>NW_020717047.1:170032-176629 GCF_900518725.1 Notechis scutatus | reverse complement strand
TTCCTTCCTTCCTTCCTTCCTTCCTTCCTTCCTTCCTTCCTTCCTTCTCCTCCTCTAAAAGTTAATATGAGAAAGTAGCTGGGTTATCACTCTTTCCACATCAGAAGAAATGCTGTCCTGAATATTGCTAGTCTGGATACCCCCTGTGAGTAACTGGTCCTCGGATGTTACCAAAATAGACTAGGGTCATGGTTTATTGGTCCTTGCCCAAGGCAAACACACCAATGCTTCTTATTAATAACCAAGACTGCATATTTAAGTGAAGCCCGGATCGTCAGTGGGCTGAGAAAGAAGCGCAAAAGAACAGTCCGGTGTTTGAATGCCAGAAACTGGCTGATGGCAGGAGGTTGGTGAAGCATTTGGCATTTACATTCAAGCAAATTTGGATACTTTCCCCACCTGTCCTACACTGATAATGTTATCTAGCATGGCCATGAAACATTTGCAAACGCAAAACCTGGCTGGGAGAATTCCACAATTCAGGAAAAAGGTTTGAAGCCCCCTCTAATGCAGAGATGGGGTTTTTATGTGAATATTTACCTTTTCCTCCATTTTAGTTAAGCAACGAATCCTGCTTCAAGCTCTGACATCTCAGTAGAATGTATACAAAAGCTAAGTGGGTAACTGTTAGGAAGGAAGGCAGGAAGGCAGGCAGGCAGGCAGGCAGGAAGGAAGGAAGGAAGGAAGGAAGGAAGGAAGGAAGGAAGGAAGGAAGGAAAAGAAAACTAGAAATCTTGGACCCACAAATTTGCAATGCCGCATTCTATTATGAAATAGAACTAGGAAATGAAACACAATTTTAAAAAAATGTTTTAAAAGCTGAGAGCTACGTGCGGAGTTTGCTCAGAGTTCCAGGTTCAAATTTTGTGTGAGGAGGCGGGATGGGGAGGTTGGATCACTTCTGTCCTTCAAAGCCATCCAATCTCATAACAGAATCCTTTTTTTAAATAAAAAAAAAAATTAGGCCGTAAGCTTCCTTCAAAAGATGCCAGCAAACACAACAGTGAAGGAAAGTGGAAGGCAGGGGAGAGAGAGAGAGAGAGGGAAGGAGGGAGGGAGGGAGGGGGAGAGAGAGAGAGAGGGAGGGAGGGGGGGGGGGGAGGGGAGGGAGAGGGGGGGGGGGGGGGGAGGTGTGTGAGAGAGAGAGATGAGAAAGAGAGGGAGATGGAGAGAGAGGGAGAGAGAGAAAGAGAGAGGGAGGGAGGGAGGGAGGGAAAAGCATCGGGAATCACAAGGCCTTAAAATCCCTCTGGGGGAAGAAGGGAAAAAAAAGACCCCTTGAAATAACAAGGGGTCAGTTGGACGGTGCTCGTTGCTAGGCAACGGGAGCCACCAAACATCTTGATAACATTTAAGGCAGAAGAATAGATGGTGGGGAGGGAACAAGCTGATGAATGAAGCCGCTTCCGTGGTAATGAGAGCAAGTACCCAAATGCATCTGTGTTGTTTAAAGGCCAAGAGAGACATTAGGCTCGCCGGGAGCTTCCCAAAGCAAAATAAAAAATAAAAATAAATAATAATAATAATAATAATAATAAAGAAAAGAAAAAAGGAAAAGAAGGAAAGAAAAATCACGGCTTTTCCTTTGTGAGAGGGAAGAAGCAAACCCAGGACGGGCACTTCCAATGCGTCGCCTCTTCGGCAGATGGGGGCACGAGTGCAGTTGAGCCCAAAATTTCTGTTGCTAGGTGAGACGGTTGTTAAGTGAGTTTTGCTCCGTTTTACAACCTTTCTTGCCCCAGCTGACCCAAAGTCACTGACCCAAAGTCACCCAGCTGGCTTTCATATCTAAGGTGGGACCAGAACACACCGTCTCCTGGTTTCAAGCCTGATGGTTTAACCGCTAACCTTAACCCCCCATCATCTTTCATAGTAACCCAATCACTCCAGGCAGCGCACAACCAAGAGGAATAACCATCTGTGCGTCTAAAAATGAATCCTTATTTGCTTTGGAAGGCAAAATAGGCTGGCATTTCTCCACCTTCCATCTGGAGATTTGCTCGCCCACTGATGCTCCCTAGTAATTCTCCAATAGTTTAGACACACCTCTATACCCAGAGGGGTGAACCCCCCGCCCCCCCAAAAAAGGAATCAGAAATCACCACCTGCTATATACCTAAACTAGGATCACAGCAAAATATCCCCGGCAAATAGATGGTGAAGGCATGGAGGTAGTGACAGATTTTATTTTCCTGGGCTCCAAGACCACTGCAGATGGGGACTGCAGCCAAGAAATGAAAAGACACTTGCTTCTGAGGAGGAAAGCTATGGAAAATGTAGACAGGGTACTAAAAAGCAGAGACGTCCCCCTGCCAACCGAAGGGCGTAGAGCCAAGTTTTCCCAGTGGGAATGCATGGCTGGGAAAGTTGGACCATAAGGAAGGCTGAGCGTCGAAGAATGGAGGCCTTTGAACTCTGGGGCTGGAGGAGGAGACTCCTGCGAGGCCCTTGGACTGCAAGGCCATCCAACCGGTCAGTCCTAGAGGAGATCCACCCTGGCTGCTCTTTAGAAGGCCAGGTCCTGAAGAGGAACCTCAAAGACTTTGGCCACCTCATGAGAAGGAAGGACTCGCTGGAGAAGAGCCTAGCGTTGGGAATGGTTGAGGGCAACAGAAGAAGAAGAGGACGGCAGAGAAGGAGGGGGCTGGATGGAGTCACCAAAGCAGTCGGCGTGAGCTTAAAGGGACTCCAGAAGATGGTAGAGGATAGGAAGGCCTGGAGGAACATTGTCCAAGGGGTCACAATGACTACATGACTTCGCAACTAACAACAGGGTCACAGCTTGTATGTATTTGGAGGTCTCCATGGTGCTGAAATCGGTTGCTTTCTTTTGGGAAGTCCAACCATTTCCAGATGGATTCCATGGTTGTTGTTATTTTTAAGATGGATCCCCACGATGGTTTCTACAGATCCCTTTCACGTTCCAAAGAACACGGTTCTGTCTTAATCCTTTTTATTTAAAGAGTGCTGAGTTGCCAGGCCAATATCTTCCAGGCACCACACTGTGGTAGACAATACTTGGCAAGAAGTCAGGAACAGATCTTCACCCTCATGAATTGAACTAATTGTCTCCTGCAAACCCCACTCCCCTTTCGCTCCTCTTTATTCCCTCTGGGAGGGGCCATTCACTGTCCACCTGTGGCTTTACTTCCGAGTTGACCCTTGTTCCTTAACTGTTCCTTTCTCCTGGCAGCT
Source organism: Notechis scutatus (assembly GCF_900518725.1). The sequence goes on along the minus strand of NW_020717047.1, from coordinate 173,434 downwards.
CTGTGCAGGTGCACACTGGGAACAGGCTCCAGCTGTTCTTCTTCCCCACTGATCTCTGACTCCGAAGGCAGCTGATAACTGTCGGACGGCCCCGGCCCCATCTCTGCCTCTGACGCACAGCCCTCACCAGAGCCTTCCCCAGACTCCAGGACTGGCCCACATTCCTCCCCAACCTCCTCACTGTTTGAGTCTGCTGCCAGCTCCGTGGCCACCGGAGGGCTTAAATTAGCCTAAATAAAAGGGGTTTTTATCAGGATAAAGGAGTCTGCTTTGTGATTTTGGGAAGCCTCGGTCAGAACACTTTGAGTATTATGGGCGACACACATAAGCCCTCCAGATACCGAAGAGGAATGAAGTGATCTGGGAACCTGCAAGAACGAAACCAACAGCAACAGACTCCCTCTTCTTGCCAATTAGCGGAATTCTGCAATTGGCAAAGGGTCACATCGCGTTAGTATCAATTAAGGTTCTTTTCATGGATCGCTCAAACCACTCGCTCACAGAGGCTTGGAAGGAAGGGGAAGAAAGAAGTCCAATCCAAGCCCATATTTCTAGGGCCCCAACCACTACACAGCTCTCCCCTCTGGGGTCTTTCCATGAGAAAGTTCCCTAGACAAGCGAAGGTCTGACCCGCTGCAAAGCACAACGTCAACTCAGCGCCTTCGTAAATTAGGTCTTTATCATTTCTATTTCACAGCCTATCATAATTAGTATGTCCACACTGAAAATATTACCTAGTTGGGTCATGAAATGTCTGCACGAAAACTGCCCAAGAGCTATACTGCATGTAAATAGAGAGCAAGTCTCACCCAGTAGCACTGATGATGTTACTTAGTGGGGTAAATAAATGCCTGCAAGAAAACAATCAAGCTCAATCAAGCTCCGAATTAATCTATATAAACAGGAAGCAAGTCATACCAACTACAACTGGTGATAGTCCTTAGTTGGGTCATGAAATGTCTGCAAGAAAACAACCAAGCTCAGAGCTACTGCATATAAACAGGGCACAAGTCACAGGCACTAATACTGATGATATTCCCTAGTTGGGTAATGAAACTTCTGCAAGAAACCCAACCAAGGTCAGAACTACTGTATAGTTAACAGGGAGCAAGTCACACCCACTAGCACTGAGGATATTACCTAGTTGGGTAACAAAATGTCTACACAAGAAAACAATCAAGGTCAGAGAGCACCAAGGACCCCACAAACCTCCTCCTTCTCCTGCACTTTACAAACCCCACTCCTTTCCAGCACTGATGATGTTCCCTAGTTGGAGAATGAAACGTCTGCAGGGAAACCAAGCAAGCTCGGAGCTACTCTCTGTAAACAAGGAGCAATTCACATCCCCCAGCCCTGATAGTGTTGTCTAGTTGGGTATAGAAACGTCTGCAAGAAAACAACCCAGCTCAGAGAGCCTTGAGGAGTCCAGGGTTCAAATATTCTCTTCTTATGGGTGGTTCCACCCGGCACCATTTCCACTCCCCAGCCTTTCTCAACCACGCTGAAATGACCAATAGGCTTGTTTTTCCTCCCGCGTACCTTCGATTCTCCTTCCTGTTCATCAAGAGAGGCACATCACCCTTGAGCATTCTAGCTATTCCAGGAGCAACAAAATTCTCGACACCTCTGTGCTGGAGAACACAAAAAGCAGAGGAAGGATTGCTATTCCCCCCACTGCCAAACGCCCATCCTCACTCAGGAATCCAGTTCCCGGTTTTGTGCATGTCAGGGTTTTGCAAAACAACAACAACAGCCCTTGAACTGAAACAAGAGCTACCTGGCATCCCAACTGTCATTTTGTTTTTCTCTGTATCCACCCCTCCGATGGCACCAGAGGCTCCCCCCCCCCCACCGTTGCAACCGCAGAGAAGAGAGAGGAACAAAAGAAGAGAGGGAGAAAGAGAAGAGAGAAGGAAGAGGGAAAAAAAAAACGAAGAAGAAAGAAGACGAGATAGAATAACGGCTTTATTTCAACCCAGCACCCGATGGGCAATGCTGGGCGCTTCTATCAGTCAATGCAGTTTTGCGTTGGATCTCTAAACCTGTTGGAAGGATATCAGGAAGGTCGGTGATGTGGGGAGATAAAGGGCAGAACCGTGGCACGGGACAGGTATAAATGTCAGGACCAAAGCACGCGGATCTGATGCTATTTTGGGATCAGGGGACCTTCCCTGCTTGCAGAACCTCTTCTTGAAGGGCGGACGGTTACGGAATATGAAATATAAATACATACACAGCTACATACGTCGCTTGGACATTCTCTGTGTGGATGGCAGGGCAGGGAGGGGCATCTCCTAACGCAGAGATCGGCAACCTTAAACACTCAAAGAGCCACAAAAGTCCAGTTCTCCCACTATGGAGTCTCCTAGCGCGGCGTCCTTTTTCCTATTCCTTTTTCCTAACCAAAAGCCCTATCAATTGTGGAGCCAACCATAAAACCCGCCCCTTGCCATAGTCTCTCCTCCTGGCGCACCGTGCTTTCCTTCCACACACCCCTACAACTGGAAGCTCCTCTCAAAATTGTGGCACCGACCGGCGACAGGGAGCCGCAAACAGAGGGATGAAAGAGGCAGCTCCAGAGCCGTAGGTTGCCAACCCCTGACCTAACTGGATGGTGGCCTCAGCTCCCGCCTGACTCAACAAACATAACCATCAAGAGCTGCAATGCAGTCCATTCTCATTTCCCTGCTTCCTGACTACCAGGAATTCAACAACGGCGTTCAACCGGGTTCACGTGAAATGTGGTTTGGGGTTCCCGAAGAAGGATGCGCTAATATCAACCGTGCAACCAATCTGTTGCCTCGATCCAAACTGCTCATTCCAGAGAAGGAAAGATACTGTAGCAGGGGCAGAACTTGGGTGCGGAGTCAAAAGAGGAATTAGCCTAGATTCCCTACGTAGCCGCAAGCGGAATCAGTCCTGCTCTTCTTGAACTCTGTTGACCCTTATCTAACTCCAAAGGGGTGCTAAGCACGATTGAGAAGATTCCAGTGACAATAAATTGGTTGAATTGCACCGTCATGCATGGACCTGGGCATTTATGCCTGACAGAGACACACCTTTTTAGAAATAGTCCCTTTCTAAGACACTTAGGAAACGGAACCATCCTGGAATTAGTTTGGTTTCTGTTCAGGAAAGAGTTTCCTACTCTGAACCCATGGAAAAGCAAAGCGGGGCGGGATACACCTTTAATCCTACTCACAACTCCCGGTAACCAAAGAGCGGGAAGAGGTTGGCTTCCTCCAGAGAGGTTCCTTCAAAAAAGGATGTGAAGAAGCTACTACCATCAGCTCTATGGTGTGAACTTGGGAGACACAGATGGAGAAAGCAAATAGTTAACTGGCTAAGTAGCCTAATTAAGAGTTGCCAATTTAATTAGAGCCAGGAATATTAATGCTCCTG
>NW_020717047.1:165032-167532 GCF_900518725.1 Notechis scutatus | reverse complement strand
CCAGATGGAGGAAGGATTGCATTTGGAATGGGAATTGACTGTTGGAAAGGAAAGCAAGGAGCTCGTTCTCCCAGGAATTGTTATGGGCTTGGGGCAGGAAGAAGTGAGTCCATTGTGATGCAGAGAGAAGAGGACAAGCAGGGATCAAATCTGGCTGTCATCAAAAGGAGAGAGAGAAAGAGAGAAGAAGAGAGAGAGAGACAGAAAGAGAGAGGGAGAGAGGGAGAGAGAGAGAGAGAGAGAGAAAGAAAGAAAAGAGAGAGATGGAAACTGGACTGGGCATGATAGGGAGGTGTGTCTAGTCCACTGCACTGCTCAGAAGCAAGAGTTTTAAAGGCTGAAGTCGCTGTAAATAAGGTTTGCGTTCGATAGGCAGCCCTTACTGGAATTCTTCCACAATGGCTTCTTAGCTCTTCTGCAATACAATGACTTACCGGGAGTTCCTGGGTTCTGGTGTGCCTGCTTTCACTGGCTCTACTCTGGCTTTCAGAGGAGAAATCTGACAGGGTGAAGCCGACATCTCTACCCCCAACAACAGAGTTATCCAAAGGAACCCTCCGACCTCGTGCAACATGCTAAGTCCTGGTTGGCAAAACACACAATGGATGTCTTTATTTAAAATACTAAGGAGGGATGAATAGATCAGATTATGAGTGAGTTGGTTCAGATGACCTGCTGGGCTTCTCACAGTAAGACGGACAACTGCCCAACTGCCTCTGAGTCTAGACTGCCATTTTATGCAGATCCACTGTGTAAGTTCTAAGCATCTCCCCAAAACTACATAGTGATGTCCCCCCACCTCAAAAAAATATTGAGGAAGGGAGGGTGTAGAGGAGATTAGTGCTGTTCATTGGAATCCCAAGTTATTATGATGAGGGGGAGGGGGAGAGAGAGAGAGAGAGATGATAGATTTAGAGATAGATAGACAGACAGACAGAGATTTAGAAAGCTGGAGATAGATAGATGATAGATTGAAAGAGAAAGAGAGAAAGATAGAAAGAGAGAGAGATGAGAGAGGTGATAGATTTAGAGATAGATAGAGACAGACACACAGACACAGACTGAGAAAGAAGGAGATAGATAGATGATAGATTGAGAGAAAGAGAGAAAGAGAGAGAAATGAGAGAGAAAGTTGTCGATTTAGAGAGAGAAACAGAGAGATGAGAGATGTGATAGATTTTGAGAGAGAGACAGAGAGAGATGATAGATAGATAGATAGATAGATAGATAGATAGATAGAGACAGACAGACAGACAGACAGACAGACAGACATTTAGAAAGATGGAGATAGATGATAGATTGAGAGAGAGAGATGAGAGAGAGATAGAAAGAGAGAGAGACGAGAGAGAGAGAGAGAGGTGATATATTGAGAGAGAGAGAGAGAAAGAGAGAGAGATGAGAGACAGAGGTGATAGATGATAGATAGATAGAGATGATAGCCCAAATAAACTTGGAAACATCAACAAGCCTCACTTTGACCAGACCCTCCAAAACAAAGCTAGAAATACAGAAATTCAACCCATTTTCAGGGCAACAAGAGAAGAAATAAGCACCAAACAGAAAGGGGGACACACGCCTGGGCACCTGTGTGCATCCAGAGGCAAATGAAACCTGAAATCCAGACATTAAACCCCCTCCAGTTGGCACCTAATACACAGGAACCTCTCCTCCTTCTCCTTTCACAGAGGTAAGCATCGGTGCAGAAACACACGGCCCTTTCGCAGAGGATGCTATCAATTATCACAATTTGGCCCACGTGGCGGGATAAAGAGGCCCGTGGATCGGCTGGGCTTCTCTGCACAACCATCCCTGCCTACCAGTTTCTGATGTTTGCAAAAGAAAAAAGAAAAGAAAAAAAACCCTGAGAGTTAAAAAGCCACCCTTAATTAATGCACCCAGTTGCCATTTAAATAAAGCTGCGCTCAGCAACCGCAGCCGGGGAAGAAAAAAAAACCCGGGTAGCTGTGAAGGAATCCCACGAGGATGTCCGTCACTCCGATGGGTCCCCGGAGCCCCCCAAAAAACATCAGGATTATTGCTTGCACAAAGCAAACACTGCACGTGGTTTTCCTTCCCCACTCACCCATTCACCCACCCACCCACCCCAACTCTCGTCCAGCTCTCTAAATCATTTCAATTCCTATTTCCAAGTATAATTTAATCTTTTCCAGCGACACTTGATGCTTACTTCATCACGGCGTAATGACAGATTAAAAAGTTGTTGAATTAAATATTAAAAAGGACTTCGGGCAGTCCTGCATTTTTTTTTTTTTTTTACAGAATAACACAGATTGGAGATGAAATGAGAAGCCCAAATGCATATTTTATGCTGAAAAGAGGAAGACGTGTGTGTGTGTGTGTGTGTGCGTGTGTGTACAGACACACATGCCCATTTATTTATTTTCCTTTAGGCCACTTACTTTGTAATAAAACATAGGACAGCATCGGTGTTCTATTATTATTATTATTATTATTATTATTATTATTATTATTATTATTA
>NW_020717047.1:154377-165022 GCF_900518725.1 Notechis scutatus | reverse complement strand
TATTATTATTATTATTATTATTATTATTATTATTATTATTATTATTATTATTATTATTATTATTATTATTATGGCAAGAGACGGCATTGGAAGGTTCCTATCGCTGAAAACCTGCAGTGTGTAGCAAGGTTTAAGGTACCTGGGAATGAAGGAAGGATTCTGGATGTTCTTTCAAGATTACGATGCCTCAAAAATGACAACTTGATATGAAAGTCCATGCAGGGGACTTTCCGTTTCTTTGATTTGGAATCACCAGAGAGAAGCAAGAAGGAGCTCAGAATAACAGAATAAGGGAGTTGGAAGGGAACTTAAGAGGTCTTCTAATCCAACCCCCTGCTTAGGCAGGAAACCTTATGCCATTTCAGACAAAGAGTTGTCCAATGTCTTCTTAAAAACTTCCAGTGTTGGAGCATTCACAATTTTTTGGAGGCAGGTTGACCCATTGATCAATTGTTCTAACTCCTTAATTCTAAATTGCTTTTTTCCTTGGTTAGTTTTCATCCATTGCTTCTTGTCCTGCCTTCTAAAGGTGCTTTGGAGAATAGCTTGACCCCTTCCTCTTCTTTGGGGCAGTTCCTCAAATATTGGAAGACTGCTATCATGTCACCCTTGGTCCTTCTTCTTATCATTAAACTAGACATACCCAGTTCCAGCAACCACTTTTTGTATGTTTGAGCCTCCAGTAACCTTAATTATCCTTGTTGTTCTTCTCTGCGCTCTTTCTAGAGCCTCAACATCTTTTTTACAACGTGGCAACCAACTTGGATGCAGCCTTCCAAGTGTGGCCTTATCAAGGCCTTATAAAGTGGTACTAACGCTTCCCGCGATCTTGATTCTATCTTGTTGATGCATTGGCTCAAATTGACCGTTTCGGCCTTTCCCAAACCGAGTTTTGGAAAGCTCCCCCTTATCTTTAAAAAGAAAGGTTTTCCAGAATTCCATACCTCATTTCTACTCTCCTTTCCTACCTAGAGATTCCCGAAGAGAAAAGAGGGAGAAAGTGGGTGTGCTGTTGTATAAGAAAGGAGAGAAGAGGGTGCTTCACTAAGTATGAGTACTTCTACCACCCTTGAGTCTTCTCCAACCAACCCCATCATGGAGCCGGTTTCTTCTAGCGCTGAACACGAGACACGACAGATCAAAGAGAGAAGCAACCTGGGATTAAGGAGAAATTTCCAAACAGTGAAGACCATTAACCAGTGGAACAGAAGTTGTGGGTGTTCCAGCACTGGAGGCTTTTAAGAAGAGACTAGACAGTCCCTTGTCTGGGATGGTATAGGATCTTCTGCTTCAGCAGGGGGCTGGACTAGAAGACCCCCAAGGTCCCTTCCAGCTCTATTCTATAGTCAAACACATCAGGTAGAAAGCAGGAGGCCATGAACTCTAGTGTCTTAGTCATGAAAGCCATCTAGGTGACTTTGAGCCAATCCCCAGGAGACGGTGAGTTCTAGTCCTACCTTAAGCATGAAAGCCAGCCGGGTGACTTTGGGCCAGTCGCTCTCTCTCTCCCCCCACGGCCCAACCCACCTCCCAGGGTGGTTGTTGGGGAGAAAAAACAGCAAGAGGAAGATGGGTGGGATAAGAGGCAGGATACAGTGTCCGTTCCCTTCGGTGTGTCTGCCATGAAGGAGCCACACCGTAGAGACCGTGGCTTTCTTGCATTCACACCACAGCCCCAGCCCAGCAGACTGGAGTTAAGAGCCTGCTGATTAGCCAGCTTTTGAATAATTGGCCACCAAATGACATTTTTCCCCCTCTTTTTGTTTTGCTAGATGTGACAACTTCAGGCGTTCGATTTGCATAATTCGGAGCAAGTGAGGGGAGGCAGTTCCACGCTACACCTCCCCCCCCAAACACACATACACACACCACACACGTCTTGCTCAAAGGGGAATGTGTACTATTTCCCTGTAATTATGTACTAAACTGTCAGGGAGGAGAGGCAGATATTAAAGGGTGGGGTGGGGGGAGAAGTTGTTCTGCAACAAACATGGGTGTCGGGTGGGAAGCTATCGACAAGAGTGAAAAAGAAACTCCGGCTACTTCTGGCCCTCCAGAGACCTGAAAACGTATCCGAAGCAGGTAATTACAGGTAAGTCCTCGTCTTATGGCCACAATGGAGCCCAATGTTCCTGCTGCTAAGCGAGAAAAGTGAAACACCAACCCAATCTCCTTTTCCCTAGAGGACATCAAGGCACAAAACAATGGCAGACCACAAGTCTACAAGATGGCAAACCATGTCTCTCTCTCTCCCTCTCTCCCCCTCTCTCTCTCTCTCTCCCTCTCCCTCTCTCCCTCCCCCCCCCCCTCTCTCTGTCTCTCTCTCTTTTCTCCCTCTCCCCTCCTCTTCCTCCCTCTTTCTCTCCCTCCCTCTCCTTCTCTCTCTCCCTCCCTCTCTGTCTCAGTCTCTCTCTCTTTTCTCCCTCTGTCTCCCCTCCCTCTCTGTCTCTCTCTCTTTTCTCCCCCTCTCTCTCTGTGTCACTCTCCCTCCCTCTCTTTCTGTTTCTCTCTTTGTCTCTCTTTCTATATTTCTGTCTCTCCCTCTTCCTCCCTCCCTCCCTCTCTGTCCCTTCTCTCTCTCTCTCTCTCTCTGTGTCTCCTCTCTTTCTGTTCCTTCCCCCCCTTCTCCCTCTTTCTCTCTTTTCAGCCCCGTCAAAGAGTTCCTTCTCTTCATCTTGGCCACAGCTCGGCCACCATCTCTTACTCCCCCCTCTTCCCTCTCCATCCCGGACTGCATAATTAATGCAAATGTCTTCGCCCCTTCGCTCTTCCACCAGTTTACTTTGGTTCTACACATAGCGGAATATTAACTAGAGAGGAAAAGCAGCTTCGCAACAGGGGTGAGTGGAAAAAAAAGATCAGCCTGTCAGAGGCTCGCTCCAAATGCCAGCAGGGGGAAGAGAAAGAGAAAGAGAAAGAGAAAGAGAAAGAGAAAGAAAGAAAGAAAGAAAGAAAGAAAGAAAGAAAGAAAGAAAGAAAGAAAGAAAGAAAGAAAGAAAGAAAGAAAGAAGAAGCATGTAAGTGCCTTCGGGGCCATTTCATCAAGGTGACTGAAAACTCAACTACTGAAGAAAATCCAGGCTTACATTTATGAGCTGCTCGATATGCATTATTCATAATATATTCCTTCTCTTTTATACAGAGATACACCCCGCCGTTTTCTCGCTCCCTCACCCCATAATAAGAAAGCTGCCCTACACCGTAGGAACCAGATTCCAACACAGAGACAGAGAGAGAGAGAAAGAGAGAAAGAGAGAGAGAGACAGAGAGAGAAAGAGAGAGAGAGAAAGAGAGAGAGAGAGAGAGAGGGAGAGAGGGAGAGAGAGAGAGGGAGAGAGAGACAATGGGGGGGAAGAAGAAATAAGTCTCTAACTTTGGTTTCATCCAGCAAATACAGCATATTAAAGGTTTCTTTTTCCTTCTTCTTCTTCTTCTTCCTTTTTTTAAAATCTCACCAAAGATCTTCCCTTCCTGTGATCCAAGCCGCAGAAAATGTGTCTTCGGAGAAGGCACGGATTTACCCATCTTGCCCCAAAGACGATCCTTACCTCAACAGAGGAGGCTGATAAATTTTAGAAATAAACACAGGCACATCCTCGACTTACAACGGTCCATTTAGGGGCCGTTTGAAGTTAGGGCGGCACCAGAAAAGAAAAAAAAACCACATTTTTCAGATTTATGACCATGGCAGACCATCTCCGTGCTCAGCGATCAAAATTCGGATGCTTGGCAGCTGATTCATATTTAGGACGGTTGAGTGATTTCCCTCCCCACCTCCCTTTTGGACACCTTCTGACCAGCAATGTCAACGGGGAAGCCGAGAGTTCACAACTGGACAAAAATGCAATGATTTCCTTCACAACGGTGGCAAGAAAAAAGTTGTAAAACGGGGCAAATTCACCCAACCGATGTTTCACTTGGCGACAAATCAACTCATTGGGCTCAGTTGTCAGTCGTAACTCAAGGAGTCCCTGCCTTAAGATGTCCCCTAGATTGGCAAAACACAATAAAATATCAATGCTAAAAAAAAAGACCTGGGTTCCAATCCCAGGGTCTCTAGGCCATCTAACCAATTGAAGGGTAGCATCATTTATATATATTTTTTTAAAAAAAATCAGATATTGGTTTGGTTTTCCATTGGGAATACAAAGCCTATCACACCCAAGGTGTTTTAACAGTCTTAAGAAGTCCTGGAGACTCCAAGACTGTCATCTTCTTCAAGGTTCGTTTTATTAAGAGATGTCATGTTGGCACATCTGAGGAAAACCCAAATCTGAGAGTTCTCTAGCCCAAAGAGAACCCAAAATCCAGCCCCTGCACCCAATAGTCCATCACATGGTCCAATCATTACTTCGTTCCATCTGGAGACTATCCCCAGTCGCTCCCCTCCAGGTGCAGGGTAACATGTCCTTGACTGTATGAGAAAGGATTGTTGTTCTGGCTAAGCTTCCATTGCTCTTCGAAATCCCCCCTCCCAAATCCACAGGCACTGAATCTGGCAGCCCAGAAGCCTCAAAGGAAAATGGCTTCCCAGCTGAACGTTTCGCTTCTCATCCGTGAAGCTTCTTCAGTTTCCCCACCATCCAGTCGGAGAGCCGAAGAAGCTCATTGGACGAGAAGCGAAACATCTTCGAAGGAAAAGCAGGAAATCCCGTTGCCTCTTGAAAAAAGCACCTTGGGGGACAAACAACCAGGACCTGGATGGCCGAGAAGCTCCATAAACATTCAGAGTGTAGAATATATTCAACCAATATTGAACAAGGCGTCCACCAGATTAGAGTAGAGATTCCTCGGCACACACGGCAGAACTGTGGCTTTGTGGATTTTCATTTCGGCACGACGCTAACAGGGCATTAAATATTGTCACTTTCAACCTTGGGATCAGTACACATCAGAGGGGTGAAAGAGAGAGAGAGGGGGAGAGGGAGGGAGAAAGAGGGAGAGAATCCCCCAGTGAAATGAGTGCAAAACAGGAGCCTCATTGATTTTCTTCTTGATAGACTGCTATTAAAACTGGCAAACAGGCCGACCTTGTGTGCAAGAGGAGAGGGGTGTACAGCAGAACACCCGACATAAAAGTTGGAAAAGGAAGGAAGGAAGGAAGGAAGGAAGGAAGGAAGGAAGGAAGGAAGGAAGGAAGGAAAGAAAGAAAGAAAGAAAGAAAGAAAGAAAGAAAGAAAGAAAGAAAACCACCGCTCTTGAACAGCTGGGCTGAAACCCCAGCCTCCCCCAGCCCCTTTAAAAAAAATGTTGACCCAGAAGCCATCATTTATTTTAAATTGGCAACTACAATTTAACAAGCTACACTAACAAACAATCAGCCTAGCTTGCACCTTTCCATAGCCATCAATTAAGACGGGGAGTTACATGAGGCGCAAGCAAATTGCAAAAACCCAGGAACCCTTTGCTACGAAGCCCACTGTTTGCAAAACAACCCCACACAAAACAAAACAGCAACAACAACAAAAATTACTTTCTCCCCCTTTCCCCCCTCCCATAGAAATCAAAAGATGGAGTTAAAATGCTTGAAATTCCATTTACCAGAAATGGTAGGTTGATGATGGGGGTGCCTTCTCTTTGCAGGGGAAAAAAAAAAAAAGAGTATAAATATCTTTTTTTTTCCCATGCAAAAATAAAACCTCAATCCTTGAGATACAGGATACAGATATGGGCTGAAGAGACCACAAGGAAAATATAAGCCAAACTTAAAAGCCATCTATATAGCAATATTGGACTTTAAAAAAAAATATTTAGGCAGATGGTTACTTTCAAGGAGAGGAAGAGTTGGAGATGGCTAACGTAGAATAAAACCCAAAATTTGTTTGAAGTGCTAGAGTGATTTAAAAGGGGGGGGGGGGGGGTGTATTGAAAAAAAAACGGAGGGGGGAACTTTCTTCACTGAAGCAAACGAGCTTACAAAATTAGGGGTGTAAACCTGAACTTCCTTTTTCTCAATACTTCTAAAACGTTTTGATTTATTTAATCAAGTGAACTAGGTGGAGAGAGGAAAGTTGCATTTAAAAAAAATGACTATCAGATGTGGAAGCAAACAAACAACCCTTAAAAACTATTTCCCCCATCTTCAAAGGGAATTTTTGGGAAGATTGAAACTACAGCCAAGTTAATCGGTTTGGAAGTCTGGAAATGGAGATGGTTTTTTAAAAAATAAATAAATGTAAAGGAAATGATAAAACAGAACTGCTTGTGAAACGGAATCCTCTATTTCTCCTTGTTCCTAGCAGAGAATTCTCTATTCCGTTGGGAAGGGAAAGGGAAGGGGAAAAAAAAAACCCAGTTCAGAGCTATTTTCCTCTCTTCTGTCCTTCTCTTCGCATTTGCCTAAAGGCTGTGAACTAAATTACACTCCCAAGTAAATGACTGTAATTTACCTACTGAATTCCCTTGTTTGAAAAAAGGAACACACAATGCATTCCTGCGTTCCCTCGGATCAAATTTACCATTCTACATGTCAAGAACAATCCAGAGGCAGTAATTTGAAACGGTTCGAACCTTCAAATAAGGGGAAATTAGAAATGTTTTGAGCGCCTGGCATTTCCAGCCAGAAGATAAAAGAACCTGATAAAAGAAAGAGAGAGAGAGAGAGAGAGAGAGAAAGGGAAAAGAAATATCCTGTAAGCATTCAATTCCTTCTGCTTTAAGATTTATAAACCGGGCATTAAATGCACCAGCTAAGTCGTGGCCTGTGAGAAACTAAAGGAGAGTGGAGAAGGGTATTAAAAGTGAAAACAGGACAATATTTATGGTGCCTGTGAAGTGTTTATTGGGGGGAAAGGCAGAATAAGAGAGAGAGAGAGAGAGAGAGAGAGAGAGAGAGAGAAGGGGATGTGATAAAAATGCAGATGGAAAGCTGCCCCGGCCCACTTGCAAGATTTTAGGATTCAAACTTTGCAACTACGAATGGATCTTCCTTTTCCGTTTTTCAAGCCAGTAACTTCTGATTTAAAGTCAAATGCAAAGAACCAATAACTGCTTAAAATAGATAATAAAGACCATTAAAGGATGCGTGAAGGCCCATCCAGAGGAAAGGGAAGGAAAAAAACAACAACCAAACCCAGAGTCCCTTGTGATGGAGATCTAGCACCCGAAAAACCCCAACTACCCTTTCCCATAACCTCTGAGTAATGACTAGCAGGAGTTATCTCCTCCCCTTCTCTGACATTAAGACGTTGTCAAACCCTTCCAGCTAAGCACCTTCCGAAAACCATCCAGACAGCACGCATTCTGCTCAGCCTAAAAGCCACCTCTCACACTGGCCGAAAGGGCAATAAATCTTCATTATCCTAAATAAAATTACAGTCCTTTAAACGTATCCGGAGAGAAGGTTATTTCCCCCCCCCTACTCCTCCTAAACAAACCACCTTAGCGAGTAATGGGAAGCAATATGGTGGCACTTCTGTCGCAGTAGGAAGTCTGTTTAAACTGTCGCCCTGCCAGCAAACCAATTCTACATATTAAAATGAATGGATTGGTGATTTCAGAGGAAAGAGACCGGGTGTGGGTGGGGAATGCTTCAAAATCATTTGTAAAATCAAGGGTGTTATGTAGATAGCGGGATTTATTTTTTTTCTCGGGCAGGGGACCAACCCGTGGTGGCGCATCCAAACATCTCTCTCTCTCACACACACACACCCTCTGCCACCATTTCTGCTTTCAACCAGTGGGTTATGCGTGCGTTTCAAAATTTCCGCAACCGGTACGTGAAAACCGGTTCGAACCGGCTGAAATACCACCTCTGCTTTCAGCCGAAGTCATCCATCCATACCAGTAAATTAAAACATTGATTTTCGAGCCCGGGCAAGCGACGTTTTATCATGCCCATCTTCGGAAACGTCGGTCTGCGAAAGAGGTCACGGGACTCTCTCCGTCTCCAAATGTTTGACGCAGAAGGAAGCCCCAGGTTCTTGACAAGCCAACTGAGATGCTGACACACACCCCCTCCACATGGTCTTCTCTTCACTCTTGGGTCTCACCAATTCCAGGGGGTGTTATCTCCTCCCCTTCTCTGACATTAAGACCTTGTCAAACCCTTCCAGCTAAGCACCCTTGAAATCACCCAAGTCGCATGCGGCGCATTGCAGGTGCATTTTGCTTGAAATGCAAAATCTGGACATGGCACAACTGAAAACCTGGGAGCCCATATCTCTGACAGATAATTTGCAAGGTGGTGAGGAGAGAGAGAGAGTTAAAAGGGTTGGGACCAAAGGAGCTTTGTAACTGAAGGTGCTTTTTCAAGGCAAAGTGCTAAAGAAGAGAATATTTGTCGCTCAGAGTTGAAGGGTGGGGTCTTTGGTGCTTTCTGAGCTTGGTTGTTTCATTGCCCAACTAGGTTGCGTCAACAGTGCTGGAAAGGCAAACGGCACTCATTCCTAGCGCTGATGACATTACCTAGTTGGGTCGTGAAATGTATGCAAGGAAAAAAAAAACCCAGCTCCAAGGGCACCAAAGACCCCGCAAAGTTCTTTAGAAGGCGAGCTTCAAAAATAAGGACCTTCTGTCCAAAATATTCATGAGTCTGTACACAAATACATCCCCATGCGTGATATTAGTTCCCAAGTCACACCAAGCCTAGTACGGCTGGTATGGAATGTGCTTTTGTTTATTTATTTATCAAGCTTTTTATTCTGCCCATCTCGTGACGAACGACTCCGATGCTTCTGTGATAGTCTAGCGTGCATTCAGATTCTTACTTCCTGCCTTTTTTTGACGTTTATTATTATGATTTCAAAAATACTGGGAAAGAAACTATGATGATACGAGCACACACATCTACAAGTGTATAGGAAATATTGTAAGGAAGACAAAAGTATGCAGATACATGAGTGTGCATAACGAACATTTCTACTTATTAATTTGCATTATGTCTTGATTATTTTTTACAAATAATTCCAAGCGGCGAACATATCCAACACAGCTTCCTTTCCTATTTTGAATAACGAGTAGATCTAAAGGATATCTCTATCTCTCATCTATCTATCTATCTATCTCTTATCTATCTATCTATCTATCTATCTATCTATCTATCTATCTATCTATCTATCGTCTTTGGACTGTACAACTAGAAAATATCTCCTTAACTGCTTCTCCCACAAGGATATTCTGCAAAGCATCTAATTTCTTCTCTGACTCAATCCTTGCAAATAACGCTGAAGTTGATCATTTTGGAAAGAGATCAGCTAACCCAAGACCTGCAAATAGCTCGGTAATCAAAAAGAGATTTCCACTCAGATCTCATCAACCACACTTATTTACTGAGCAGGGCGAGCATGACATCACCATTAGGCTCCAGAAATGCTTTAAAGGGATGAGCAATCTCCACTAAAATTTAGGGAAGGAGAGGGGGAGAGGGAGGGAGGGAGAGAAGTGGGGGTGGAAAACTCTACTGGGTGCTCTTCAAACAGGAAAGGTTTCCTTGCCCAGTCATGTCCAACTCCAGAGCACTGTCCAAAGACATCTTCTGTGGTCATGGGACCAGCAAGGCTACATGCCAAAGGCGCATGGAACACTGTGCTCTTGCCACCTAAGTGATACCTATTTATCTACTCGCATGTGCATGCTTTCGAAGCGCTAGATGGGCAGGAGCTGCAGGAAGGAACGGGAGCTCGTCCTATCACGCGGCACCTGGGTCTTGAACCTAGGCTGTCGACTTTCCAGCTGACAACCACAGCGTCTCTAACCATTGAACCATCTCGCTCCCACACACACACACACACACACACACACATGCTCTGTAGAGGTAAAGAAATAAAAACCACAGAACGATACCAAGAGAAAGCACGTTGGATGTGTGTAGTGTGCCGAAAAGGAGAGTCACCCTTTCTCTTTTTTGTGACTTCGGGATGTCATCGACTGACACACACACACACACACACACACACACATACATATACATGTATATGTATAGATCTCCCCTCCAGCACATCACTTGTTTGCACAGAGCTGAATCAAAGGCTCGGTTTCAGACCCTGCCAAATTGCTGGGAAAATGACAGGAAACCTGTAATTTAGAGAAGTGGTGCCAGCCTCCCCCCCCCCCCCCCTGATACAATTCCCGACGGCTTCGCCGTAGGCTTCGCTAATAACAATATTGCTCTCTTCAGCATGGGCTACGGTGCCAGGCTCTGCTTGGCATCAGCGCTGGAAAACGAGACGATTTGTGAAACTCGTCGGACTGCATAGGATTTGGGGGGGTCTGAAAAACAACGGCGGGTGGTCCTCGACTTACGACCGCGATTGAGCCCAAAATTTCTGCTGCTAATTGAGACCATTGTCTATTGGCTTTGTCTTGTTGATTTCTTCCAAGAGTTGCCACTACGGGTTTCTTTTAATTTGTTTAAAATATTTATATACTGTTTTTCATGAAAAC
Organism: Notechis scutatus; assembly: GCF_900518725.1. The sequence goes on along the minus strand of NW_020717047.1, from coordinate 154,639 downwards.
AACAACACACAACCCATCCTCAAAGGGGTCAATTGGGAAAGCTTTAAGTTTAACGAAAAAGTCAACCAGCTTTATAAAAATCATTCTGCCATGTTTACCCGGAGAGAGGAAGGAAGGAAGGAAAAGAAAGAAGGAAGGAAGGGCAGAAGGAAGGAAGGAAAGGTAGAGAGAAAGAGAGGAGAGAGAGAGAGAGAGAGAGAGAGAGAGAGAAGGAAGGAAGGAAAAGAAAGAAGGAAGGAAGGGCAGAAGGAAGGAAGGAAAG
>NW_020717047.1:116914-134480 GCF_900518725.1 Notechis scutatus | reverse complement strand
ATAATAATAATAATAATAATAATAATAATAATAATAATAATAATAATGGAAATACTCTAAATGCTCTGATGGTCATTTCGAAAAATCCTTTCTTAGTGAGCCCCTAGAAGCCAAGAGGAACCTACGGGCCAAATTTCAAGTTTGTAGGGTTTACGGTTCTGGAGATTTTGTGATGATGCGTGAGGGGGTCTTTCGCTTTTAGAATAGAATAGAATACCTTTATTGTCATTGCATTCTACAAATACAACGAAATTTGAAAGCTACTCCAGCACAGTGTCCCAAACACCACATCACCATCACACTACATGTATTTAAAAATTAAAATAATTAAAATAATAATTAAAAACCTAGACTAAAACCTATCTAAAACATCTAGTAAGTCAGATAGTTTAAAAATGCCCACTATATACATACATAGGGCTAAATCACATATGCATTGTTTGATTCGAGACAATTATTGCCTTGGAAAAGAAACTGTTTCTCAGTCTATTAGTCCTCATTTTAAGACACCTATAACGCCTCCCTCCCTGATGGTAACAGTTCAAAATAGGAATGTCCAGGATGAGAATGGTCATATATAGATAGAAGAAGAAGATATATATATATTGCATGCTATAAAGCCTTTCTCCCTCCTCACCCACCCACCCTCCCTCCCTCCCTGCGCATTGCAGAATCCAAGGCGCTCTGATCTTTCATCTTAACACATTCTCTGGCCCCAAATTTCAGTGCAATCTCACCTCGTTTCTCCATACTACATTAACCCCTGGCAATTGCCTTCCAAATGACCCCATTAAGCCGTAATTGCCTCAGCAGGCCTGCACTTTCGCTTGTAATTCTGTCCCTCTCATCTCCCAGACGTTCTCTCAGCGTCATTTCAAGTTCTGGCTCCCTTCACCGAGCTCAGCTTATGACCTCGCTGTTCCGTGGCCAGAATGACGACGGAAACAGAATGCCATTACTTCTTTCTTTCTTGAAAAAATAATAATATATTTTAAAAAAAATCTCCCAGACCCTGAATGGAATGTTCTTTGAGGACCATTGTCAAGGATATCAAACACCAGACATTATAGTCTTTTGTTCCCTTAGGGTTGATTTATTTTCTTTCTTTCTCTTTCTTTCTTTTTCTTTCTTCTTTCTTTCTTTCTTTCTTTCTTTCTTTCTTTCTTTCTTTCTTTCTTTCTTTCTTTCTTTCTTTCTTTCTTTCCTCTCTTCCTTCCTTTCCTTCCCCTTCTTTTTGTTCTTTCCCTTCATTTGTCCTTCCTTCCTTCTTCTCCTTTCCTTCCTTCCTTCTCTTTCTTGCCTCCCTTCCTACTTTTCTCCTCCCTCCCTTCTTTTTCTTCCTTTCCTCTTTGTCCCTTCCTTCCCCTTTTCCTTCCTTTTCTCCTCCCTCCCTCCAGTCCTTCACTTTTCTTCCTTTTCTCTTTGTCCCTTCCTTCCCTTTTTCCTTCCTTCCTTCCTTCCTTCCTTCCTTCCTTCCTTTTCTCCTCCCTCCCTTCCCTTTTCTTCCTTTCCTCTTTGTCCCTTCCTTCCCTTTGTCCCTTCCTTCCTTCCTTTCCTTTCTTTCTTCTTCTCTTCCTTTCTTCCATTCCTCCTCCCTCCCTCCCTTCTTTTTCTTCCTTTTCTCTCTATGTCCCTCCCTCCCTCCTTCCTTCCCTTTCAGAACCCCGCGGAATGGGAATGGGAGAAAGCAGGAGGAAGTTTTCCTATACCTGAGGTCAAAAACCTGCAAACTTTAAGATGACAAGGGCATATCTTCAAACTTGGTTTTCTTTTTTCTCAACCCCTTTCCTCCAAAGTGAAGATCGGTAGAAAAAAGAAGTAGGAAAGGAAAAAAAAGAAGAAAGAAATTGCCCCAGGGCATAAATATGAGGATCTCTTGGCTCTTTAAAGAGTACTATGAAGCAGAAAGGTTGACACGTCTTCCCTGAACTTCATGGCTGGATGAGTGTTTGAATCCTGATCTTCTCAGCGTGAGTTTAACACACTATCTGCTACACCGCAAAGATCTTGACAGCACACTTCTGGCGAGAAAAAAACTCGGGATCGGAAGCAAAACTCCAGAGAGGTTTTCAAGCTGCATCACGGATCTTCCGTTGAAGAAGTCTGTCTCAAAATGACTTTTTTTTTCCCACCGCAGTCTTAGCGTGGTGTGTGTGTGTGTGTGTCCAAAAGAAGAGACGATCTGTAGCTCATGGTTGAACTGGGGAATCTTTGGTGCCGTTGTTTGAGCTTGCTTATTTTCTTGCAGACATTTCATGACCTAACTAGGTAGCATCATCAGTGTGACTGAGTGCACTTGGCTCCTTCTTTTTACATACAGTAGCTCTGAACTTGGTTGTAGGATTGCAGACGTTTTTAATACCTAACTAGGTAACATCATTAGTGCACCGATGATCATACTTGGTCATTTACCCAACACCAATGATGTTGGCTAGTTCGGAAATAAAATATCCGCAAGCAAACAACCATTCAGGGAGTACCAAGGACCCTATAACCTTTGTCGCTATCCTCCTCTTCCTCCCTCCCTCCCTTCTTCTCCTCCCCTCTGCAAACCTTTTTCTTTTCTAACACTGATGTTACCGAATTGGACAATGAAACGACTGCAAGAAAACCACCAAGCTCAGAGAGCACCAAGAGTCCCACAGTTCAGCTTGTAGCATGGCCGAGATTTGCAATGTGAGCCTTGTCTCCTTGTCTTTCCTCTCCTCCTCCTCTTTTCCTTCTCCTCCCCTTCCTCCTCCTCCTTCCACCCACTTCTAACATTGATGATGTTACCTAGGTGGGTAACAAAATGCCTGCAGGAAAACCATGAAGTTCACAGGATACCAAGAACCCAACGGTTCAGCCCTGAGTCTCTACTTTTGATTGCCAAAAGATTCAACTCCAATGAATCAAAAGTCCCAGAACTAAGGAGTGGTCCTTGCAAGGAGATTTTAAAAAGAAAAAGAAAAAAAGGAATGCTGACATTTCTATTGTTTTGTTGAGCAAATCCATGCTGGCCAAGCATTTCTAACAGCCTCGGCTGTGAGCCAAAGAAAAAAACCAAATAACACCAACGAGAGAGAAAGAGAGAGAGAGAGCGACACACAAACACAACCAAGAAGGAGAGATGCTCCCGTATGCATTAACGCTTCGGAAAACTGATGCGGTGTCAACATGAATGTGTTTTACAGTAAAATTGAGTGTCACGGCCAACGTGGATCTGGTGTTTCTCTGCAGGCTAATGCAGTCGCGGCAGGCTACAATTGAGTGAGGTTGTCACGCACGGTGATATTTGGCTTCAATAAGGCAAAGCTCTAGCTATTGGAGGCAGAGGAAAATCCTGCAACAGCCAATGAGCTTTGCGCTTCCACAAAGGCAAGCCCTGATTGGAGCCTTTAAGTAACAGAAGAACAAAAGCTGGAAGCAGGGGTGGGATTCTAGCGGTTCAGACTGGTTCAGGCGAACCGGTTGTTAAATTTAGATCGGGTTCGCTGCACCGGGAATTGTACTGACTGGCTGGCCCCACCCACCCCTCCCCGCCCAAGGCTGTTTTCGCCCTCCCAGAGGCCTGAGGGAAGCCTCCGGACTTTGGGAAAGGCGAAAAATGGCCCTCGCAGAAGTTTGGTAGGCCACGCCCACCCAGCAACCAGGCAGAGAACAGGTTGCTGGGATTTTTGAATCCCACCCTTGGTTGGAAGGGACCTCGGGGGGTCTTCTAGTCCAACTCGCAGCTGAAGCAGGAGATTCCCCCGTACCATTCTGGACGAACTCGGTTGTCCAATCTCTTCTTGAAGGCCTCTAGGGATGGGAGAACTTTTTCTAACACTTCCGCTTAGTTGGAGACGCACATTTACAAGACTCTACATTCGCATTCGCGTGACCTCACTAAAGCACGATACCGATCAGAATGCAGGTGGAAGGGGCTTTGGAGGTCTTCTAGTCCAACCCCGCACCTGCTCAAGCAGGAGACCCTATACAGGCAGTTCTCAATTTACGACCGTCATGGAGCCTGTTGACAAGCCATCTGAATTTTGATCACGTGATTGATGCTGGAATGGCCGTTAAGTGTGAAAAAGAACGGTCATGGGTCACTTTTTCACTGGCGTTGTAACTTCAAGCGGTCGCTGTTGTTAGTCGGGGACTACCTGAGTCAGGCTATAACCATGCCAGAGTCGGTATGCATAGTGCTCAAGAGTATTTCAATGGCACAGATCCTAAAGCAACAGCCGAGGTAGTTTCCTCAAATGTCAGCTTTGCCCAATTGTGGAGAATGAAACGGCTGTCTAAAAGACTGCCTTTTAAAAAAGGGTTAAAAAATAAAAATAAATAAACCTCGACAGATCCTTCATGACTCCAAAATTTAGACTGATACCGTGGTTTTTTTTTTAAACCGTTCTTTATTCCATTTGCGCATGGCCCTTTGCACTAAAGTGGTTATCTCATCTTTTGAAATCCTTGGCTTGCGATGGCCTAATTAGAATCCCATCCATTTGCATATTTTCTCTCCCTTTTTTTTTTAATTAATCCACCTTAAGCAGGGTTCGGGGCTTGGAAAACTGCTGAGGTCTTCTATATCCAATCAGATATTTTTGCTGGCGTGCGGCATTCAGCTCTTGCAAAATGCCACATCTCTTGAATAATTAGCCAAGGGAAAAAGAAAAAAAGAAAAAAAGGAAGCAGTTGGGAAAACCGCTCCAACTTTTAGGTAGCAGCTGCGGCCCAAGAAACTTTGTGCAGATCGAAGAAATGGCATTTTGTCTCCAAAGAGAAGAGTTTCTTAGAGCTGAGCCTGCAAAGCTCACATTTGTATCTGTAAGACTTCACCTCCAAATTTCTTGCCTTAGGGCTGTGGCAGAATGGATAATGAATCCCACAGCGAACTCTGTCCACCGGTGACTCATGACAGCTGGGAAGGTGGGATATAAATTTAATGCAAAAAGAAGAGGGGAGGAAAAAAAAGAAGGAGCAGAAAGTCCATTAAGGCAGGAGACAAGCGTCCCTTTGGAAGCCGCAGAGGCTGGGAAGCGAAGAGCAATGAGAAAGTGGGAAGCAAGCAGGGTTAAAAAAAAAAAATCTTCAATGGGGGAGGAGGAGGATCATTTCTGGGGGACACTTCCAGCGCAGCTGCTGTGCTCCGTTTCATGCAACACCCACCTCCACCGTTCTGTGACTTTCTCATTTAACTAGGACCGCTCCGCCAGGGTGCCGTGGGAATTACGGAGGGGTCCAACCACGGCTAGTTGCGTTCTATGAGAGATGTTTGGAAACGACAGCCACCTACCCACTTTCTGTCTTGGTGACCAGCACCTTGCTCTATTGATGGACTGGATATGTAGACAAACCACCCTTCTTCTAATCGCGACTCAAAACCAATGAAGCCACAGTGAGACCATCACAGTGCCCAAAAGATAATCCAATTCAATCCATGCAGTGACAGTCGCCTTGAGAAAAACAGCATGGCTTCCACGCCGAAGGAAGCACCAGGCCTTGAAGGGCTTATGAAATGCCACAAGGAAAACTCAGGGGTTGTGGTGCACCAAGGAGCAGGCGCTCCAACTGAGCTGACGCACCTCCTGGGTCCCACCGCATGGCGCCTGTTTAAATCGATGGGATCTTGTCGAGCGCCAAGAATCAAGACCAGGAGGAATTTATGGGTTGGAAGAGGAATACTCCCAAGCCACAGATAGGGAGAGGGGTGGGGAGGGGGGGAAAACCAGCCAGCAAAATCAAACTGGTCCATTTGGCAAGGGTCGCACGGCGCAACACAAAACCTCTTTGTCTGAGCCAAGCAGATTCTTGGACCCACAGTGACAAAGTGCTCAACTCACCTGGGTAAATATATTCCCCCTCCAACTTTCACGGTGCTCATTATTAATGGCTGTAAACAACAGTAATTGGAATGCGCTGACAATCTCACCATTCATTTTTGCCAACATCTCTCTCCTTCCCTCCCGCCCCCTCCCTTATTTTTATTGCAGGATTTGTAATATTATCCAATTAGACCTGCCCCTATGATTCAAATGGCATCGGGACCTCAACTTGCAAATCTGCAGAAGTGACAACCCGGCTGTAAATTTTGAAGGTCCCTCTCCCAAGAAGCCCGCCTCGAAGGGCGACTCCTTGTTTTGTTTAACTCTGTCCTTCCAGAGCTTCGCAAAGCCACTCCAGCTCTGCGTAATTTCTAAAGGCTGAACCCACAAAAGTTATTGCACAGTTATTGCACAGTCCCTCATCGCAAGAACCATCAAGAAGACTTCCAGCAACACAGACGGGGAAAGCTCCTAGCAAATCAAATGAGAGCAAGCCCCACTCACTTCCAGCACTGATGACATTACCTAGTTGGGTGATGAAACATCTGTGAGAAAACAACCAAGTTCAGAGGGTGCTATGGATCCCACAGTCCTCTTCTTCCTCCTCCCCATTCCCTTTCTAACACTGATGATGTTGCCTACTTGGGTCGTGAAATGTCTCAAGAAAACAACCAAGCTCAGAGACCACCAAATACCCCATAGTTCAACCCTGAGCTACAAATGCTCTTTTTTTTTTTTATTGGAATGAACATCCAGATAAGCAGAGATAATACCGGACCAACAATCAAGGATTAAATAACACCCCAAATCAAGGAACTTCCAACTCAGACAAACCACCAAACAGCAAACAACGGCCTAATCAACAAACCACCAAGATTGCTCCGACCGACAGTGACGGGGCAAATTCTTGTTACATATACACCGCACTGTTCCTGGCATACACAAGATTTTTCTCGCCAATCTGTGAAAATTATGTTGTTAAATTGTTTGACTTCCTCGTTTTGTTGTTCCTGAAACCTCTTTGACTGTCCCCTCTGGGAGAAAATAGGATATTCCTAAATAAGCAAGAACCACAGTGAAGTCCAATGACAGAAGGCCACTAAAGAAATGAGAGAAAGGGAAAGAACGCATCAACGCAAAGAAAAAATTGAAATTCAGTTTTCAGGTTTTACATTCTTACTTTTGATTATTCCCCCACCACCACAAACCAGGGTGGAAACTCCCAGCTGAGCTCTGGATTTCGTTCTCACGCCAAATACATTTATGATTTTTTTTTTTTTAGGATGGCTCCTCCTTAGCTGTATTCTTGAATTCTCCATGGAGAAAAAAGATGGAGAGGTTTTAGAATTTTTTTCCTTCTGAATATGCACTTATTGCTACATTGCCAATAAGCCATTTCAGATATGGGTCACTTTTTGCAGATGTTCCTTCTGCATCGACCTCTCCCTCCTTCCCTCCCTCCCCCTCTCTCTCCCCTGTTCCCCCAAATGCAGGCACAAATCTCAGTTAGTTAATTCAGAACCATCAAGTCAGATTTGAGTCATGGTGACTGGCCGCGTGGAGAAATGCTTGCTAACTTGTCCTTGTCTCAGTAATAACTCATAGCTTTTCCAAGGACGTTCCCCTTATCACTCTGGCCCTGTCCATCTATCTACCCTTCTTCAATAGAGTGAACCAGGAGTGGACAGGAGTGGCTTGTCGGCTACCCCACAAAATCCCATCCCCCCCCCCCCCCCATAGGCAGCACAATGGCTGTCTTTAAAAAAAATAAATTAGACTTATAAGAGGTACAAAACTGATAGAAGGAAATATTTGTAGCTTGGGGTTGAACTGTGGGGCCCTTGGTGCTCTCTGAGCTTGCTGGTTTTCTTGTAGATGTTTCATGACCCAGCTAGATAACATCCTCAGTGCTGGAGGGGCGTGGGTTGACTCTTCGTTTTGATATCATGGCTTGCTATGTCAGTGTTAGTGGAAGTGGGGCTGGTTCCTTCATTAGGGTATTGTTTTCTGCTTGTTTGTCTGGTGTTAATCCCTGCTTATCTAGGTACTGGTTGGAGAGCAAGCTACTGTTTATAGACAAGGAGCAAACCCCACACTCCCTTGCACTGATGATGTTACCTTGTTGGGTAATGAAATGTCTTGCAACAAAACAAGCAAGCTCAGGGAGTACCAAGGACCCACAGATAGGAACCTTTTTTTGGTTAATCTTCCCATAACTGTTTTGAAAACGCCACCAAAATGTTCTCTGGATAATTAAGGAGTTTTTTTTCTGGACCAGAGGTGACAATATAGCAGTGTCCCAATATCTAAGGGGATGCCACAAAGAAGAGGGAGTCAAGCTATTCTCCAAAACACCAAAAGGCAGGACAAGAAGCAATGGGTGGAAACTGATCAAGGAGAGAAGCAACCTAGAACTAAGGAGGAATTTCCTATCAGTGGGAACAATTAACCAGTGGAACAACTTGCCTCCAGAAATTGTGGATGCTCCATCACTGGAGTTTTTTTAAGAAGAGACTGGACAGCCATTTGTCTGAGATGGTATAGGGTCTCTTGGTGGGGCAAGAGGTTAGACTAGATGACCTCCAAGGTCCCTTCCAACTCTGTTCTTCCGTTATGCTGTGAATGTTAGAGCCTCAACTTACTTTACCCTTGGATGATGATGATGCCTTTAAAAGAAAAAAGAAAAAAGCATACAGCCCCAAACACAGCCGCAAAATGCAGATTTGTGCAACACCGTCAGCCGCACAAATCCTCCACCAGCTGGTTTTGAAGATCAGTAGCGGCCTTCACCCCGTGGCAAACCCCACGGTCCACAAAAAGAGAGGCCCTCGCTACCACCACCACGGCGAAGAAAAGGGAGCCGAAGAAGATTTCCAAAAAAAAAAAGGAAAGGAAAGGGAAAAAAAATAATCCGGATACAAAGCAGAAACTGACAATACATTTTTCCTTTCAGTTTTAATCAGCTTCCCCCCGTTGTACAAGCGCAGCCGACAGTGACGGGAGATTCTGCCTCCCAACTTCCCTTCACCTTTGTCGCCACACCAGGGACGCCGTGTCAAGACTGTTCAGCTTTTTTGATGAGTGCTGCGTGAGTAACTAATGTGTAAACGCAGGATACCTATAGAAAGCCGCTTTTGACAGTGATGTATTTGCAAACGGGTTCCAGATGTCGGCACGGTAACGCTTGGCCAGGCACCTGCCCCCCCCCCCCCTTAACCGAAGCATCGAAAACACCCACCCAAACAGGGTTCGACTCAATCACCGAGTTTTTAACTCTCCAATTATAATCTGATTAACAAACCCATGGCACTCGGAGGGGTTGGCTTCCTTGCTTTGAACTGGGTATTTCTTTGTTTCCCCCCCTTATCGCATGTTAATTTTAGAGAGAGGCAGGCTAAGGAATGGAGAAAATGGGACTTGTAGGTTGGGCTGGGTGAGAGAGATGTCGCTTCACAAGCCTTGACGAAAAAACTCACCCAACGCTACAACCATTGGGTGCTTCTTGAACATAAGCACTGTCCAACTATTTACTAAGTCTGCACTACTATTACTATTAATCTTCTCGTATCCTTACGATCTATGTTGACTGTTTCCTAGTATGATTTGATTTCTTATTGTACCCTATGATTATTATTAAGTGTTGCACCTGATTCTTGACTCTTGACAAATGTATCTTTTCTTTTATGTCCACTGAGAGCATTTGCACCGAGACAAATTCCTTGTATGTCCAGTCACACTTGGCCAATAAAGAATTCTATTCTATTCTATTCTATTCTATTCTATTCTATTCTATTCTATTCTATTCTATTCTGTTCTGTTCTATTCCTTATTCTATTCTATTCTATTCTATATTCTATTCCTATTCCTATTCTATTCTATATTATATTCCTATTCTATTCTCATCACTCCTTATCACCCATCCCTTCCCACTTGTGACTGTATGACTGTAACTTTGTCACTTGTATCCTTACGGTTTATATTGACTGTTTCCTAGTGTGATTTGATTATACTAGACCATCATTAAGTGTTATACCTTATGATTTTTGAGAAATGTATCTTTTCTTTTTATGTAGACTGACAGCATTTGCACCAAGACGAATTCCTTGTGTGTCCAATCATACTTGGCCAATGAAGAATTTTATTCTATTCTATAAACTCACAGAGCTGGAAGGGAACTCGGAGGTCTTCAAATCCAATTCCTTGCTCAAGGCAGGAGAACGTCTACCTTTCTGGTCAAATGGTGGTCCAGTCTATTTTTGAAGACCTCCCGTGATGGAGCACCCATAGCTTTTGGAGATAAGCTTTTCCACCGAGGAATTGCTCTGCCTGTCAACAAATTTCTCCTCTCAATTGTCGGTGGGATCTCTCTTTAATGAACTTCCACCCATCGCTTCAAGACACTTTGGAGAACAAGTCAGCCCTCTCTTCTCCCTGAAAGCCCCTCATGTACTGGAAGACAGTCGTCGTGTCCTCCCTAGTCTTTCTCTTTGATAAATTAGACATGTCTAGGCTCCCTCAACCGTTCATCATACGATTTAGCCATCCATCGAAAGCAGCTTTAATCCTGCTCAACTTTCTACAATAGGTAAGAGGTTCTTTTATTGTTATCTTTGTTCCCTAAATTCGTTCTGCAGAAACATCCATCCAGTTCCTTTGCAAGGCTAGAATCCATTGTGGCCTGTTGGCCAACGGTCCCTCCAGCAGCCAAATCAGAGGAGGCAGAAGAGGCAGTGGTACGGGAGTCAGGGCCAGCATCAGGGTGGCCGGAGAGCTCCGAGGGGGAAGAGGGAATGGAGCTGGCAGAGAGAGAGAGAGAGAGAGAGAGAGAGGCGGAACCTGGGCCGTCCGTCAACCCTCAGATGGAGAGTCAACAGCCCCCAGGTCTGGAGGTGGCTGATGAGGAAGAGGAGGAACAGCCGGGTCCAGTGCCTGATGCACGGATGCACTGAAGGCAGAGGAGAGGAGAGCAGTGGAAATCTATGGGCCGGTCCTTGGGACGGAAGAGCCACCACTGCTAGCGAAGCCCCACTCTAACTCTGGTGATAAAAGGCAGGGGGTGGAAATGAATAGACGTGGCAGACAACTATTTATCTTCCGCCAGATAGACTTGTTAGCCTGCAAGAGAAACTTTTTGCCAGAGCTGCCGGCGTTCCTAATAAAGGAATCTTTGAGTTCACTTCAGAGGGTTTGTTGTGTTTGGGGAGCTGGGTGAGAACAGAATCCTAGGGAGAACTCCGATGAAAGTCAAGACACAGGGTTGGCGGGGGGGGGGGAGAGAAAGCAAACGAATATTTATTTTATTTCTCAAATTTACTGGCCATCCATCTTACCACAGGCCAACTCTGTTAATTATTAAGAAAGGAAATTAAAGACGCCAAATAACAAAACAAAAGCTACAAACCATTTGTTCAATGACAGGCCTACCTGCTTAGGATTCACACTCTTTCACAAGGTCGGTTGATGAAACAAACCATCTTTTGATCTGGATAAATGAGCGTAGGTACAGAGAGGGCCGCCTCCACCCCTAAAAGGCACCCCTTCTTTCAAAACTCAGCCGTTTGGGCTTGGCTAGGGGAGAATCCGTTCTTGCCCTGCTCAAGCCACGATTCAGACAATAAGAGACTAATTACTTTGATAGCAGTCACATCGCTGCCTCGTTACTGCTAATGAGCTGCGGGGAAACCAGCCGAAGCTCTAAGCAGGGTAAGGCCAAGCCTTTAACCTAGAAAACTTTTCAACAGGATAGCTGCAGTTTTGGCTGAGACATCAGCATCTTCTCCAAAGCGAAGTGCTCCCTGCGCACCGGTGTTCCTCAACCAACAACCGAGCCTAAAATGCCTGTTGCTAAGTGAGACGTTTGCTCAACGAGTTTGGCCCCATTTGGAGAACTGTTCTTGCCACCCCGTGGTGGGTTTCCAAATTTTTTCTCACCAGTTGTGAGAGGGTACTTCGCACGCACAGGGCTCAAAGACCGCACTCTGTGTCAACGCCGGTGAGCGGTGCTGTTTTTTTAACTCAGCTGAGGCGCGGCCATCTGCTCTGCCGCGCGAATGAACCAAGCTAAAAAACGAGGGAATATAGGAGAGGTAACTGCAGGGGCGGGTGGGCGTGGCCAACCAGAGGTGGTATTTGCCGTTTCTCCGAGCTAGTCAAAATTTCTGCTACCGGTTCGTGAGAACCGGTCCGAACCAGCTGAATACCACCTCTGCTTGCCACTGTTGTTCAGTGAAACCAGGCAGTTGGTAAGTTAGTCATAAGGTTGTTAAGTGAACCCAGCTTCCCCCTTGATTGGTCAAGACGGTCGCAAAAGAGGGATCCCGTCGTGACCCCAGGATGCTTTCAACCGTCATCCATGCACGTTTGAAAGGGGGGCGAATCTCCCGTCGTCCATTTTCACAGCCTGGTCAACAAACAAAACGACGTGTAAAAAAAAAAAAAAGAACCTTAACATTAAATCACATCTCGATCTAGGAAAAAAATAATATTACAGGCTACTCACTATTCAACATCCAAAGGATTAAAAAACAAAACCTTAAAATGGACATTTAACAAGGTGTCCACGCTTCAAAGAAAAGAGAAGGAAAAACTCCAAAGCTGGTCAGGGCAAGACCAGGATCTTCATCCCACCGATTCTTCTGATGATGGTTGGCCGTAAAAATCTTGTTCATCTATTCCTGCAAAAACCTCCTTTGCAAATTCTTCAAGGCCCTTTCTTCTATTCAAGATTTCCAGCTGCTGCCAAACCAAACTTCCCCGCCTGGCCATCCTCTCCGCAAAACGCATTTTTGAAGTCTTTGCAAATATTTTAATATTTGCAAATATTAAAAAAAATTAAATGTATTCTCAGGGAGGGAGGGGGGGGAGGATAAAATTAACACAACTTCTTCGCTGCAGAGTTTAAAAATAACTCTGCTATTAATGCCGGGGCCCTTTATTTAATCACTGGCTAATTTACTCCTGACAGAAAGTAAATTCCACTATTTTCTGTGAGGCTTTATGAAATTGCCATCATTTTTAATTAATTCTTAATTAAAATATATTACACCACAGCTTCTACCCATCTCTCTTGATATTCTAACGTAATCAATTCAAGACCATTTACATATCATTAATTAAAAGCCTTCCTCTCTCATCCTTAAAATCATAATGAGGCTCTATTTCTCATTAGAAGCCTTTAAGGGATAAAACAACAATAGACAAGTATGGATGGAAATTAAAAAAAAAAAAAAACTTCTTCCTTTTAAAATTTTTTTTACTTCAAAGCTCTTGAAACGGACATGGTCATCGCGGTAAGATTCGGCTGTCTCACCTCTGCTTACCAAATTTTGGATCAGAAGCACAAACATTGACACACACACACACACATACACACACATCCTGAGCCCAAAATTTTCTGTTGCTAAAGGAGACAATGAACTTTGATTCATTTTACGAACTTCTTTGCCACCGTTGTTAAGTGGATCGTGGCAGCAATCCAGTTAGTAGCACGGTAGCTCAAGGAATCTGTCTTCCACGTGTACTTTTGCTTATCAAAAAGGGATCCGCGGGTCCCTGGGATACTACAACAGTCAGGGGTACATGCCAGTTGCCAAGCAAATTCGGATCACGTCACCATGGGGATGTGGCAATGGTCGTAAGGGTGAAAAAAAATCGGTCACAAGTCACTTTTTTCAGTGACAAAGACTACCTATGCAGAACGCCAGCCTTCAAGAGGGTTAAAATTAACCAAGTAAAATATCTCTTCTGCAAACTTTCTTATTGAAATTAGGAAATCGGCCGCAGTGGATTACTCACTCTGTTTTTTTGAAAAGGAGGGTCCCTTGAATGAATAAATTGCTTTCGCACCCACAGACTAAGTCATAACCGATATTGTGGCTTGGCACAACCGCGTAAAGAATATTAGCTTCCATAGATTTATTTTCCAGCTCGGTTAAAAAAAAATGGGCAGGACACGTGTTGAATTCATAGCAAAAGCTGTAGAGTTGCACTTGAATGATGGAAGGCGCACATGGGAGGGATTTTTACCCCCCATCCCATAATATTTAAAGTTACCAGGCTCATTTTCTGAGACTGTTTGGTACCAAATGCTGTAGTTTCCTCCAAAAATTTAAATCCGCTGTCTTCTCCTCTTGGTTTCAGTCAAAACAAGTCTCATTTTATTTGCTGCCTGGTAAGATTGGAAATTCACTCTGATTTTGCATGAAATATTCATTTTCTGTTAATTAAGTCCTGTGTGTCCGTGTGTGTGTGTGTGTATGTATAAAATTTCTAAAGATGACTTCTCCTTAAGGAGACCCTGATCCATGAAAACTGAAATGATGTTAAATCGTGTACTTGGTACTCTCTTAACTTGGTTTTCTTGGAGACATTTCATTACCAAACTAGGCAACATCATCAGCGCTAGTAGAGAGTGGGGTGTGTAGAGGGGAGAAGGAAAAGGGGAGAGGAAGAAGAGGAGGAAGCAGAGAATCACTGTGGGATCTTTGGCATTCTGAGCTTGGTTGCTTTTTCTTGCAGATGTGTCACCACCCAACTAGGTAACACCATCAGTGCTAGTAGAGAGTGGGGTGTGTAGAGGGGGATGACTATGGGGTCTTTGGTGCTCTCTGAGCTTGGTTGCTTTTTCCTGCAGATGTTTCACTACCCAACTAGGTAACACCATCAGTTCTAGAAGGGAGTGGGATTTGCTTTTATTTTTATAGACCAGCGGCTTGCCCTGTCCGTGTTGGCAGGAGTGTTTTGGATGATAAATCAAGAAGAATGACAAAATTCTTCCTTTTTTTTCCAGCGGAACATTTTCAAACACACCGCTTTTGCTGCTCAGGAATCAATCAGTCCACTTTAATACCCTCCTCCTGGAAATCGTGTAGTTTGCTGACACCCAAAGCTCAATGCAATCTTTGGGGGTAAAAAAATAAAAAATAAAAAGCAGCTCGGAAGCCATCAACTCCAAGGTGGAATAGTTGAATTTGACCCAAGAAGAGATGAGTTGTCAACTGCACTTGGGAGACTTCCCAGCTGAGAATTAAATCCCGAGGACTTTTAAAGTGTGCTTGAAAGAAAAACCGATCACCTGAATGTCAAATTTACATACCTTGTTGATTTCTAGTACCTGCCAACCCCTCAATGAAATATACCACATTTATTCTTGTAGGGAAGGGCTGAAACAGACAAGATAGTCCTAATAATTAAATTCAGGAGTCAAGCTATGTTTTATGCATCCGTAAATGCGGGGGTGATATATGAGGCTGTTGTAAAGAATTACCACTTATTGGTAATGTAAGGTAAAAATTAACCATCAATTCAGTCCACCTCCTCTTCGGCCCCATCCAGCATTGGATTTTTTAAAGTCTGTGAATGCCTGTCAGGATTTGTCAAAACCCACGCCACCACCTCTCTTTTCCCAACGTTTGGGCAATGGGTTATGAAATTAATACAAGGGTAGAAATGATCCATTCTTATTTTATGCCCGTCTTCGACGAGAGAAAGAGAAAGAAGCGGTGAGCAGGAATCGCTTAAGGAAGTCGAAAGTGGGGGTGGGAAATGCAAACCCTAGACTTCAGAACGTGCTTCGTTTCTCTTCCTGCAGCTTTTAAATATATGGGAGTGATAAATATGATTGTGCAGAATTCTATTTTTTTTTACAAGAAGGAGGAAAAGGAGGTGGAGGAACAGAAGGAGAAGGAGGAGAAGAGGAAAAAGAGAGAAGGAGGAAAAGAAGGAAAAAGAGGAGGAGGAGGAGGAGGAGAGGAAAAAGAGAGAAGGAGGAGAAGGAAAAAGAGGAGGAGGAAAAGGAGGAGGAGGAAAAGGAGGAGGAGAAAGAAAAAGAGAGACTGAGGAGGAGAAGGAGGAGGAGAAGGAGGAGGAAAAGGAGAAGGAGGAAAATGAGAAGGAAAAAGAGAGACTGAGGAGGAAAAGGAGGAGGAGGAGGAGAAAGAAAAGGAGGAGGAAAGACAAGAAGACAAGGCTCACGTTGCAAATCCCAGCCACGCTACAAGCTTTAAATAAAATAGAAAAAAAAGAAAGGAACGGAAAGAGCAAGAGAAAATAGAAGGGCCTGGGGTGTGCGGCTTGGAAATTTTATGCAGATATATTGTCACCGGCATTAACGTTATATCTCACAAATCACGCGAATCAGATTTATATCGCCGGCGCCTGCCGATCGCAGGTGCTATGCCACAGCTTGTCAAGTGGGGCTGTCTCGACTCTCACACGTCAGATAAAATCAGAACACTTGGTGTTTTGGTCTGTTGACAGCAATTTATTTTGAAGCGTTGTCACAATATGGGATTCTTTACCACACCGCGCAGGGGTGCCAACAAAAGACTCCTGTATTTTCGACGTTGCCAGATGCTACAGGTTGGAGAGGGAAGGAGGTACGCATGTCGGCTGGGGAGGGGGAGGGCGTGGAAAGAGAGGCAGGGGAGAGTTTGATCTGTGTGGTGTTTCGGAATACGGAACAAGAGAGCTGGAAGGGAACCTCAGAGGTCTTCTAGTCCTATCCCTGCTCAAGCAGGATACCACCCCAGGTGAATGGCTGTCCAACCTTCTCTTCAAAGCTTCCAGGGATGGAGCACCCATAACTTCTGGGAGGCAAGATTAATGGTTCTCATTGTAGGAAATTTCTCCTAGGTTGAATCTCTTTTTAATGATCTTCCATCTGTTATTTCTTGTTCTGCCCTCAGGTGTTTTGGAGAATAGCTTGAGATAATAGACTAGAATGCAACTATATAATAACTACACTAGAATGTAGAATAGAATAGAATGGAATGGAATGGAATAAAATAGAATAAGGAAGAGAAGAGAAGAGAAGAGAAGAGAAGAGAAGAGAAGAGAAGAGAAGAGAAGAGAAGAGAAAAGAGATATTGGATGAAGAATAGAATAGAATGGAATGGAATAGATATTGGATGAAGAATAGAATAGAATAGAATAGAATAGAATAGAATAGAATAGAATAGATATTGGATGAAGAATAGAATAGAACAGAACAGAACAGGAGAGGAATGGAATAGAACAGAACAAAATATAACATAATAGATTAGAAAGAAAATAGAATAGAACAGAATAGAACAGAATAGAAAGAAAACAGAATAGAATATTGGAAAATGAAATAGAATAAAATAGAATAAAGAATAGAATAGAATGGAATATTGGAGAACAGAATAGAATATCAGAACAGAACACAACAGAATAATAGGGTTGGAAGGGACCTTAAAGGTCTTCTAGTTCAACCCCCTATTCAGGCAGGAGACCCTATAACATTCTGGACAAATGGCTGTCCAGTCTTCTCTTCAAAACCTCCAGGGATGGAGCACCCAACAACCGCTGGAGGCAAGCTGTTCCGCTCAATAATTGTTCTGTCAGGAAATTCCTCCTTCATTCTAGATCGGACCTCTCTTGGATCGCCTTCCACCCAATTGCTTCTTCGTCCTGCCCTCAAGGTGCTTTGGCGAACAGGTGGACCCCCTAGGTTTGTTTCTGTTCAGGACCAACTCAAGCGGACTCTCTGTGCGGAGATTTTTCGCTCCCCCCCCCCCACTCTGCTTTTTTCCTTCTTCCTGTGGGATTAACCCAGTTCTCTCATCCATAGCTCCAGCCTTTCTCGGCACGGTCAAGAACTGCCCAGCCAGAACAAGCTGCAATAAATAGCCTTGTGTGCCAGAAAATGATCTCTTCCTCTGTTTATCCAACATGCAAATTAAGAAGCACTGAATTACAGGCTTCAAAATATCCTCGAGAGCTGCCTGCGCTCGCCAGAGAAGGGCCGAGAGAGA
>NW_020717047.1:101704-116904 GCF_900518725.1 Notechis scutatus | reverse complement strand
TTAAAAAAAAAAAAAAAAACCACTGAAGAGAGAGCCAAACTGTTGGCCTCTTTGTAATCTCTATTAATATCCAGCCCAGACTCTGGAACGTACACTGAAATTTGTGGGCTGAGCCCTTTCCTCTCCATTAACTTTAATCTGAGGGTTAAATTTTAGAAAATGGTGCCTAGGTTTTCCCAAGGTGCCAGGGCTTGAAACACAAGTCAACTGTAATCTAATCTCCCCATTTCTGTAGCCTTCACCAAAAGGACGAAGAGGTTTTGCTGTAATAGGATATGTGTTGGGTTTTTTTTAAGCTAACGGGTGAGAACTGGCCCCTGGCTTCAGGAAAGAAGCCAGATGCTTTCAAACTCCTTTTAGGAAAACACACACACACACACACACAAGAGGAAGTAAAAAACACAAGTGGCCAGAGTGACTGGAAAATGAAGCCGTGAACAAGGATTCCATCACCAAGAGTTTTGACAAGCAATCGACAACGAGGAAGTTATGAGCAATTGAGAAAGGGAAGGTTTCAGCACCTTGGACAGTAAAAGGCAATTAACAGGATAAACTTAAGAGCGTTTTTTAATCTGGAATACAGGATAAAGGACATCCTCAACTCAGAATCATTCGTTTAGTGACCGAAGTTGGAACGGCACTGCAAAAAAAAAGTGACCCAGGACCGTTTTCCACACTTACGACCACTGCAGCATCGCCAGGGTCACATGATCAAAATTTGGACGCTTGGCAACTGGTTCGTCTATGACAGGCGCAGCATCCCGTGACCCCCCTTTTGCAATCTCCCAACAAGCCCAGTCAAGGAGGGAGCCTTAACAGCTTATTGTTGCTAATTTAACAGCTGCGGCGATTCGCTTAACGGCTGCGGCCAGAATGTTTGTAAAACGGGGCAAAATCCACACAACCACAGCCTCGCTTATGTAGCAACAGAAATGCTGAGCTCCAATTCGGTTCCTTCCCCCCCCCCCCAAATCTCTACCTGTGAACGGAACAGGTGGGTCACAGAAAAGGACAGGATAACGTGGTGCGGCTGAATGACCTCTCCCCCTTGAAGAATCTTGAAGGATGGTCAGGAGGTGATTGGAATTCACCGGTTAGTTAAATATGGAGTTTGTGGTTGGCACGAGTTTAACACCCACCCCTCCCCAAATGAATAGATTTTGGGGAGCACGTTTTTCTGTGGGGGTCCCAGGTGCTCCCTAAGCTCTGTCGTTTTCTTACAGGCATTTCATGACCCAACTAAGTAACATCATCAGTGTTAGAAGGGAGTGGGGTTTTCAGAAAGGAGGAGGAGGAGGACTGGAGGGTCCTTGGTGCTCTCTGAGCTTGATTATTTTCTTACAGACGTTTCATGACCCAACTAGGTAACATCATCCAAGACCCCGCAGTTCAACCCTGAACTACTAATATTCTCTTCTACCGAATTCGGTCTTTTTTTCCCTCCCTCTCTTTCCTCTATTTCCCCCTCATCCGTGTTGGCTTCTGAAGCAGAGCTAGCTGCAGGCAGGATTGAAGGAAAGGCACCTCGCATCTCCATGTCAGACTTCAAACCCTCAGCACAGGTTTATAGTCCTAGATTGGAGGGGTTTTCTTGACAACAAGCTGTCTGTGTAATTACTGGCCTGTCGGAGTGTTGCTAGTGAACTCTGTCCCTTTAACTTTCCCTGGCTAACCACTGTTTGTTATGAGTCTCGCTCCTAATCATAGATTAACACACTCACTTAATATACGGTAATATGTTTGCCTTTAAACGGTGGTGCACTCTGCACCCTGGAATGAAAGGAAGGGCCACGGATGCAGCAGGCAGTCACGCTGGAAATAGGCTATTATGCACAGGAGGCCACAGAAAGGGACACGGGGAGCTATTTAGAAACTCGCAGGAATAAAATGACTTCCATTTCGAGGGACAAGCCACCCTGGAAGGTCTTATTCCAACTTCTCTTGAGCTACTGATAGGGAGACCCAGAGTGCACTTAAAAAGAAAGAAAAAAAGAAAAACAAGACCATTGCTGGAAAACTGAGTAGGCTCAGCTGTCACAAAACTTACAGCTCCACAGATAACTCTGGACTTACAACAATTCGGTTAGTGACTGTTTGAAGTCATAACGGCAGTGAAAAAAACAGACTTATGGTCGGGGTTTTTTTTTTACACTTTTGACTGCTGTAATATCCCCATGATCAAAATTCAGAGACTTGGCAACAGACTCACATTAATGATGATGATCTCCCTTTTGCGACCTTCTTGACAAGCCAAGTCGATGGGGAAGCCAGATGCACTTCACAACCGTGTTACTAATTTAACAACGGCAGGGGTCCCCTCAACATCTGTGGCAGGACATATGACGCCTCCAAATTCAAGCGTGTGTCCGAAACAGGAAGCCAGTTTCAAAGGTCGGACTGAACGTCTGCAATTTGAGCCAGCCACTTGGATTTATGTTGGTGCGTCTCTGTAGAAAAACAGGCTGAGCCGGAAGGCGGAGTGAAAAGTGCCATAAGTTTGGAATCATTGCGCTGCCACAAGAGGCCCAAGTCCAGCCCTCCGTGAATTCCACTGAGCCTTATCTAGCACCGATTGAGCTTGGATCGTTAGTTGACTAGATCCTTGGGTATAGATAGTAATAAATCCCTCTGCGCATTGAACTCAACGAATGCTCCTGGTTATTTGTGCCTGACAGTTGATGAATCAATTCAGAAAACCCAAACCAACCCACCAGATTCATCCCTTTGGTTCCGTTGATGAAGTGGATCAAACAGATTTTTCCCAAGCTTGGTTTGAAGGCCGTGGGAGGAAGGAGGGGAGAAAGCTTTGCTTTCATTTGTCTATGAAGATCCAGATCACGGTTGTCCCAAAAGTGCTTTTCCAAAAGGCAGCTGGACTTTCTTCGGATTTTTTTCCCCCTTGAAAACATTTCGCTTCTCATCCAAGAAGCTTCTTCAGTTTGCCTGCATTTATTCCACTCCCTCGCATGACTCAGAATGAAGTATTTGCCCATAATTAAAGCACCAATCCATAGCGACAGTTTTGACAGTCATGGAGATAAGCTAGGAATATCCCAGAATGCTTTGCCTTCTCCCTTCTTCCCCACCCATCTTAACAATGAGGTTGTATTTCTCAGCATTGGGAAATCAATCTCAGATTAGGTAATGAAATATGCACCATCTTCCCTCTGGGTTTTTTTTTTCCGCCTCCCTTTTGACAAATCACACAGAATCCTAAATCTTCATAAATCACGATTAAAGACAAGTGTATCATCACATATATCTTGCCATGTCGGGCCCAGAGACTAATGAGAAAAGGCCTCAACTATCTCGTCTGATTAATTAATTCAAAATGTCTGCTGTTATTCAAATGTGAGCTGGTATTATTTGAATAACACTTGACAGCAGTGCCTGAAGATATCATTTCTGATTTGCGGAGCGGCGGCTGCCTAACTGATGATGGTTTATGAAAATGTTCCATCCGACGGCGTCTCTTGTTGGCACAACACAATTTTTTCTCTCTCTCTCTCTTCCTGAGTGAGGGGAAAAAACACCCCCCCTACTTTCTCACCCATTTCTCCACTTGAAATAATCTGAAGTTCTTTCAGATTCCAAGAATTGTCCAAATTGGGGAGATTTATTTCATTCAATTTGTGGGTTTTATTTTCCCTATTTCTATCCTGGTTTCTTAGGATGAGCACATAGCGGTCTTCCAATATTTGAGGGGCTGCCACAGGGAGGAAGGGGTCAAACTATTTTCTAAAGCTCCTATAGGCCAGACAAGGAATAATGGATGGAAACGGAACAAGGAGAGATTTAACCTGGAAACAAGGAGAAACTTTCTGACAGTGAGAACAATCAAACAATGGAACAACTTGCCCTCGGAAGTTGTGGGAGCGCCATCAGTTGAGACTTTCAAGAAGAGATTGGACTGCCATTTGTCAGAAATGGTGTAGGGTCTCCTGCTTGGGGGTTAGACTAGATGACCTACAAGGTCCCTTCCAATTCTGATTATCTGTATCTGAATCTATCTGTATCTACCCTCAAATCATACCTTGCTCAGGTCTCGGTTTATTGAATAAACCAGTGTTTCTCAACCTTTCGACGTTTAAGATGCAGGGGGACTCCAACGCCCAGAACTGAATTCTGGAAGTCTTAAAAGTTGCCAAACTTGAGAAACGCTGGAATAAACCATGATTGTGTTGGATTCTTAACAACAACTTAAAATCAACGTCAACTGGGTTATGAAGCACAACGCCTAGGTTTACCCTAGAGCAGGGGTCAGCAACCTTAAACACTCAAAGAGCCACAAAGGTCCTAACCACAAACCCCTCATACAATTCTGGAGCCGACCGGATGTCCGGTTCCCCCACCATAGAGTCTCCTCCTAGCACGGCATCCTTTTTCTTATACCTGCCCTAACTGAAAGCCCTATCAATTGTGGAGCCAACCGGAAGTCCGGTTCCTCCACCATAGAGTCTCCTTCTAGCACGGCATCCTTTTTCCTTTACCTGTCCTAACCGAAAGCCCCATCAATTGTGGAGCCGGCCCAGCAACAGGGAGCCACAACAGAAAGAGCCACATGCGACTCTAGAGCCACAGGTTGCTGACTCCTGCCCTAGAGAATTATTTATTCATTGCTTTCAAGAGTCCGTGTTGACTCCTGGTTGGGCAAATCCTTGTAAACACTGGTTTTCGGCAACGACATCATAAATCGTGGTTAAGTGACCACAGCTGTAAACCTGGACTGGTCACGTGGCCACAGGTGCTGGTAGTCAGTGGCTGTCAGAACTTCAGGCACTGGTTCATCAGTACCTTTTGAACGGAGTCAGGTGTAACTTCCAACGATTGCAGAGTTGGAAGGGACCATGCTAAATGACCAGAGGATTATCTATACATAACCAAAATCCATATGACCAGCTAATGGCTTTTATTTCTTAAGGGCGCTCTCCCTTGCTACACATACCAAACTTCTGTCTGGTTGTAATTCTCTTCCAGCTACAGAGCTACAAGGGGAAATAAATATCTCTTTAAAAAAGAAGGGAAAAAAAGGGGGAGAGAGAAAACGATGTGAAAGAGATACAGTCTAAAACGAATATAAATCTATCCTTTTGCCAAAAATAAACCCTTATTTGAGAGTAGAAAGTGAACAGGAGATTGTATCTCGGCAAAACAGCCTCTTGTCGAAGTCTGCTGTTTAAAATTCTACCACAATGCCCAGAGAAAAACGTATCCCAGACAAAAGAAAATGTGAATTTTAGGAAAGGAAGTGTGTACTTTGAGGCCAAACCACACAATCATCCATAAAATAGGATTTCCCCCATGCTATCGCAGAACGAACTCTCTCCAAAAAACGACTCTTTTCTTCTGGAAAAAAGCTAACAATCCTGAATGATATATCCAGCGAGGACGTGTCATAAAGTTGATCCTGCAGCTTAATCTTCTTGAAGGTTATAGGGACATTGTCATGAAATGGTGGGTTTCGGTGCAAAGAACAGAACAGAGTAACAAGGTCCTTGGAGGCCTTGTAGTCCCACGCTCAGCAGAAAACCCTGTGCCCTTTCAGACAATACTTCCAGTCTTGGAGCACCTAACAACCCTAACCCTAATCCACAACTTCTGGAGGCAAGCTGTTCCACTCATTAATGGTTCCAGTTGCCAGGAAATTACTCCCTTCCAAACAGGAATTATGAGGCCGGGGATCTCACGGTTGGACATATATTGCCTTCCATGAAAGAATATTCATGGTTGACCCATAATTTCAACACCCCAATGTTATCATATTTCTCCTTTCATTAATATTCAGAGACTCAGTAATACTGTGTTCAAGCTTTTGGAGGTATACCTCCTTGTCAATTAAAATTGACTTTGCAGATTAATTATCTTGGGCTCTTCCAAAAATCCTTTCTCCTACCCCATGCCTTTCCTTGCTTTAGTCATTGTTGCTTCGGCAAATTGGCCATCAACAGTCACATAGACGTAAATAACCTCTACCTACTGTGCAAAGAAGCCCCAAAAAAGGGAACAGAAAGACCAAAAAACACCTCCTCACTAGCAATCAACACCCAGATGAACAAAGATGAACACTAAAATTAACACCAGACCAACAATCAAATAGGAAACAATACTCCAATCAAGGAACTGCCAAGCAAGTTAACAGTAAACAGTGCAACCAAAGAACTTCCAAGACCATTCACACCAGCACTGACAGGGAAATATAAACCGAGAGCAAACCCCACTCCCTACTAACACTAATGATGTTGCCTAGTTGGGTGATGAAACATCTGCAAGAAAACCACCAAGCTCAGAGAGCAACAAGGACCCCTCATTTCAAACTACAAACTGAACTACAAACATGCTCCATTATCAGTACAACAGAATCATCACATGTTCCCAGTCCAATGTTTACTCCATTCTATAACGGGGAGAGGGGGGAATTAAAGTTTTTAGCAACATAAGACTGATAGAATTTACCCTTCTCTCTCCTTCCCCAATGACAGAAAACCATACGGCCAATTATTAGGAACAATGGCACCAGAAGGGTCAAACAAAGAAGAATTTGGGGTGACTGGTTGCATGGAATTGTTTCAGCCACACCCACAAGTGGGAGGGACCAAATGGGAACCAATGGGCCCAAAGTAAAACATTGCATTCATTCATTCATTCATTCATTCATTCATTCATTCATTCATTCATTCATTCAAATTCACTTGTGTTTTTCTGGAATTCTACCTTCCTGCTCTTTGCGAGTCCAAGAAACCCAGCCTCATAGAGATCTGCAAATAATCTTTCTGATCCCCTGGACTCCCATTTCCAGATCAAGCCTACAAAGATTTGGACCCAGTTAAGAGGCCTGGCAGACCCACACACGTTCTGCATTCTGATCCAGATGTAGGAGAAGAGGCGGGGTGGAGTGAAGCGCGTCATCAGCTTGGAGTCCTTATGTTCCCACAGTGACGTGCAACCTCACCTGAATTCTGATGCCAATTTAGGATTGAATTTTTATTCTTGGGCATGGACTTGAACAAGTTATCTATGCTGCAACCTTACAAATAGCTCTGATTCTTTGTGCCTGACGCTAACATCTACACAAAATTCATGGGATTTTTCTGAGTCAAAAGACTGGATCCATATGGATTTTTTTTTTAATTGATCCCAGGATTGCCTAATCTCTTGGTGTGCACCCAGCCACCACCATGAATGAATAAGTTAAGGGTTCAGCCTGGCCTTGTAGGAATCTCTGGTTCAATCTACCTTGGGCTGTTTAAAAAGCATTGAAATGCACGTCGCATTGGGCCCTATTGTATTAGTTTTCTTTGAAGGAAAGAAAGCTAAATAATACATCCCTCACCGGAAAGGCATTCCAAGAAGATTCAACGGAAGTCTTTTGAACCCACTGCTTAGCATCGCAAAACACATTTCCATCGGAGTCTCGCTTCCCCCTCCCAATAAAATAAGTTAAGGATAGGAAGTCTAGGTTGACGTAGGCTTCAATCAAAGAAAGTTTGATCATGACACTGTAGTTGGCCAACGTGCAGTTATTGCCCATTAGGGCAAAGTTGCCATTTCAAACTCAGAAGAAGATCGAGGTCTGAGCTTGGTTGTTTTTATGCAGACGTCTCATGACCCAACTTGGTAACATCATCAGTGCTGGCGCTAGTAGTGCTTGCCCTGTTACCTAGTTTGAGTAATGAACCAGCTGCAAGAAAGCAACCCAGTTCAGAGCTATTCTATATAAACAGGATGCAATTTACACTCACTGGCACTGATGATGTTATCTAGTTGGGTCATGAAACGTCTGCCAGAAAAACCAACCCAGCTCAGAGCGACTGTACGGAGCAAATCACACCCACTAGCACTGGTGACGTTACCTAGCCGGGTAATGAAACGTCTGCAAGAAAACCACCAAGCTCAGCGGGCACCAAACACCCCACATTTCAACCCTGAGCAATATTCTTTTCCTTTATCCGAAGATCCTGGACAAAAGCCACCTCAATGGGCTTGCTAACATCTGAAAGGAAATTTCCCAGGCAAGGGGGTGCTTAGAGCAACAGATCTATGGTCCCCTAAAAAAATTTTTTTCCATCCTCTCCCAAAACAACCTCGAGAAGAACGGATTTGCATACAACAGCCGACAACAAGGCCAACATCCACATTCGAGAAGGAAAACGCCGGACTTGTTTTCAGCTCTATTTTAGTCCAGTTTCAAAAGAAAAAAGAAAGAAACTTGGTTTCGATCAGCTTTGCAATGCCTCCCGAAGGCCTTAAGCTCTTCTAACCAGGGTGGGGTGGAAGAGCCCCACTTAATGTTTGCTTATCACAATATTCATGAAATTAAAAGCCAGAAACATGGGGAGCTCATGTACTTTGGATAACCTCTGCTTTTGGAGGGGGAGGAGGGGAGACGGAAATCCACCGGGTTTGCTTTTCAACCACCCCCACCCCCCATTCAAAGAGGAGTTTAAGGCAGGAATCGCTTCTCACACGGGGCCATCATTAATCACCACGTTCTGCGGAGTGAGTGCGTATTAATTTCTGTCATCTCGAACAACCGGCCGGCGTCGCGGCGATGGCATCCGTTCCTCATTCACCGTGGCTTCCCCGACGCTGACCAGAAACAAGGCGATTGGTGCCCAGATCTCCATGTTAGAAGCCCTTCCCCCCCCTCCCGGGGTCTCCAAGGTGTGTGTGTGCGCGCTGACACCAATTAAGCGGCTCCAAGAACACAGAACTAGCAAGGAAAAAAGGAAAAAAAAATACATTTGATGTAACGAGAAGCACACAACATTTATATCCCTGGCACGATGCCACTTTCTGAAGCCTTGGCATTCACCCCAGAATGGCTGCCGACCACCTTTGAAAAACCACAACACATGACAACCTAGCTAATTTCTGGAGAGGAGGAGGTCTTCTGGAGACATGGGCACCGGAAGGGGAGGATGGGATGATAGCCCAAAGATTTTCCCATGAAATGGACTCAAAAACTGCGTTCATTCCTGGACAGCCCGCTAACTTATAAGAAATGTTCCGACTGAAGAGAATATTTGAGAGCTCAAGGTTGAAGTGGCGCTGAGTGCTTGGTAGTTTTCTTGGAGATGTTTCATGACCCAACTAAGTTACGGCATCAGTGCTAGAAGGGAGTGGGGTTTGTGGAGTGGAGGAGGAGGGCAGGACGATGGGGGTCCCTGGTGCTCTCTGAGCCTGGTGGTTTTCTTGCAGACGTTTCATTACCGAACTGTGTAACATCATCAGCACCAAGGACTCCATAGTTCAGTCTTGAGCTACAAACATTCTTTTCTAATGTCATCAACACAAGAAGGGAGTGGAGGAGGAGGTGGTGGTGGTGGAGGAGGAGGAAGAGAAGGAAGAGGAAGAGGAGGAAGAGGAAGAGGAGGAAGAGGACTGTGGGCTCCCTGGTGCTCTCTGAGTTTGTTTTCTTGCAGACGTTTCATTACCCAACTAGGTAACATCATCATTGCAGCACCAGTAAGAAAAAAAAAAAAGCAAGCTTCATTTTTGACCTGCTCCTTCTCTCCTTCTAGTGGGGGCCTACCTGCCTTTTAACAGACACATTGTTTTATATATTAATTGCGCAAAACTGACAAGCTGCAAACCATCCTAAGGAGCTGAATCCTTAAGCCATTTTGCAACGTCCTTTTCAGGAAGTCACACAAGCCAAGCCATGATGAAGTCCAGGGCAGCCATTCCAAATCCTCCCCCAGAGTGTGCAGTCTCTGAAGTTTAATATTGTTTGCCCGTCACTAAACAGCAAGCAAAATAATAATAATTCGTCAAAAACTCTTCCGCAAAGCTGGGGTGTTTTTCTCTCTCTCTCCCTTTTTACGATTCTTTTTCCCTTTCCTTTCTTTCTTTTTTTCCCCCCCTTCTCTTCCCCAAGACTGCTTTAGAGGTCTAATCACTCTCCTTGTTTCAGACGTTTACATCTGCTTTTAAGTTTTTATGGTTGCCTTTTGGCAGGCAGCAAAGTGGACCTGTCGATGCGGCTGCAAAATAACGCGAGGTTTGTTATGAATTAAATATTAGAAGCCTTAACGCAACGGCCAATAAGAATTATTTGCCTTATTAAAGCAGCAGAAGACGCTGATTAAATTTTCATTGCATTGCAGTCTTTTCCCCATTTCTGCTTTCCATTCATCATTCTAATGTATGAAAGGCGAGCGGAATAATGGCGGGGTGACTTAATTTCTGGAATGCAAATATGGCCCGGGAAATGCCATAAATACCATCCCCAAAAAAACATTAAACAGTCAGTTCTAATTAAGTGAATACTAACTAAGTAAATATTCTCTTAAAGGGGGGAAAAATATAACTCAAAGTGTCAAGAATTGCAGCCAAAAAAGCAATGAGCAAAACACGCTCCAACCAACCAATAAATAAATAAATAGATTGCCTGTTTCCCCATCTCAATGTCAAGGAAACCAGAGAAGGGTTTGGGGCGAAGCTCTGGTTTTTTTTTGGGGAAACTGCAGCTCTATAGAAATGATGAGTCCCTGACAAGAGAGGTATTTGGGAGCCTGGCAAATTTTGAACCAACCCTTGTAGGGTTGGCCAACAATTATTCCTTGCAAGTGTTTAAGACTCCTTCAGCCGTGATTGTGGCCTCTTGAAAAAACAAAGGCCGAATCATCGCAAACACATTTTGTCCACTTGGATGGATTTGGTCCATCTATTTTGTCAATTTGGGTGTGTCTGTGTGTGTGTGTGTGTGGGGGGGTGTCCTTGGTGCTTCTCTGAGCTTGGGTTTCTTCTCTTGCAGAAAACAAGAAACAAAATAGTTTCTCGCGGGGGGGGGGGGGGAGAAAAGCAGCTTGGATCATTTCATGAGCCAAACTATTTTGGGTCGTGAACCATCCGTAAAAAAACAACTAAGCTGGGATCTCTCATTTCAACCCCGAGCTACAACTAGTCTCCTTTATTGGCCATCTAGATGTGCTCTGCCACTCTCTGGCTGTTTTATTTTATTTCATTTTAAAGTGGGGGGGATATTTAAGACAGACAAGGAATTCCTCGTGCGAGCAGTTGGCGTGAAGTCTTGAGGTTGTGATCCTTGAAACAGCAGTGTTTCTCCGTAAGCCCCACCTCCGGTTAAGTTATCCTTAAACAGGGGCGTTGCTTTTGGATTTCGGAACGATGCAACGGAAGCCGCAGGAAAGCAATTTACTTCTTGAAAAATATTAATCTTCCCAAATTCATAGGTTTCTCAGAGAAGCCCCCCCACCCTCGACCCACCTAACTACGTCCTCTCCGGAAAATTGCTCGGCCACTCAGCTTTTTACACTCCTCCGAAACAAAATCCAGTCTTTTTTTTTCTCCCCAAGGGGGGGTGGGCTCAAGAAATTTGCAGCTAATGACACGGGGAGGGGGGGGGGAAGGGATCCATAAAGACCCTCCATGTCTCCTCACACACACACACACCCGGTGATTACCTAGAAAATCCCATCGTTCCGCATGCCCAACAGTTAAACAATAGCAGTTTTTTACTTATTAGCAGGAGGCTAAGGAGGAGAAAGAGGGGAGGATCCAAAGGTTCAGGATCGCTTTGCACCCTGCTTTAATAAGGAGTTTCTTATTCTCTTAAGCCAGATAAAAGACCCAGAGGGGAGGTTGTTGCTTCTCGTGTTAGAGACGTGGATATTAAAGAGAGAGAGAGAGAGGAGGAGGGATTACATTTGCGTTTTGGGGTGAAATGGGTTGGCCCGAAGAACAACGAATAGAAAGAGAAGGGCGGGGGGAGGCAGAGAATCCACCCCTATAGTGACACCTTCTCTTGACATCTTCCTTTTTCAAACTCCTCTGTTGTCGCCTTCCTGCACACATCCCACCAGGCTGGGGCAGCTGAGACATCCAGAGAGGGTGGTCGGGCTTAGTTTTTGGGGGAGGGAAATAAGGGAGGAAAAATGTCTGCCTCTGCCTACCAGCATCCGTTGGTGTTTATCTGGCTAGCGTCCTGTCAGTGTGTGAGAGAGTTGAGGGCTGTTTGGAAAGTGAAAGAGTATTTGCTGTGGGAGCCAGAAGGAGACAGCAAGGAGCCTGGGCGTGGCTTAGCTCAACTGTCCTGTACTAAAGCTGCTGGGTGCTGTGAAACTGCAACTGCAACTCCTCTGCTTGTGGTTTTGCATTTGGAGCAGATTTCTTTTCAGGTAGGGAGGGGGAGTAGAACTCCTTAGCATCAGAGCGTGTTAATAATAATAATAATAATAGTAATAATAGTAATAATAATAATAATAATAATAATAATAATAATAATAATAATAATAATATAGGAAATACTCTTAATGCTCCGACGGTCATTTTGAAAAATAATCCTTTCTTAGTGAGCACCTAGAAGCCAAGAGGAACCTACGTGCCAAAATTTCAAGTTTGTAGGCTTTACGGTTCTGGAGATTTTGTGATGATGCGTGGGTGGTATTTCACACACACACACACACACACACACACACACACACGCGATAGATTAGAGCCTTGTCCGGAGAGGACAAGAAAAGAGAAACAGGAGGGGAAGAAGTGAAGAATTCTTCAGCAGCAACTATTTATTAGCTGCCTCTCCAACAGCTCAAGCACAGCTGCATAATTTATTGAAGCTGAGATATTTATGTGGCCTTTCATTAAAGGTAAATATCCAGCAACATTTGTATACCACACATCCTAAGAGCATGGGGGTGGGGTGCTAATTTTGTATGTTATAAAAATAAAAATAAATAATAATAAAGATGATAACATTTTTTAAAAATGCCGGTGGGTAGATGGTTTTATCCCATGACAAAATTAATGATGACAACCCATCACAAGTGGCACTTTCCTGGGTAAGCACGTTATAAAGAGGACGAGAGGGAAAAATTAAATATTAAGACAGTTAAGCACGCAAGGGCATCTACTTTTTAAATCACAAGGAAGGAAGGAGGAGAAACGCAGAAAGGATGAGAGAAAGAGAAAGATAGGAAGGAAGGAAGGAAGGAAGGAAGGAAGGAAGGAAGGAAGGAAGGAAGATTGATTTTAAGATTTCAGCATTAAGAGCTACTTGGCATTAACCAAGATATGTTAAAGGAAACACCAAATTTCACACAATTTGATGCACATTCTTGGCGCTGGCAAGTATTGTCGACGCCGTAAAATATCTGATCGACTTCCGTGAAGCTGCAAGAGGCCATCGTTTTTTTTCAAGCGGGTGGAGGACCCAGAAGGAAATTTGCTGCCCAGTCTTGCCCTCTTCTCTTCCTCGCCCAACCTCCGAAGTTCATCTCCTCCTGGACGGACTAGGATCTCTTGAGTCACTAGCCCCTCCCGAGCAGATTTCCTCCAGGAAATTAAAACACACACACACACACACACAGCCAGCAGGGTCACATGGCAACACCTACAGGAGATGCACCGGTTGGTGGGAACAGGGTGTGTGTGTGTGTGTGTGTGTGTGTGAATAATTCCCAAGGCCATTTGCAAGGGAGTCACCGGGAGGAATCCTGGCTTGCCCAAAGCAACCTTGGCTTGCTTCTTGGGCAAAGTTGGGTTGGAATGGCTGGGTTGGCGCCATGAACGAGGTTCCTTGAATTCTTCAATCTGCACATGACTCCCCAACGATCTCGTTCTTCCTTCCTTTGGGGAAAATGAGAATTGTAGTCTTTCCAGAGGCATTGGGAAAAAGAGTCCAAAATTTAGCACCTTCACCCTCCTCCAAGCGAGAAGGAGCGGTTCAATGTTCGGCTGGTGCAAGGCCACAGGCCTTGGAACGGGAGCTCGATCGTCTCCTCGTAGCCCAGCTCCTTCCTCTCGGTCGAGTTTCAGCACGGTAGACGTTCAAACGGCAGACTGTGGAGCTGTGGCTGAACCCCTCCAATCTAATCAATCGTCCGCTTTTTGCATTTGAAACAGCCCCTGGCTGACACCCGCCTGAAGATAACTGTTTTACCACCTCTGTCATGCCTAATTAACAAGTCAGATGTACAATTTGGAAATTTTGCAATTAACCTGCTAAAATATTGCTGGAGGATGCTAATTGTTATGCCAGTTGCCATAAAGGCTCATTTGCATAACTTATGTGTGAAAAACAATTACCCCGCCGCGGTTGCAAGAATGAACGAACCAACGGGATGCGGTCCACAAAACCGCTCCCAGCTACGGATGAGAAGGCCACAAAAAAAGACACTCCAAGCACGGCCCACCCCAAAAGAGAGAGAGAGAGAGAGAGAGAGAGAGAGAAAGAGAGAGAGATTCCCCCTCTTGATTGTATCCTCTTCTGCAGCATCTGTTTTGCAAAGCAATATTCATCAGAATATCCCCAAATCAACAATTAGAAGCATATGTAGACGCGGCGCGATTATGGCTTCTTTCTCTTCCCACTGACAACTCCTCCGTACTCATCCAGTACAAATCCTGGAAAAAGCGGGGGACAAAAAGCTTTGCCTCCTGTCATTCTTCCTGCATTACAAAGCTCGAAAGTTCCCCCACTTCCCCCCAATTCCTGAGTGCCAAAGAGACGGGGGTGCCCACCGGCTAATTCTCGCTGCTCAGCTCCGCCGGGCCCTTGCTGGAGGTTAAGAGCAACGAGCAGGTTCACCTCAAGAGTTCTCTCCGGGGAAAGGGTGGATTCCACAAAGGAGTTTACAGGGAGGGAAGGGTTCGAGGGGTGGTTGCAGCACTTTTAAGGAGACAACAGGAGGACGGTTGAAAGGCCGGACTTGATTGCAGTTATAGAGAAGGAGGAGCAAAATGTCAGGAACATCCTATCGTTTGAATTTCCACCTTTCAGGATTGGACTGAGGACCCTTTGGCTGATTCTGCAGCCTTCATTGGTTTCCAGCTATGGAGACCACAGGTTTTACCTAGAGGTTTTTTTTGCTACAGAGACCCCTTGACTTCACATCCAAAAGTGATGTTCATTTGACCCACTTCCAGCCCAATTTTCATTGCCCCTGCTTTTCTCCCTTGCATACGCATCTTCACAGACCTTTTAGGAGAAGGGGGAGGAGGGGAGGAGGAGGAAAACGGGAAGGAAGGAAGGAAGGAAAGGAGGAGGAGGAGGAGGAGGAAGAGGAGGAGCAGGAGGTTATTATGAAAGAAATCCTAGCAAATCAACTCTATCCTTCTCCAACCTGGAGGAGGAGGAGGAGGAGAAGCGGAGGAGGAAGAGGAAGAAAAAGAAAAAGAAAAAGAAGAAGAAGAAGAAGAAAAAGAGGAGGAGGAGGAGGAGGAGGAGGAGGAGGAGG
>NW_020717047.1:88635-101604 GCF_900518725.1 Notechis scutatus | reverse complement strand
AGGAGGAGGAGGAGGAGGAGGAGGAGGAGGAGGAGGAGGAGATGATATTAGGCAGGGTTGTAGCCAGAGTAACAGCAGTCTCGGAGTGAGCTATTCAATATGAACAACAACCTGGCTGCAAACTAATTCCAAGGCATCTAACGTTTGTCTGTGCATGTTTCTGGTCCAACTCTCACAGGCCATGGGGACCATCCATGGGGGAACACAGAAGTGCACAACTGGAAGACCTTGAGCCAGTCCCACTTAGCCCTATGAAGGGCACCATGCCTCTCCAAAGATCTTGCCAAGAAAACGGCATGGATTCGTTCAGGCAGGAGTCAAGATTAACCCAACTTTAACAGATCTCAAAAATAAAAGAAAAGACAAGGAACGTCCGTTGCGATGAGGATAGGCTACGCTAGGAGACGGTCAAAGGATTGCAGCACCCACATCTCAGAAGAAAACCACGACAAGCAATTTCCATGTTGTTGCCAAGCAAAATTGCACGGATGCCCCCACCAACTTGGCACCAGTCAAGAGTGACGACCTCTAAATGTTTATCCCAGAAGCTAATCTTAATATTCCCGACAAGCTAAAACGAACCGTGGTTGGAAAAAGAGAATCTTCAAATCCTCCCCCCCTCCAGACGTCAGATGGCCCTTCCTATCAGCCCTAGCCAGACTGAAACCTGGATGATGGGAACTATAGTCCCCCAAAGGGCAGACGAAGCACAGGCCCCTTGCTCCATGAAAAGCAACTATCAACGTGAAAGGCTTGCACACACACACACACACACACACACACACACTTGGAGAGACAACTGAAATAGGTCAGTGACAACCTGGCCAATTGTCAGACAGGTGACACCACTACAAATGACAAGTACATGAGTAAGCCTCCACTTCTCCTGCGATAAGACAAAATAAAGCCAACCTTTTTCTCTGCAGATGTTCAGCGCAAAGGAGATTCTCCACCAGCGTTCTGGCAAATATTCAACCTTAAGATGCTCCTTGAAAAACCCACAGAAAGAACTGTGAGTGTGCCTTGGGCTTGTGCAAAATATTAAGGCAGAAATGTAACCTTATCTGTGATCGTTAAGGCAGAAATCTAGTTTGTCAAGGATCAACCAGATAGTACCAACGGACAGAGTGAATCCTATTTTTGGGCTTACAGAAATGAAAAGAGAGAAGAGCCATTCAATCATAACGTAGATGGCCCCTTTGACCCTTCCCCAAACCCGTGGGGGGTGGGATATGACACTCCCAATCTCTCCTGTTTACAGTCCTTTCAGCAGCTCCAAAAAGGTTCCACGCCTATTTGCTCTCTGATTCAGAGTGCACAGATAAACCTCCAAGTGTAACTCTCAGAAGGAGTACCAATAGCCAGAGGACTGCAAAGAATATAAATTGGTCCATTTTGCCACCTTTCAGTCAGAACTGAAGAAGCTTCTCGGATGAGGAGTGAAACCTCTTCAAGCAAAAAAAAAGAAGAAGAAAGTCCAGTTGCCTTTTGAAAAAAGCACTTTGGGACAACTATTACACCAGGCTAGGAAGCAGGAGGCTGTGAGTTCAAGCCCCGTCTTAGCCATGAAAGCTGGCTGAGTGACTTTGGGCAAATCACCAGGAGACGGCGAGTTATAGTTCTGCCTTAGGCACGAATTCTGGCCACCTGACAGGGTTACTGTCGTGGGGAAAACAGGAAGAGAAAGGTGCATTGGATATCACCGCCACCCGGAGTAATTTATGAAAATAATAAAGGCAGGATACAAATCAATAAACCCTCCCCTAAAATAATAATACCGTTTTTAAAGAGGGAGATGCTTGGAATTCTGCACTCTCCCCCTAGCCAAGCCGACGTGGCCCCTGCCGCCTTCTTCCCCAAAAATGTTTACGAGACAATTGAAAAGTTACCTAACAATCAGAGTGATTAAACAGCTGCTGTTATGATAATCAACCCGTTTAAAAAAAAATTGATTGTCTTAGGCCCTAGCAACTACAATTATTATTAGGTTCTCCAGATTCTGAAAGGAAGACATATTTCCTTTATTGAACACTCTCGGCCATAAATCCTGGTAAACTGAAATTAGTCCATGTAATACACTGACACCCCAGAATTTATGTATATGCAGCCTATCATTTCACTCCCAGCCCTTCGATTCTCGGAGTAAGCCACAGCTGAAAAGGTCAAGAACCAGCCAGTCGATACCTTCCCAAGGAACCTATTGATAACACGTCAGGGATCTAACAAGTGGGAGGCCGGTGAGAACTAATTCAAAACCAATTCCCTCTCACTAACCCAGGATGAAGTACCGCCCAACCCAAGGCTTGGAATCAAGCACCCCGGCTCACAACTCCAAGGCGATTGGGATCCTTGATGGTTCTCTGAGCTTGGCTTTTGGCCCAAGCTGGCTTTGGTGGCTAAGGTGGGACTAGAACTCACTGTCCCCTAGTGACTGGCCCAAAGTCACCCAGCTGGGCTTCATGGCTAAGACAGGACTAAAAACTCCCCACCTCCTGGTGATTGGCTCAAAGTCACCCAAACAGCTTTCATGGCTAGGGCAGGACTTCCTGAAGGCCTCTGACAGCAAAAAAGGCGGCTGGAGGCGTGCAAGTGAGGTTAATCAGTGGATGGCATCCCCCCAAAATAAGACCTGGTGCCTTTTTTGGTGACAAAAGAAGTAAGACAGGGTCCTTATTTTCGGGGAAACACAGTACATACATACAAATATGCACGTATGGTTAAACAGTCCACAAATAAACATATATCTCGGCAACAGCAAGACACTCAAATATGCAGTATGTTGCTATTTTGTGGGCATTTGAAAACCTGCTTGAAACAGATCTGCTTCAATCTTGTAACTGCGTTGTAACTTGCGAGTTACATCTTGTAACCGTTGTAACACCTGTAACTTGCCGTTGTAACTGCGAGTGGCCATTAAATGAGTGGTTTTCAAAGTCGAGGGTTACTCATAAAGCCTCCTTGAAGCTGAATGTTGGCCTTGTTATTTGGGAGGGCAGAGGTGATATTGTCTCCTGCCTTCACTCTAGCATATAAGCCTAAGGATCCTTGATTTTAGGGCTCACATGATTAACCCCACTCAGAAAGGTTGGCTGATGCTCCACCTGCTAAGGCCCACTCACCTCTCAAAAAGTTTTACTTCCTGGAGAAAATAAGAAGGAATTGCTTGAAAGAGCATCCTAAAAACATCCCCAGGCAAAGTGTCTCTCCCGGAGCTCTCCGTGGTGCTGAAATTTATTTCTCTCTCTCTCTCTCTCTCTCTCTCACACACACACACACACACACACACCTGGCTTCTTAGGAAAAATGGCTAGTGTGCAATGGCTTCACACATATCATGTTAAGGCCAGGGCTTGAGGCAGCTGGGTTTGTGGAACAAGCAATTAACGGCCCAGCACACCCACCTGCAAATGAACCAATTGCCTCGCGTGGAAATCCCCTCGATATCAAAGTAGAAACGCTCCGGGTGTTGAGCATTTTGTTCAGAAAAGAAAAATCCCACCTCTTGAGTTAGGCCCAGAAAAAAAACAAGTTTTCTTTGTGGGGAAAAAAGAAATCCATGTATCTTACACTCAAATTCTTAATTTTCGGTGTTGTATCTCCAGGATAAAATAGTGGCCTTCTTCCCTGAGCTTTAAGAAGAGCTGGACAATTTCTACCTGCGCTCAACTCTGCTACCCCTTCAGCAGAGAAATGGTGAGATACAGAATGCAGAATAACAGAGTTGGAAGGGACCTTGGAGGTCTTCTAGTCTGATTCCCCCCCCCCACTTGATCAGGAGACCCTATACCATTCTGGACACATGGCTGTCCAATCTCTTCTTGAAAACCTCCAGAGTTTCATTATACACCAATAAAATAATAATAATAATAATACCAAACTCTAGACCCGTTCCATAAAAACAACAGTTTCATAGCGAAGTAATAAAGGCAGGATAAAAA
Source organism: Notechis scutatus (assembly GCF_900518725.1). Next base: position 97,666 of record NW_020717047.1, on the reverse strand, counting down.
TCATTTTTTTTAAAAAAAGACCTCCATGCATAGGCCAACACCCCAAGCGTCAATCACCTCTACTTGAGCATTCTCACTGAAAGGGAAACCCATCATACATGGAATTCCGTGATTCCTCTTCACATCAGAATGCTCCCTAAAGAGTTCAACTCAAATTTGCTTTGCTTCTAGAACCGGAACAAACCTTCGTTGGATTTTGGTTCAGCCTACCCTACTCAATCTCCCAGGGATTTATCTCCTGAAAGTGAAATATATCAAGCTCTCTCCATGTCTTGACTTTTTCTCCTGTTCCCTCATTCCTTCTCTTTCATTAGCCAATACAATGCTTGGTTGCATAAGAATAGAATATAATAGAATAGAATAGAATAGAATAGAATAGAATAGAATAGAATAGAATAGAATAGAATTCTTTATTGGCCAAGTGTGATTGGACACACAAGGAATTTGTCTTTGGTGCAAATGCTCTCAGTGTACATAAAAGGAAAGATCAAGAGTCAAGAATCAACAGGTCCAACACTTAATAATAGTCATAGGGTACAATAAGCAATTACATCATACTAGGAAACAGTCAATAAAAATTGTTAGGATACAAGCAACAAGGTTACAGTCATACAGTCGTAGGTGGGAGGAGATGGGTGATAAGGAGTGATAAGAAGATTAATAGTAATAGTAATAGTAAATAGCTTGACAGTGCTGAGGGAATTACTTGTTTAGCAGAGGGATGGCGTTTGGGAAAAAACTGTCCTTGTGTCTCATCGTTCTGGTGTGCAGTGCCCTAAAGCATCATTTTGAGGGTAGGAATTGAAACAATTTATGTCCAGGATGTGAAGGGCCTGTGGATATTTTCACAGCCCTCTTTTTGACTCCTGCAGAATACAGGTCCTCCATGGAAGGCAGGTTGGTACTAATTGTTTTTTTCTGCAGTTCTAATTACCCTCTGGAGTCTGTGTCTGTCTTGTTGGGTTGCAGAACCAAACCAGAATGTTATAGAGGTGCAGATGACAGACTCAATCCTTCCTCTATAGAATTATATACTGAGGCATATAGAATCAAGGTCATGTGAAGTCCTCATACTGCTTTATGAAGTCTTAGTAAAGCCACCCCTGGAATACTGCATCCGGTTTTGGCCACCACACTACAAAAACAGATGTTGAGACTTGTGTATGGGGGTGGGGTGGAAATGCAAAGAGCCACTAAGATGATTTAAGGCCTGGAGACTAAAACCATACGAAGAATGGCTGCACGATTTTGGGTATGGCCAGTCTGGAGAAGAGAAGGACTGGGGGTGGGTGGGGGGTGACATGATAGCCATCTTCTCATATTTGAGGGGCTGCCCCAAAGAAGAGGAGGGGGCCAAGTTATTCTCCAAAGCCCCTTCAGAAGGCAGGACAAGAAGCAACGGATGGAAACTCATCAAGGAGAGAAGCAACCTAGAACGAAGGAGGAATTTCTTGACTGTGAGAAGATTTAATCAGTTGCCTCCAGAAGTTGGGGAGGTTTTTAAGAGAACAGCCGGACAGCCATTTGTCTGGAAAGGTTTAGGGTCTCCTGCAAGGGCAGCGGGTTGGGCTACAAGACCTCTAAGACCCCTTCCAGCTCTATTCTGATTGGTTTTGCCTTCATCCAGTTTCAGGTGGGGACCTTCTGGATGAAAAGGATGGGGTTTTTGGGTGTGTGTGGGGGGGACCTCTCTTTTTCTCTCCGCCTGCTGTCGGAAGAGCACAAAGAGATCGGTCCCCCTCCTCCTCCTCCTCCTCCGTCTCTCATTAGGTCAATTAATATTCAGGGAAAGTCTCTTTTAACGTGAAGTTTAAATAATCATAAAAGGCAAAAAAATGAAGGCGAGGCAAAATCAAGGAGAGAGGAGCCGCGCGGATGTTCCAGAAGCTTCTCTAGACCTTTCAATCAATTTTATTTATATGCAAAACCAAGAGAAAACTGAGGAGGAGGGGGGAGAGGAAGAGGGTGGGAGAGAGAGAGAGAGAGAGAGAGAAATGCAGATATATACAAACGCTCCTCCTGATGGTAACACTCTCAATTTAGTGACAGGCAAATGGTTTCCTGCTGCCACTTAATCTCATTTCTTGCATAATGCCCTCTAATTAGCATATCAAAGTGAATTAATACTTCTAGGGCATTAGCGATGGGGGGGAGAAAAAAAATCTGGTGTAAGCTTCACAATAGCAGTTAAGCAACAGCCAAGAAATCCTACTTTTCCCATATACATACATACATACATACATATGTGTATGTGTGTGTGTGTGTGTGTGTGTTTCTCATTCACACACAAACCAAACTATTTTGCATTGCAAAACTCCCCATTTATCCATTCCCCTCTCCCTCAAAACCCTTTTACCGCACACTGTTTTACTACTTTTCCCCAAACAAAATGATAATTGCCCAAAGTTAGCGGCATCTGTAAAGGCCTGCATAGAATCTTAATTTGGGAGAAAAGAGAGAGACAGAGAGAGAATCTAAAAAAAAAAAATAACCCCCACTTGGCAGAATAGATTTTGTGGGCTGCCCCGGCTCAGAATCGAAACGGTGGGTTTTCTCAAAATTAAAAAATAAAATAAAATACATTAACATAAAATAAAAGGGGGAAAAATCTATTTAACACTCTTATATGATTCTCTCTCTCTCTCTTTTTCCCTCCCTATCTCTCTCTCTCCCTTTTTCTCCTTCCTTTCCTTTTTCTCATTCTTTCTTCCTCTCTATCTCTCTCCCTCTTCTCTCCCTGTTTCTCATTCTCCCTCTCCCTCCTTCCCTATCTCTCTCCCCCTTTCTCCCTCCCTGTCTTTCTCATTCTTCCTCCCTCCCTCCCTCTCTCTTTCCCCACTTTCTCTTTCTCATTCTATTTCTTCCTCTCTATCTCTCTCCCTCTTTCTCATTCTCTCCTTCCCTCTCTTTCTCATTCTTTCTCCCTCCCTATGTCTCTCTTTCTCTCTCTCTCTCTCTCTCTCACACACACACACACATATACAAGTGAGAGGGCGTAACTACCTGCTGGATCAAGATTGGCAGTAGGAAAGGACCGCCCATATTTGTTGGAAGCAGACAAAACTGGGCAAGGGATGCTCCCACCCAGCTCCTCAAAGTGATCTCAAGCTAAGATACAGGAATGATCTTCTCTGCTCTGAAAATAGATGGCTGTGGGCCTGGCAAGCCAAGATTGGTACAAGATTGTGGGTGGATATTAACAAGGACAGGGTAGGTTAGCAAGGGTGTTGCCCTGTTGACAGCACAAAATGTGTGCATGAACTATATAAAACCTGTGTACGTAGAGTACGTACTGCAGGAGTCAACACTGACCTCAAAGGAATCCAGTAAACACACACACACACACACAAACACACACACTGCTGTATATTCCAAGTGTTTGCATAACAGAGCCAGTCTGGTCTAGTGGTGTAGGCACAAGACTAGAAACCAGGCGTCAGGGAGTTCGAGTTCTGTCTTAGCAATGAGAGTCAGCTGAGTAGTGGCTTTGGGCCAATCACCAGGAGATGGTAGATTATAATCCCGCTTTAGGCACGCAAGGTGGCTAGGTGGCTTTGGGCCAATCACCAGGAGATGGTAGATTATAATCCCGCCTTAGGCACGCAAGGTGGCTAGGTGGCTTTGGGCCAATCAACCAGGCATCAGGGAGTTCTAGTTTTATCTTAGCAATGAAAGTCAGCCCGGTGGCTTTGGGCCAATCAGCAGCAAACGGTAAATTATAATCCCGCCTTAGGCATGCAAGGTGGTTAGATGGCTTTGGGCCAATCACCAGGCGACAGTGAGTTCTAGCCCTGCGTTACCCATGAAGGCCAGTTGGGCGAATTTGGGCTGGTCCCCCTCTCTCAGCCCAACTCAACACTGCTGTTGTGGGAAAAATAGGAGGAGGAGGAGGAGGAGGAGGAGGAGGAGGAGGATTGATTACACCTCGCAAAAATAATAAATGCAGGATACAAATAAATAATTAAAGTCAAAACAAAGCCAGCTTAGAGACTGACTACAGCCCGGCTCCTTCACCCGCTTAAAGTGCTTGACATGCTGCCCCCCCCCAAAAAACAGATGAACTGTTTGGAGGATGACCCTTTAACCGAGCTAGTTATTCCTCAGAAAAGCCCTGAGCCCGGAAGAAGAAAATCCTCAGTCTCTTTTCCAGTGGGGGGATTCCAAATGGAGTGCTCTTTGACTGCTTTTGAACTGGTCAAAATGTCCCCTACCGGTATGCCAGAACCGGTCCAAACCGGCTGAATACCACCTCTGCTCTTTTCCCTTTGGCAAAGAGAAAAATCTGTTCCTATTTCACTTTCTCCCCGGTGTCTGAGGGATACAAAGAGAAACCTAGAAAGGGGGACAGTAGGCCAACCTGGCGGGGTTTTAAAGGGGGTGGTGGGGTAGACGTGGCCGAAGAGAGCACTGCCATTAAATTAGAGAACGCCATTAAATGCAACTGCTTGAGCAGCTGAGGGTGGAGAGGAGGAAAGAGGGGGTCTATCTTATCTACCTTCCTCCATCAATTCACAAAGACAACTTCATTTTCTAGGCTGGTCCACAAGGGAGGGAAACCAGGAAAGAACCAAGAAGGTCTAAACTGACATCACCTCCGGCTTCTTCTCCAAACGTTCGGATCGCCAGCGTTCCAAAACCAAACGAGATCAATAATCCACAAGGAGAAGGAGTGTGTGTGTGTGTGTGTGTGTGTGTAGGTTGTGCAGGCTGTCACGCCAAGTCCTTTCGGAAGTTGCAAGTCTGCATCCCTAACTAATTTTGCCTTTTGCAAAAAAAAAAAAACCCAAAAACAACAACAAAAAACCCCACACACAAACACAACACCGGAAAATGCTCCCCGTGACCGACTCCTGGTGCTGTTGAAACGGAGCTGACATCACGCGACGTTTGCGCCCCGCATGCCGACACCTCTAGTTGAGCCGTGGTCAAAAAAAAATCGACAAATCTGGGTTTTGTTTTTTAAATTAAAAAAAATAAATAAAAGCCTTCGCCCGAGATCTGCCCAACACGGGGCTTTAATTCATTCCTGATGAGATGCGAAAGACGGCTGGCGCTAGAACTCAGCAGCGCATAAATAGACCCAAGGACAGCCTGTCGCCCCCTTTAATATATTTAAAAATATGCGAGGCTATTCCCAAGCCGAGCAGAAAAATTAAGCTTCTTTCTCTAAATAATAATAATAGGAAGGGGAAAAAAAGAAAAGTAGGAGAGAGAAGAAGCAAGTATTGACAAGCTGGGCTGATGGCTTGGCTTGGCAGACGAGGGATAATCAAATGGATGCTTGTTTTGTGACCGGCGACACAATCAAGGGACTCCACTCCGGCGACACAACGGTGAGATCTCTGGGTATGAAGAACAGAGCCGCACAAGAGGCGGCGAGCTGCAGAGGCACCGAGAAGACACAACCACACGCAAGGACGCCGCGTTCACACCTGATGTGCACCTGACGGCACTGGGCAACCCTGAGGTTAATTCGCTAACCCATAGGGCTTCCAAGGCGCAAGATACAACCAAGAAACCCCTTTTCCAAACGCCTTCGAAATGAGTTCAGACTTTTGAGAAAAGCAAGCAACAATTGGGAAAGGGGAAAATGTTTACTTTTTTCCCCCTTTTTTCATCTTGTCTCAGAGAGAGAGAGAGAGAGAGAGGGAAAATAATGGGATTCTATTCCTCAATTCGGACGGAATCCTTTCTCTTTCGGCGAGGATTTAGCCCCAAAAGAATCACAAGACTCGGGATATTTCAAAAGCACCAACTTTTGCTTCAATGCCTCCGTTCCTAAAACCTAGCCGCCCCCCAAGCCAGAATGGTTACTATTCAGAACATACAGAGAGAGAGAGAGACAAAAAATCTCTTTAAAAACCAGCTGCACAATATGTCACAGTCTATTTACTTTTAAACAGAGCGTTCCACCATCGGTTTTGTTTAAAACAGGCAAGCTTCCAAAAGCCTTTTAGTCTTTCTGTTGTTCTATTTTACTGCCAAAAGAGCCCCTTTGCCAACAACTGGTGTCAGCCTTGAGTCAGCGGGGGAGTATACGGGGAAAAGCGGCGGCGTATATGGGGGGAAAGCGGCCCGTGCAATCCGCTTCTTCCTTCTGTTGAATGGCCTACATAGGTTTCCTCCTCCCAGGGAGTGTTATTTAGTTTCCCCCCTTCCCAGCAAAGAAGGAACACATTTCAAGGTTGGGCTGTGTTTTGGGCAATAGGGAAAGTGGCCCAACGAAGAGTTGGAGGAGGAGGAGGACTCCAGCTAGGCGCTTCAAGAGCCGGCCGAGTTGCAGGACCTGAACTGTCGGCGGAAGGTTAGGAATCAGATGAAGATTGCTATCTGTGGAAGATACGGTTACCTGCAAAACCATTTCATTCCTTCCTTCGTTTTCTCGGCCCAAGAGAAAACAGTCTGAGTGGAGAAGAGGAACAAGTCTACATCTGGACATAAACTTCCCCCAGGCTGCTTAAACAAGAGAGCCAATTGTGAATAACAGAGTCGGAAGGGACCTCGGAGGTCTTCTAGTCCAACCCCCTGATCAAGCAGGAAACCGTATACCATTCCAGACAAAGTGGCCGTGTGGTCTCTTCTTAAAAATCTCCCAAGGATGGCGCATCCACAACTTCTGGAGGCAAAAACTAAATTTTCCCAGAACAAAAACTTTATTTTTTAAAAAAAAAAATAGCCTAGAAACAAACTGCAATTCCAGGCACCTCTCCTCCTCCTCCTCCTCTACAGAAGTTCATTAATTTTTACGATCTTCTAAAGCCTCACAAAGGCCACACAACCCTAGCAAGGCATTATGTATATTATTAGGACTTTCCAATGAATTAAAGCCATTTAGACTTGCACTGGCTTTCAATTAGCGTTTTGTGTGTGTGTGTGTGTGTGTGTGTGTGTGTGGGCAGCTGTCATCTCAGATCCTTAAAGGAGACAATGCCCAGCTTCACAGCTCAAGCTGGTGTGTGTTCAGAGGCACACCAAACTTGTGCAAAAAAAGGAAGAAAAAAAAAAAGAAACCGCAGCGGCCAGGCAGAAAAAGCTTCTTGCTGGATTTTGCAAAGAGCATTCGAGCGTTCGTGGAAACACAAGCGGCAAATACTTTTCGGTCTGGTATAAATGCGGGGCCGTTTCAGCGGAGCGGAAGAGATAGTATTAAAAACCGGGGAAACTCCTTCAAAAGAGGAATACAAGGCCAGCAATGTGCAAAGGAGAACAATTTGGATGGGAATAGCCTGATCGTTAAGACTTCAGTCACGATAACAGCCCAAACCTATTATTATTATTGTTAAAGAATAACCTTTCTCCTCTCAATAGATGTTATTTGCAAAACATCTGGCCCAACAAGCTAACTCGCAGGACAAAACAGCTCTTTCCCTTCCCTGCTAAGCTTCCAATATTTGGGTGGTGGGGAAAAATAATAAACATCTTTATAAAGGTGGGGCTTAGAAAGTTTTTTAAAAAAACTAAAACATTGTTTTAAACAGAGTCAAGGATTGCAAATTAAAATTCTAGAAATTCCAATGAAGGGAACTTCTCCACCTAATTCAAGAGTGGAGTTCTCGAACAAATACTCTTATTTACAAAATACTGTATTTTGGGACAGTCTTGGGAATATGGGCTCCGTAGATCTGCTAAGAATTCCCAAACTAAAACATCATGTTTTGAAACTCAAGGCCACCCGCGATATCAGACCCTCCTCTGTCTAAATAAATAGCTCTAAAATTGCACTTACAGGTTCCAATTAGTTTGCCGCCCCTCATATTTCCAACACTTACGCTCCCGTTTTTCCTTTTCGTGCACTGCAGTAAAAGCGGCTGCAAGTTATTTTATCAATAATCTCAAAAACAGGTATTTTTTCTTCCTCTGGCTTTATTTGGGGAAGGGGATTGCATAGGATGCAATAGGCTTCATGCAATGGCCAGGTTCAACTGAAAAAGGAAGGAAGGAAGGAAGGAAGGAAGGAAGGAAGGAAGGAAGGAAGGAAGGAAGGAAGGAAGGAAGGAGAAGAAGAAAGGAGAGAGAGAAAAAAGAAAGAAAGAAAGAAAGAAAGAAAGAAAGAAAGAAAGAAAGAAAGAAAGAAAGGAAGGAAGGAAGGAAGGTATGGAAAGGAAGGAAGGAAGGAAAAAGGGAAGGAAAGAAAAAGGAAAAGAAGGAAAAAGGAAAAGAAGGAAGTTTTAAAAACTACAAGAGGAAGCTGCTCTCTGCTCAGGCAGAAGGAAGGAGAGAAGAGAGCAACCACGATCATACAAACCAAAGCATGTCAAAAAAACTAACTTTCTAACTTCTCCCTTTCCAAGGGCCAACCATTCAAATAAACCTATAAACAAATCTATTATATTGTATTATTATGATATTCCCCAGAGGTGAGACACGCCTTTCTTTTCCCCATCATTAATATACTCACGTTCCCAACTTTCTGAAATTGCTAAGGGAAGTATTCTTCGCCAGAGAAAAACAGGCCAAAGTCTGGAGCATTTCACCAGGGGTGGAATAGTGTCGAGAACGCAAGTGACTTCTCCATTCATGACACACACACACACACACACACACCCCAACAGGCTGTGGAGTTTTCACTTAAGCCCGAAGTTTCCCCTTTTTTTTCCTGCTAAAAAACAGAAACCGCTCTCCCCGTTGGCATCGCCAACTCCAGGACCTTCCTTCCCCCACCTTCTTTCCTACCCCCCCAGCCAAGTTTAAACTGCTGGCAAAGGAGAATTCACCGGGATGGGACCCAGTTATCAAGGGATGTGTTGGGTGTAAAGGACTCACAGACACCCCCCCCTGTGCTTGCCAGGAAAAAAAATAGGAACAAGCAAAATAAGGCAAGGGACTTGAATAGAAAAAGAGGGGCAACATCCAGGAGGCAAAACACCCTTCAGAAGTCAAGACCTCACTTTTCTCCCCCCAACAGGCTGGAAACACCCCTCACCAAATCCACCTTGGAGCCTCCCCTCCCCTTCCCAAAAGGAGCCCAGGTCTTAATCCTCAGCAGAGAGAGAGAGAGAGAGAGAGAGAGAGAGAGAGAGAGAGAGAGAGA
>NW_020717047.1:58571-75791 GCF_900518725.1 Notechis scutatus | reverse complement strand
CCCTGGATGAAGGAAGCGCCCTTTGGGGGAAGGGGGAGAGGCTGGGGGGGGAGGGGCGGGGGGGGGGGGTGCCCTCCCCCCCCCCCCCCCCCCCCCCCCCCCCCCCCCCCACTAGTCTCCCCCCTCCCCATACTGTCCCTAGAGGGATTAGATTACAACCCCTCCCCCCCAAATAAAAGAGACCAGGGGTGACCAATTGCCACCCTTCAACAACAGGTGGACTCCAACTCCCAGAATCCCTGCTCCCTTCTTGTCCCTGCAGGGATTCTGGGAGTTGGAGTCCACCGATTGCTGGGGGGGGGGGGTGCGTCTTAAGTCTCCCTTATTTGCAGGGATTGGGATGGAAAGGGGGGGAAAGGGGGCTTTGACTCCCAAAACTTGACCCTTTCCCACCCACCCACCCCTAAGGCTGACCTTTGACCCCAAGGGGGCTCTGCTGTGGCTTATGGGGTGGGCGGCCCTGTTTTTTTCTCTACCTCCTTTTTTCCGCCTCCGAGAAAAAGAGGCTTTTTCTTCTCCCCTTTGTTGTGGTTGACTTCCCTAGGCCACTGCGATGCAAAACAAGTGAATGGGGGGAGGAGCCAATATGCTAATTTGTTGTTGTTGTTGTGTATTTGGAGTACAAGAAATGTGAACTGCTAAAACCTGTTTTGCTGTCTCCCAAACTTTTCCCTAAGGCAAGCCAATTATTTCCCCAGGGCTGGGGATCTGTATGCCGCAAGCGTAGTATGAGTTTTATCAAAATTTAAAGAGTCCTCTCGTTTTTGGGGTGTTTTTTTTTTTAAAATCAAATGCTCCCCTTCCCTAAAATGGAGCCCTGTTGGTTTCAAGTCCACTTCACTTTGGGATTGTGAATTGTGGCGGAAAGGTTATTATTTCCTGCGACGAGACATGGGATGCTGGAGTCACCGATGTAATATTGACGTGAAATCATCGCGAAGTATGGGAAACGCATCGTGTAAACCTGCTTTTGTTAAAACGCTTCCTGGTTTTTCCTTATTGGGAATAGAGGATATGGATCTGATTCAGCCTTCCCCAATTTGGGACCCACCAGCTAATTTCCCCACTTTGAAATATAGATTTATAGAGTTGGAAGGGACCTTGGAGGTCTTCTAGTCCAACCCCGACTCAGGCAGGAGATTCTACACCATTCAGACAAATGGCTGTCCAATTTCTTCTTAAAAACCTCCAGTGTTGGAGCATCCACCACTTCTGAAGGCAAGTTCTTCCACTGATTAATTGATCTCACTGTTAGGAAATTACTTCTTAGTTCTAGGTTGCTTCTCTCTTGATTAGTTTCCATCCATTGCTTCTTGTTTTGCCTTTAGGTGCTTTGGAGAATAAATTGACCCCCTCTTCTTTGTGAGAGTCCCTTAAATATTGAGACTCTGCTATCATGTCACCCCAAGTCCTTCTTTTAATTAAAGTAGACATTCCCATATCTTGGTCGGTAGCAGCATGAGTTACAGCATGTTACAGAATTAACCCAGCACTGTCATTCTGCAAGAACATAGGAGCATGCCTTCTCTGTTGTGGCACTAGCCTCTGGAAATGACATTTCGTCAAATATTCATAAAGTTTCCATCCTAATGATGATCACAAAACCATTCTTTAAAAAATCCATTGTCCTCTTAGGCTTTGCTGTCGGTTGATTGCCCAGTCTCTGTGCTTTGAGGTTTGGAGTTTTTATTGGTTGTGAGTCATCGTTTGGTTGGTTATGATCTTTCTTTTTCTGTCTGTGTTGTTTTTCTGCTATTAATTACAATCCACCCAGGATTCTTAGGTTTAAATGACTCTTGGCTGGGAATGCAAAGAATTCCCAGTGCTGCATTAAAAAAAGGTTTGCTTTTATACACAGTTGGTGTTTGTTTAATTTGAACAAGGCTTGGGTCAGAACACCCAGGTTGTAGACCCCTGCTGTAGAAGATGCTAGAAGCCTCTGCTAGTGAAATGGCCAAATTAATGCCAAATAAAATCATGGGTGCGAATGCAGATAATGTTTGCCGCAATCAACATTTCTGGCAATAGGAAGGGATGGCCGTGTGGTCACACAATTTATCAACATGTTGCCGGGAGCCTCGTTCAATATTGTGGCCTAATGTCTATGAAAACATAATCAAGCCAAACTAAAACCACACATTTGCTATTGTGGCATGGTAACGTTGCTTTCTCGCTTGTGTGTTGTTCCGTGGTTGCTGAGAAACTGTAGTCAAAGGTGGAATTGTTAGTCAATAATGACAAACCTGATTTCCTTTTTTACGCCCACTTATGTTTTCCGGTCTTGAACTCCGAAGGAGGATGACAATTGCTTGCTTTGAATAGGACAGAAAGATGCGTGGGGTCCGTTTGGCTATTGAACTCTTTAGCATGTCTTTCAACTGATTCCGGGCTGCTTCCGTTGCTTCTTCAGTTCCACAGAGGAGCAGCAATGGATTAGCCCAGCTTCTAAATCTAGCCGACTAGGTTGTCGCAATTTTTCTCGCCGGTCATTTAAATTTATCAGCTGCTGATAAGGTGAATTGGTCACTTATGGTAAGGATGCAGCTGTTCTTCACCAAAATCAGTCGGCAGACCGGACAGGGATGGGGCAAAAACAGTCCACTAAAAGTTCATCTTGTTCCATCAGCGATTATGTGAATTTTTCTATGCAAGTTAGCCTAATTTTCAGTTTAGTTGGCCACATGACCATGGAAAATGTCTTTGGACAACAGTGACTCCTCTGGCCAAGAAACCCCCAGCACCTTGGTCTGGAGTTGGACATGTGTAACGACCGTCATTGCTAACTGAGCAAGTGTAGTGATTCCCTTCCCAAACACAGGAAGAGAGGCCATAAAACGGGGCAAAACTTTTGTCTTGCTTGAGCACCAGGAATTCTGGGTTCCGTCTGCGGTCGTAAGTCAAGGGCCAGCTCCAGTTTGTAAGTCACGGTGGATCGTTTTAAGTCGAGTTCTGCTGAACTGTTTGGCCAACTACTAGTCGGCAACCTGCACCTCTGGAGCCACATGCAGCTCTTTGGGCCCTCTGTTGCGGCTCCCTGTTGGGTGATCCCACCACTGGCTGGCCCCGCCCCTCACCCTCCCCTCCCCTCCCAGTCACTCCTCACCTGGCACGAGAAGGTAAAACACAAAAAAAAACAGAAATGGGAAGAAGGGGGGGAGGGAGGGAGAGAGAGCGCCATTTCCCACAGAAAACACCGGGAGCCAAAAAAAACCTGGGTAGACGTGGCGGGGTGGTGTGTGTCATGTGACTGGGTGGGAGTGACGTTGACTTGGCCACGCCCACTCTAGTTTTGTGGCTTCCGGTGTTTTCTGTGGGAAACGGGTCCAAATGGCTCTTGGAGTGTTGTAACGTTGCCGACCCCTGTACTAGATCGCCCATCTTTTATTTTATTAATCAGACATCACGCATTAAACATGGCGCAGCATAACCTCCGAAGCCGGTCCGTGTCAAAAATCGTAAAAGCTGTGATTCCAAAAAAAAAAAAAAAAAAAGGAAGAGTGACAGGCTTCAAGCGCAGCCAAATCGAAAACAAGAGGCTGCCTATAAAAAAATTAAAAACCAAACCAAACCAACCTTCTCCCATCCTGTTCGGAGCAATATTGAAATGAAGAATGGCCTCACTTTGTCATCTGTTCCAATTGATGTTCCACTCTTTCGCTTTGACAGCTGAAAAGGCCCACAGGTGCCATATAAAGAGGTGACCACGTTGTCATATTTCATTTAGGCGTCCCTCTGCAAAGGCATAATTACCTAATTAGGTTGTTAATTAGGAGATTAGCATTTCGCTCTATTGATAGAATGCTCTTTGCAGGCAGGAGTCGAGAAAACAGATTTGTTGGTCTAATTTATAAGTTGGGGGGGGTTTCTTCTTCCCTTCCTCCCCCAGACCCAATACTGATTTGCTTAAAATATTCGGGGAGAAAAATTCTGCGTTCTCGGAGGTGGGAAAGCTTTTTTTCTGGAGACCCCGCCGTTTAGACATGTCAGCCATGGCTAAGCGGGTTGGCCTTCTCCAGTTGTCCACCTGGAAGACACCCAGGTTGGAGAAGAAGAATAGCGATGATTTGCTAGGATTTCTTTCATAAAAATCTCTCTTCCTCCTCTTCTCCTCCTCCTCCACCTCCTCCTCTTCCTCCTCCTCCTCCTTTCCTTTTTCTCCTCCTCCTCCTCTTCTCCTTTCCTTCTCCTGCTCCTCCTCTTCTTTCCTTCTCCTCCTTCCTACTCTCCTTTCCTCCTCCTCCTCCTTTTTCTCCTCTTCTGCTCCTCCTCTTCTTCTTTCCTTCTCTTCCTCCTCCTCCTCCTTTTGTCTTCCTCCTCTTCTCCTTTCCTTCTCCTGCTCCTCCTCTTTCCTTCTCCTCCTCCTTCCTACTCTCCTTTCCTCCTCCTCCTCTTCTCCTTTTCTCCTCTTTTCCTTCTCCTGCTCCTCCTCTTCTTTCCTTCTCTTCCTCCTCCTCCTCCTCCTCTCCTTTCGTCTTCCTCCTCTTTGTCCTCCTCTTCTTTTCCTCCTCCTCCTTTCCTCCTCCTCCTCTTCTTCTTTCCTCTTCTTCCTCCTCTTCTTCCTCCTGCCCCTCCTCCTCTTCTTCCTTCTTTCTCCTCCTCCTCCTGTTGTGTCCACCTCCAAGCATTCCTGCTTAATTTACAAATCTGTTTTCCAGTCTTGATTTTTTTTTCAGTTAGCCCTGAAAGGAGCCAACCTTTCTCCTCCCATCCGTTGTCTCTCTTCTTGTGTCAGGTACCTGGGAATTGACACATGGCGAAGAGCATGGTGTCAATAGCAGAGATTGAAGAAACCTTGATTTGGAAACAATGCAATCCTGCCATGAACAGGAGATATATTTTTTCTTCTTTTTTTAAATTATTTTTTTTACTATCCTCCACTCTAGTGACTGCAGGAAGCTGAAACTGACAAACTGTAGATGTGTTCTTGCAAAACAAAAACAAAAAAATCCTGTGATATATTTCCTCCCCTTCTTTGCTAACATCACACATTCCTCTAAAGCCGTTATCTGTGGGAAGGGGGGAAAAATATCATTATTATTTTTTCCTGTAAGATGCACCGAAACTCCATGCTTTATTAATGATTTGGGAGACACAGCTCACTTAACGGTCGTCATTTTTCAACGGCTTTTTGAACCCACGGAACCAGGGGGCTGTCATTTGGAGAGAACGTAAGGAAAACAGAGTATTAGGGAGGGAAAACCAAAATTTGGGTTAATGTCAGCATTCTAACTAACCAATTCCAACCCAATGCACTCCGAGACCAGCATTTCCTCAAAGGTCCGTTTTATTAGAGTTGACATATTGGCACATCTGGGAAACCCTGGAGAGTTTCGGATTTTCCCCTTCCCAAAAGAGAAACCAAGAATCCGTCCCTTGCGTCCATCACTCCATCACATGGCCCAATCAAATCTTCAACGTCCCAACTGGAGCCATCCTTCCAGCCACTCCTCTCCAAGTGCAGGGCAACATTCCTTGTTTTTCCAAGTATTGTGCAAATACAATTCTCGCTGCCGTCAAAACCTGTAATATTAAATATATCTTTTTTTTAAAAAAATCGTATTTTTCTGGTACTATGCCTAACAAAAAATATTTCTGGCTTTAAATCTATGTGTTGCTTTTATCCTTTTCTCCAACCCATGTATGTATTTTCATCCAAATTTTTCTTGCCTTTTCTTTATTCTTTTTTTTTTTGACATCGGTCCAAACAAACCCATTTATTTCCAAAAAACTAAAACAAAAAACAAAAACCAGACAGTCTTGAGTTCTTCTTCCTGCTTTTCTGCCGTTATTTTGCCCACCGTATCGGTAGCCACAGATCCTGACACGGGAATAGTATATTTACAAATGGTAACCCCTCTCCCACTGCCGTTTGCCCTTTGACTAACGTGCAAGTTGAAAAAGTGCCAGTTGTGAGGAGGTGCCAGAAAGGTGCCCGCATCCTTTCCAAGGTTCCCACCCAGGCCGTAAACAGTGTGAATTTGGGGTTCAGTGCACAGGAAGATGGAAATAAATATATAAATGGGCCTTTGCACCTGCTGTTAGCCTGTTGTTTAACTCCCTCGTCAGACATTAAATCATTTTCAAGCACAATAATAGCATGGGAGGTAAATTAACTAACCATTAACAATCTTATAAATACACAATTAACATGCCAGCGTTTATACGACGGAGGCGTGGATCGGGCAGCAGTAATTTTTGACTGGGAGTTAGCTTCTCCGGGTCTTTGAGGTGCTTCAAGCGGTTAATAATAATAATAATAATAATAATAATAATAATAATAATAATAATAATAAAGATACCTATGATGATGGCAGCAACCCGTATCAACTATCAGAGCCAGTCGATATTTATGATGAATTTTTGAATGTTCAGTTGACTGAGTTTCATGTAATTAATAATATTATTATTATTATTATTATTAATAATAATAATAATAATAATATATGAAGAGCAGTCCTCGGTAATCAGCTCTCGTTGCCTAAATCATATTATGGATACCTTGTTGACAGAAAAGAACGTTTGTAGTTTTTGGGTTGAGCTGTGGGCTTCTCGGTGTTCTTTGAGGTTGGTGGTTTTCTTTACGGCGGCTCCGTTAGTCACAGGGCTGTTGAGGGAATCTGGCTCCCCGATTGAGTTGGCTTGTCAGAAGGCCGCAAACGCAGAAGGACCGAGTTGGAAGGGACCTTGGAGGACACCTAGTCAAACCCCCCTCCCCCAAGCAGGCGACCAAAGCCGATCACACGACCCCGCAACCGTCATAAATGCACGTTGCCAGTTGCCAAGCCTGTGAATTTTGATCACGCGCTGGTCGTAAGCGTGAAAAACGATCCTAAGTCACCTTTTTTCCAGTGCCATTGTAAGTTCGAATGAACGGTCACTAAACGGTCACTGTTGTAAGTCAAGGGCCACCCCACTTGGCACCCTTTCCTAAGCTTGTCCTCTTCTGTCCTTTGGTCCCGCAGGTAACGAAGACATTGGTTCAGCATGGATCGGAGGAGATAGTAGGGGAAGGCGTCAGAGCGTGGCTCAGGATGGCTTTCTTGGATAACCCAGCCATTATCCTGGCTCACATCCGGCAGTCGCATGTGACCAGCGATGACACGGGGATGTGTGAAATGGTCCTCATCGACCATGACGTTGACCTGGAAAGATTCCACCCGGCTTCGGCCAACGGGGCCGAAAGCTCGGAAGGACCAAGCAGCAACGGCGAACCTCAGGGTTACGTGTACTCTCAGTCCGTGGACATTACCTCAAGCTGGGACTTCGGCATTCGAAGGCGCTCAAATACAGGTGAGTCCCTCAGGGAGCATCTTGGGAGCCCTTCGAAGGAGGAGATGTAGGATAGGATAGAGAATGGAATGGAATGGAATGGAATTCAGAACGATAGAGTCGAGTCGAGTGGAGTGGAGTGGAGTGGAATTCAATTCTTGATTGGCCAAGTGTGATTGGACACACAAGGAATTTGTCTTGGTGCAAATGATCTCATTGTACATAAAAGAAAAGATATATCCATCAAGAGTCAAGAATCACAAGGTACAACACTTAATAATAGTCATAGAGAAAGAAAGGAAAGAAAAAAAGGAAGGAAGGGAGGGAGGGAGGGAGGAGGAGAGAGAGAAAGAAAGAAAGAAAGAAAAAGAAGAAAGAAAGAAAGAAAGAAGAGAGAGAGAGAGAAAGAAAGAAAGAGAAAGAAAGAAAGAAAGAAAGAAAGAAAGAAAGAAAGAAAGAAAGAAAGAAAGAAAGAAAGAAAGAAAGAAAGTACCCTGGTCAACTCCAGACATCCCTGGTTAAAGGAATTGAGTAACAAAGGGGGTGCAATTTCCCCCCCCCCCCCGTTTGAAACAAACAAACAAACAAACACCTATTCCCTTATTTGTTTTGGGTGGAGCTAAATAAAACAGACTATTGGGGGGGGGGGGAATAACTAAATTAGGGGTCTGTCTACATGGAGATTCTCAGTCATGCATCAGTTTGGCTAAAAAAAAAATCCAAGTTTTGACGTGTCATTTTCTAGGAGATTTTTCTTTAAAAACAAAAAAAAACAAAAACCAGTCCTAACCAGTTTATCCAATTGTTCCTCTTCTTTGTCTCCCGGGGGTGGGGGGGTGGGTGAGAAAGAAAATAATCTGACATTTAAAACATAAAGAGAATTCCAAGTGGCAGCGGAGATATCCGTCTCCTGATTACTGATATTTCACCTATTTGAGCGTGGACTGTTTTTGGATGTGGAGTCGAAAATATGTAAAGAGGAAAAATGATATTCATTTTTTAAGATTTGACTAATGTTGCACAGATACAAATCATTTATTTTTACTACCTATAAACTGTTCCAAGCACAGGGAAGGAAAAGCTATGCTAATTTATATAGCGTTGACATTTTATAATTTTCATGATTTTTTTTTTTAGATAAAAGATTTTATATTTAAAACTTTAATAGTCTAGTCTGAGTTCATTTATCTTTAATTTTTGAAACGGGGAGAGTAATTCATAACAGTAATTTTATTCCTGTAATGTAATATTCACTTCAGTTCATTTGTGCATTAAAATTCCTTTAAGACCGTTATTAATGATTTATATAATGAAATGTCATATTAATCACAGAAGTTTTCACATTTTATTATTCTCTTCCATGTTAATACTATCTTTATGATCTCTATTAATGTTTTATATCCTCTAATTTCAATTATAAATCAAGAACATTTTCATGTTTTTGTTGGTATTTGCTTTTCAGAGATGCCACCTTTAAAATTTTATTGCATGCACCCCCAACCATAGATGTGCAGCATAAAACATCTTTATTCATAGAAAGGTAGTTAATTATGTCTTTTGTTCATAGCAAACTTTCGTTGACAAACTTAAACATTATAATATATATATTTCCCCCCCTTTTTCTAAGCTCAGAGACTTGAACGGCTAAGGAAAGAGAGGCAGAATCAAATCAAATGCAAAAACGTGCAGTGGAAAGAGAGAAATGCCACCTGTTCTGGTAAATATATATATATATATATATATATATTATTTTATTCATTATTTGTTTCCAGGCCGGTTTCGTGCATAAAACCTGGTTAGTTTGTAAATCGTTGCATGATAAAGGATGAGAACAATTTGGGGGAAAAGACAAGTAACGTCGGAGAAAATTCCTGTAAAGAATTCGCCGAAAACATGAGCTGTCCATCCATCCATGCGTGCTGCCCATCTGGACTTCCACATCCATCATCCCTAGCCAGAAAGTCTCATGAGCAGGCAGGATGGTGGGACTTGTAGTCCAACACTCGTGTTTAGCCACAGGTGGTCAGAGGTGGAATTTTTGGGCGGAGGCCTCCTCTTTGTTTTTTGTCCTGATGGATCCAAGTAAGATCCATCTTTGGGAACAGAATCGGTTTTAGAGATTGCCAGGGGCGCTGTTCCATTTCGGACCCCTGTAAAGGGAATTATCTCAAGCTTTGGAACCGCTTCTGTGGTCCCGAGCTGCACTCTTGCTGCCGCATCCGAGCTGCTAATCTGAAGCAGATTAATTTTGTCCTCTTTCTTCAAGAACAGCAAAAGTGGGGTGGCTTCCGTTGTGCGCCTTAGTTCGCAACACACAGACCCTTGTTTTATTTATTAGGCTGCTGTTCCTCTGAGGGGCACAAAGCAGGACTGGTGGGAGATATTCCATTTTTATTCCAAGAAGCTGTGAGCTTGTAACCTAAGGGAGAGATCTGGGTCACTTTTCATCGCTTTAAAGTGTATCCGTTCGGCGAATACACAGCCAGATTCCTTGCAGATCCGCTGAGCCATTCGAGAATTGGCCTTCGCAGCTGACTCCTTTCAGTCTTCACAGCAAATCTTCTCCATTTTCTCCTTGTTTACACATAACAGTACATGGAAATAACTAGTTCACTATTTAGGAACTGCACCCTGTTGCATTTTGCTCCTCTGCATTATCAATATCTACGTTTTGGGAAGTGCTCTGCTCAAATTCTGAACGAAGAAGCTTGAAAACCCTCCCCATAGCAAATGGCAAATCAAACCACTGGTACGTCAACAGAGCAAAACCCCTCACTCTCTTCCAGCACTGATGATGTTCCCTAGTCAGGTGACGAAACGTCTGCAAGAAAACAACCAAACGCAGAGAGCGTTAATGACCCCCAAATCAAGCCAAACCTTCTGATCTTTGGTGCCCTATCACAGTTTCCCCAGATCATCCCATCACTGCCCAACAATGAATCAAGGGAAGCTGCCTCATTCAGCAGAAAAGAATTTGGGAGATGGAATCAGCATCTGTGCCAGCCACACAAACCATGAGCCCAGGATCTTGCCATCTTTTTCCCAAAGAGCAAAAATTGCCTGTTCAAATGAGCTAAAGCAAACCAGACCGATGAAACTCAACGGAATAACCGTGTCTCAAGTTCATCGTTAGATGTGAATTTCTTTTCTGGCGTTTTTTTCCTTCTCCAGATTGCAGATTGGTCTCTTCAAATTAGATAAAAGGCTGTGACATACTTGGTGTTAGTGACGATCGTGACCGTTGAATCTCTTCTCTTCTGAGTTAAACTCGGCTCGGTTTAGTTATCTCAGGGTCTCCTCTTTTTGCAATGGTGACCCACCTGCACCTCTTCCATCTCAATATTTTGGCTCGAGCTGTCATCTCCGTGAAGCCGGCTCCAGTTTGACAAGCTTTAATTCCGCCATTTAACAAATGAGTCCCCCCCACCCCCCGCCCACCAGTTTTGGAAGTCCCCGCTCAATCTGCCCGAGCCTCCGTTCCAATCCTCGAGAGAGACGAGCATGTAAATCTATGGGACGTCTACAGATCCAGGAGTAAGCAAGATTGGTAGCTTGGAAGCGGATCTGTCAAAGGGTGATGGATTGAGCTTGGGGGGAACCTCGTTCCTGGAGCAGATGTGTGGTGAACTCCCCCCTCCAATTCCACATTGGCTGAACAGAGAAGAAACCAATGGCAATCGGCAACAGCTCCACAAGTCTTGACAACTAAGCTCACCTGTCTTCACCTTTTAAAATAAAGACACCCTTGAACTTTCTGGCTCATCCTGAACATCTGACAAAGTTGCCCCCCCACCCCCAGTTCCTAGGTTGTGTTGATGCTCAAATATACCAAAGCTCCCCATCTTCTCTTGATGGGATGGTTAGCTTCCACTTTCACGAGGTCCCTTCCTATCCCATTAGAAACTCCCAATTTTGGAAGCTCTCACCAAGCCACAAACATCCACGGGCTTCCAGTGGTACCCTTCAAGGTTCAACTACATATTTGCAACGCTCAGTGTAAGAGTTTCCCACATCCCTCTCAACCCCCATGGCAACTGAGTTGAACTGAATACTTTTATTTGGCCAGGTGTGAGTAGACACACAAGGGGTTTGTCTCTGGCACAGAAGCTCCCAGGGTTGTCCCGTTGGCCATTGACTCATAAAAGTGTGTGTAACGTGGAGTAGCTGCTTAGGGCTTGGATAACTGACCAGGGACAGGGTCCACGTTACCTAAAGGTCAAGGTAAAAGTTCTCCTCGCACGTAGGTCATTTCCGTCTCTACGGGGTGGTGCTCGTCTCCATTCCAAAGCCGAAGAGCCAGCGCTGTCCAAAAACGTCTCTGACTAAACGCCTTTGAAGGCGCACGGAATGCAGTTCCCTTCCCACCAAAGTGGTCCCTATTTTTCCACTTGCATTTTTTTTTTTACATGCTTTCGAACTGCTAGGTTGAGAGAAGCTGGGAACAAGGCACAGGAGCTCCCTCTGTTACGTGGCGCTAGGGATTCGAACTGCTGACCTTTCTGATTGAGAAGCTCAGCGTCTTAGCCACTGAGCCACCACGTCCCTTATTGTTACCTTAACTGTAGCTAAATTCCAGTTCCCCATAGACCAGCTTTTCCATTGGAGGTTTCAGTCTTGGAGGGAGCATCCAGCAGATATTGTAATCTCAAAGGTGCTTTTTCCAAAGGCAACTGGGCGACGTTTTTTTCCTTGAGGAAGGCGCTTTGCTTCTTATCCAAGAAGCTTCTTCCCTTCTGACTTCTTGACTTTGCATCCAAGGAGCTCCTTGGATGAGAAGCAAAACGTCTTCCCAAAGGAACAACAAAGTCCCAGTTGCCTTTTTGAAAAAGCACCTTTGAGGCCACCACGGCCGAGAATCTCCGCGGCCATTCAGATGTCGCAATGTCCCTCTCTTTTCTTTGAACCCCAGCCGAAGAGCTGAGTCACCTCTTTGAGAAGAAGAACTTCAAGGTGAAGCCTGCCCATGCTCCCGTGAAGCCATCCATCCTCTCGGTCCGACTGGAACAGTGTCCTCTGCAGCTGAACAACCCCTTCAACGAATACTCCAAGTTTGACGGCAAGGTAAGCGAGAGCGACCCGCTGCTCCGCGTTCCTTTTTCACGGTTGCTTTGGGGTCTCCCGAAATCAAACGATCCAATCCAAGCACAGCTCGGACGAAGGAGGCTGAAACGGGGGTTGGATTCCTGAAAGGAACATCTTGACTTTTAAGGGGTTTGATGCCAACAGTGTTGACAGCCCACCAAACCTACCCTGTTTCCCCGAAAATAGGACCTACCCTGAAAGTAAGTCCTAGCTTGGTTTTTACACGTTCTCGCCCAATATAAGCCCTACGCCCCGCCCCCCCAAATAAGCCCTAATTAAGATTTCTTCAAGGTTGGCAAGGCTTTCCTAAAGGCCTCTGGAGCTAAGAACAAAGCTCTAGATCCGATAAAATATCGCTTGTGACAATTAAGCAAGCTGGTAGGCCTGATTGACACATGCCAGCGCGATGGGTCCCTAAAGAGGTATTTTTATCACTGCGTTTTGGACAGTTTGAGGTGGTTGCTTTTTTTTTTTTTTTTTTTTTTTTCCCCCAGCTTTTTTTCAAAAGCGGCACTCCTCCCCCCCCCCCCCAAAAAAAAAATTCAGCGGAGGATCAACTTAACTACCGCCAGCTCGCTTTCTCGAGTTTCAATCGCTCGCTCTGCCTTTCTTCCCCATCCAAATAAACATTTTAGTGAGCCTGTCGAGAGATGGAATGTTCCCCGGATTGTTCAAACTTTATTCTTTAAAAAAAGAGAAGAAGAAGAAAAAAAAAGAAAAGAAAATCAAAGCCGGTGTTCCCACTTTGAAAAAAAAAAAAAGATTTTCAAGAGTCACCCCAGCCTCTGGAGTAAATATATAATTAAGGAGGGACATTTTTTTTTATTTTACAAAAAGCATGCTTAATTAGGCCCCCAAACTCCCCCCCTACCCCTCCCATAATAAACTTCCCCATCTCTTCCCAATTAGGCATTCCTTCCTCAAGAGACCCAACTGGTTGAGTTAATTATGCAAATCAGGCACGTTTTTCTAATCCCAGGCGAAGAATTTATGAATGTTTGCAAAAAAAAAAAAACACACACACACACACACGCACACACACACACACAAACAACAACCCTGCAACTCTACCTGCATAAAAAAGGAATTCAAATTGTTGTATTTGAAACCTGGAAAAAAAAAAGCTTAGAAGAGGGAAAGATTTGTTTAAAAAATTATTGATTTTTTTTTATGTCAACATAAGAACCTCTCTGCATGGTTCCTGTGATTTTTAATCACGTGAATTCAAATTGAAAGCAGGGCAGATTTAGTGACGGGATTTGTGTGTGTGTGTGTGTGTGTTTGTGTGTGTGTTGCTGAATTAACCTTTCTCAGCCATTCCAGAGAGCACAGTGGCCTGTGCTAAAAAAGTATGCTGGGTTTAGTATTCCAACATCTCCAAAAGATTTTGGGTGCTCAGCAATGCTTAATGGATCGCGCGACGGCTATTGTTACCTTATTATCCTAAATTGTCCCAAAGGCAAAAAACAGACTTTGTTTTTCCTCGAAGACGTTTTGCTTTTCACCCAAGAAGCTTCTTCAGTTCTTCGTTTTCAAGGGAAAAAAAAAAAAAGCACCTTCGTGTGTGTTGCACCTTTGGGACAACCTGGATGACTTGAGAATCTTCATAGACCCTTATCCTGAATTAATGGCTCCTTTCCTGTCCATATCGGTCCATCCATGCAAAGTTTCTAGGACTTGCTCAAGGTGGTGAAAGCAATAGATCATCAAACATCCCGAAGCTTTTGAACTGGGGGAAAAAATGATTGTGGTTTGTTTGTTTTTTAAATAAACCTCTGCCTTGCACTTCTGAAAAATGCAGCAAAAATAAAAAATAAAAAACTTCCCTGCCATAATTTGATAACATATTTCAGCTCTTTGGGGATGAGCCCATCGAATTTGAGGCTAAGAGGAGCTCAGGAAGGTGTCCAAGATCCTGGCCCCCTGTCTGAAAAAAAACACCCAACAACAATTTCTTTGTTAGCAACTGTTTTTTAGCAAGGAGGCAGGGGGGGAAAGGATAATTCATGAGTACTAATTGCCCGGCTGTTAATTTTCATAAGTGTTGATAGAAGCAGTTCCTTAAATTAAACTTTGTTTAAAACGTACCAAGGGAAATATTCAGCAATGTCGGGCCTGAAATGAAAATTAATATGAATGCTGTGGCAATTAACACGTACTGGTTAATAGCTTTTAGCAGCATTTTGGGAGGGTAGACCTTAAATACATTTTTCGCATGCTGCTCTTGTACCAGTTGTGTTCCACATTTACGTCTGGATAATTATGAACAAATGTTTTGGTGTGGTTTCCCCCCCCCACACACACACACAAAATCGTTGGGTACTAAATAGCTTTCCCAAAAAGAAACACACACACACACACACACATCCACAGCAGATAAAAGATGGAGAAAGGAAATAGACTGTGGTGTCGCTGATTAAAAATATGTCTGAGATAATGGTTTGATATTAAAAAATCAGGCATACACAAATTAGAGGTTTTAATTTCCATTTTCCATAATGAATTATTTCTAGCCTGAACAGGTGTATCCAAATTAAACTTCTGCATCATTTCTTAAGTGCTTTTTTTTTCTTTAAAAAGAAACTGTAAAAACTGTATACTCCCAATTAAATGCATCAAAATTGAGTCTTGGTTTTTTTGAAATGCCTTTAAAAAGAGAGAGAGAATTGTTTTTTTTAGCTTTTTTTCCCCACTTGTTCACTCTCAAAATACATGTAATTTATGTTGTTCTTGCACATTCAAGCATGCATATTTTCCTCTTGCACCTATTTAGGTGCTAAGGGGAGATTACACTGTCTTAAAACAAGGTGAAAATGAGCAAAGTATTAAAAATTAGAAACGAAAACAGCAGCCTGACTGAACCTCTTTCAAATTCTTTAAAATCTGTAAAAAGACATTGCATTGCCCATATTACTGGATCATCCAGCAATAGGTTTTTGTCTGAAAAAAAAACACTTAAGTGTAGCCTTGATCAGTGTATTCCTATTCTGAATTTTCCATTTTGAGACTTCACATTAAGCTGCAGACCTCAGGATCAAAGCTCCTGATTGAACAGTGGGATTATTTTCTTCCACCATCCAGATCTCCTGTTCTATTATCACCTGACCTCTGGAAAGATTCCCTAAAGCCGGAATTCTTAACATTTTCATTCCCTGGGCCTCCTCAGTGAGTGTTGGGCAAAACCTTTTCCAGAATAGAGTATTAAAATCCCCAAAGTAAAATACAAGAATATGAAGGAATATCGGCAAAAAAAGACAAATTGTACTCTGAAACAGATAGCAAAATATTTAAAAAGAGCATATATGCAATACATTAATTAATATAGCTGATTCCTTACTAATCCATTAAATATATTGCAAGGCAAGCTAAATTTCAGGTGGAGGTTAGTGAAAATAAAATTAGAATACTCCCCCCCCATCCAAATTTACAGATGCCCTGAAACCTATCACAGCTGCTGTGGGGCTGCTATTTTGTGCCATTTTGTCACGCTTTGCTATTGGCATTTTTGCTGGATCAGCACCACGACAGACAGACAGACAGACAACGATAAAGGGGAATATTGATATAGAGCAGCTTCCTAACTTACACGATGCTCTTTGAATATCTAGTGATAGGAGTCTCCTTCCTGTTGAATCCTAGATAGGATGTTTGCTGCCTTGAATTAGTTGTTTATAAACAATGAAGGGGGGGGGATGTAATAAATAAATAGTTTAAATTAGATACCATTTTCTCTTCAACTCAGTTGGTTTTATACAATTGGGGTTGATAAAATAACAAACAAACCCTTATTGTGCAGCTTAGAGGAGGCCACGTGAGATTTTGTGTATGTATGTATGTGTGTATATATATATATACATATATACGTGTATATGTGTGATACATACATACAATGTATGTATGTGTGTGTGTGTGTATGTAAACAAAATCCAAGCAATGCAGCTTTTTAATCCATACAGCGGGGGGAAAAACTAGTTATCTTCAGAAATCTGTGGAGTTTGCCACATGTGTATTTGGGCCACAGTGGGATCAATTATACGAAGAGAAGAAAAGTTGCAAACCTGGGCTTTAGTGCGCAGCCACTCATTGATTTTTAAATACAGTGAGTCCAGCGGAGAGCTAATTAAAATATTTCTGGCTGCAGACTGTTACTTAAGCTCTCTCGCCCACGGGGAGCTTGCTGTAAATCAGCAGGGCTGTTTTGTGACTTAGTTGACTGTACAGGACGTCGTCTGCGCACATTGTACAGCTGTAGGTAGAGGACAGTGGTTCCACCTCATGTTGGGTTAGAATATTGGCAGGGCAGAATTGAAACACGCCCGGGTTGGACACGAACAGAGAACGTCAGATTTGGAAGGGACCTCGGAGGTCTTCTAGTCGAATCCCCTCCTCAAGCTGGGGACCTTCTACCATTCCAGACAAGTGGCTGTCCAATCTTTTCTTGAAAGCCTCCACTGATAAACAACTTCTGGAGGTGAGTCATCCCACTGGTTGATTGTTCTCCCTGTTAGGAAATTTCGCCTTAGTTCTAAGGTTGGTTCTCCGGTGTGTACGCTGAAACAAACTATGGTTTATTGCAACCCATCAAGTAGACATTTTTTTTTCTACTCTGCACTTGGCTTCTCTGTTGTTTCTTTTACTGCCAGTATGGCTCTCTGGCTGCACAGATATCTCTGATATATAAATTGCCAGGGGGATCTTGGGCCGGAGACGTTGGACCTACACACGTCTTCCTGCTCCAACTGTTCCCGCTGAATTTCAAAGCCAGCTCGATGAAGGTCATGTTCAAATTTCTGTTAAAAAACATCCAATTGTCTCAGTTTTTTAAAAAAAATTTCTTACCTTCTTACACCCTCAACCCCACCCCCCAAA
>NW_020717047.1:41071-56071 GCF_900518725.1 Notechis scutatus | reverse complement strand
GAAATTCAATTAATTCCATTTTATTGGATTAATTTTTCTTCACCGTCCCAACCGATTTTGACCCGATCCTGCCGATTTTGGGGGAGAGGCTGCCTAAGCCACACAAGGAGAGGGTGGCTGAGAAATTGCTTTCCACCGGACTGAAAAGTTTTCTGGACCTGGGACGCCATTTTGCACACAGTAAAAATAGGCAGACCCTGCCATTCCCTCTTCTTTCCTTCATAATAAATACATGGGAGATTTATTTTTTATTTTTTTGGATCTATGAAGAACGGTTGCAGGAACTGGGTAGGGTTTAGTTGAATGAAAAGAAGCACTGGGGTGACGTGATGTCAATGTGCCAATATTTGAGGGTCTGCCCCAAAGAAGAGGGAGTCAAGCTATTCTCCAAAGCCCCTGAAGAGGCAGGAGAAGAAGTAACGGATGGAAACTAATCAACGAAAGAAGCAACCTGGAACTAAGGAGGAATTTCCTGACATTGAGAACATTTAACCTGTGGAACTGCTTGCCTCCAGAAGTTCTGAATGCTCCAACACTGGGAGTTTTTTAGGAAGAGATTGGACAGCCACTTGTCTCAAATTGTATAGGGGGTCAGACTAGTTGGCCTCCAAACTCCCTTCCAACTCCGATGTTCTATGTTCATGCCCAACCTGGGGCATGCTTACATTTTGCTCTTTGGCACCTGCCCTGCCAATATCCTAATCCAACATGAGGTGGAACCACTGGACAGCCATTTGAATGGTATAATGTCTCCTGCTTGAGCAGAGGGGTTGGATTAGATGACCTCCAAGGTCCCTTCCAACTCTGTCATTCGGTTAGAACTATGCCTTAAAGTCCTTACTTCACATCCTTTTGCAAACACAAGTGATGCACTTAAATCGATAAATCCATGCCTTTAATCAAGTGGGACTTAATTCGCAAGTTGTGTGTCTTGGCTGGAGTAATGTCTATGCTATTGGATCTGTAATACTGGACCTTCAGACTAACTGTTGTCCAGGATCTGGCGCACTATCTTCCAAGCTTTTGTCCTTCTATTGATTCTGGTAATCAAGGGGGGAAGCAACCTAGAACTAAGGAGAAACTTCTTAACAGTGAGAACAATTAGCCAGTGGAACCGCTTGCCTCCAGAAGTTATGGGTGCTGCATCACTGGAGGCTTTCAAGAAGGGACTGGACATCCATGTGTCTAGGGTTTTCCTGCCTTCTAGTCTAGTTGGACGAGAAGACCCCAAGATCCCTTCCAACTCTCTTTATTCTGCTCTATCATCCAAGTCATAACTGGGCATAAACTTCATCGGAGAACTCTTCAAGTCCAAAGAATCCTCAACCCAACATTTGTCCTCCTGTAACATTAATTTTCTCAGGATGCCACCAAAGAGTTAACCAAGCAGCCCGTACCTCACACACATACCCATATCCAGATGCACATCTGTTAATAAAAACAACAGTTGGTTACTTTTACTGACATCCTATGATTTATAAGTCGGCTTGCAAGATTAATTTTTCTTTTGGTTTCAAAAGGAAGAAAAAAACTCAGCCTGTCATTTTTCACCCCGGAATCATATTGTCATTAGACATAATCTCCCTATTGTAAGGAGAAACCTGAACAAATAAATGGTTTTGCTAGCTGCTCTTTTCATTATTTTTTAATTCTTTCTGGCAGCATATTTCTTGAATAAATAGCTGGGGGGAGAGGGAGGTGTCGGGGGGAGCCCACCCCATTAATTATTATCATCTCCGCAGGAAAGCTTCAGAAGTTGCAGAATTTTTTTTGCTCTCTTATTTTATTTTTTATTCTTTTTTAACCTGAAAAAAAATATGGGAAAAGAGGTCCGTTTTCCAATTCTGAATTCTGGGACATTTCGGTGCTTTGTCAGCATAAACGATACTGACAACCTAAGACGGAGCTTCCTTAAGTCTTCCAGGTCGCAGCATTAATATAGATTTAAGTTCTGTTTTCCTCTCACTATTTAAAGTTAAGCTGTCAGTCATCCTTCAAAGGGGACCCTGGAAGTGGGCGGAAGATACTTCCATGAAAATAGACTCGACGTTTATGTGGGTTTGGTGGCCAGAGAGGTACCACGGCAGGGAGAATCAAAAGTTAACCCACCAATTTCACAGATTATATTTTAACTCTGTGTGTGTGTGTGTGTTCTAATTTAGAATATGTCGTTCCAATAAATCCAAATAGATATTAATCAATATCCATAGATATCCCTAGAAGCTGAAGGATGTGAGAATTAACCCATGTGCAAGAATTGGCAAGAACCAGCCCAGATCAGCCCAGGAAGAAACAAGGAAAACAGTCAGTAGAGGCTCTCTGAACTCGGTGGTTTTCTTGCAGGCATTTCATGAGCCAGCTAGGTAACATCATCAGTGCTCGTGAGTGTGAATTGCTCCCTTGTTCACCTTACAGGACCTCTGAGCTTGGTTGGTTTCTTCCCTGTGTTTCATCACCGAAACCAGGTAGCATCATCAGTGCAGAATAGTCCTATCTCCATTTGGAAGAAGATTGATCCAAAGTCTGTTGGTTCAAAATGGCAGGAGGAAGGAGGGTTAAGATTCTAATCTTGGATCTGACATAAAGACAAAAACATATATCTATCATCTATCCATCACTCTGTCTGTCTGTCTCCTATCTTCTCTCTCTCTCTCTCACACACACACACACCTGTCTGTCTATCCACCCATTTACCTACCTACCTACTTACCTATCCATCGACCTACCTAATGACCCAATTAGGTAACAATATCAGTGCTAGTAAGTGTGACTTTCTCCCTGTTTATATACAGTAGCCCTGATTTCATTGCTAGCGTTGTTTTGCAGACATTTAATCACCCAACTAGTGTTAGCGTTGTTTTGCAGACATTTAATCACCCAACTAGATAACCTCATCAGCGCTAGAAGAGAGTGGGGTTTGCTCTCTGTTAATATACTAGCCTCTTAGGCTGCCAGGGTTAGTGGCAATGTTGGCGATGGTCCCTTGTTTAGACTGTGGTTTATTTTTCAATTTTCTGAGTTGGTAGTTCCTTGATTTAAGGTATGGTTTCCTGCTTGGTTGTTGGTCTACTTTTAACCTGGGTGTTAATCTCTGCTACTGGCCAAGAAGCACTTTGGCCTTTTTTTTGTTCCCTTCCAACATTTATAAAGGTAAAGGTTCCCCTTGCACACATGTGCTAGTTGTTTCCAGCTCTAGGGGCCAGTGCTCATCTCGATTGCAAAGCCGAAGAGCCAACGCTGTCCGAAGACGTCTCTGTGGTTATGTGGCCGGCAGGACGCAATGCCTTCGAAGGTGCATGGAAGGCTATTCCCTTCCCGCCAAAGGGGTCCCTATTTTTCTACTTGCATTTTTTACATGCTTTCGAACTGCTAAGTTGGTAGAATCTGGGACAAGTTAATAGGAGCTCAATCCGTTATGTGACGCTAGGGATTTGAACCGCCGAACGGCCGACCTTTCTGATCGACAAGCTCAGCGTCTTAGCCCCTGAGCCACCGCGCTCCCTTGTGTAACCCAACATATATAGGACATGTTTATTGTCACCTAGCCAACATCTAGGGCCTGTTTCTTATGGTGTGTCTAGCAGTGTCACGTCCTTGGTTTTTCTGCTGTCACCTGGTACTTGAGTTTGCAGAAGACTAAAATTGACAGATGCTCCTCTCCTGAAGTCTGACTTTGGAGTTTTTTGGGGGGGGAGAGAGAGACTTTACAAAAAAAAAATGGTCAGTTCAACGAAAGACAGGGTTGAGATGCACATAAAATATGCTGTCCAGGAAAACTGTGGGGAGAACTTCCCTTCCATCGCTCAGAACCTGAGATCACCCGGTGAAGCTGAATAATGAGGCCTAGCCACCTTGAATCTCCGAAGAGGGGTGGTGTATAAATGACTGTATAAATCAAGAAATAATGGGGCATTCAGCACAGACAAACAGGAAGGAGCCGTCTTGACACCTGGTGGGCTATTAAACCCTGGAACCTGCCACCAGCCGATGAATTGATGGAGACCAGCATGGACAACTCCGAAAGGGAGATTCGTCCGTCGGTGGAGGACAAGGCTATGGATGTCAGTGGCTCGTAGTGACCCATACATTACTTCTAGTATCAAAGGTAATACGTCTCTTGGTGCCAGGAGCTTAGGAAAAAATATATATTTGTATGTCAGAGCCAGGTCCTTCAAACCAAGGGAAGGTGTTCCAGGCAAGGCCAGTGTCGGGTGCCTCTCGTTGTACCGTGGAAGTAAACTCACCCGCCAGCATCATTTTGGGATATTTAGAATATTTGAATGCTAAATCAACCTCCGGTATTCTCAACTGTTCGACTCTGGTAGTTTGCTAATCTAATCCAGGCTGCTCAAGGATTTGTTTAGGAATGAATTTTCTTCGGGATGAGCGACCTACTGCAAGATAGCCTTTAGTTACTCTAGTTCCACCACCACCACCAAAAAAACAAACAAACCTGTTTTAAAACAAGCTGCCAGAGAAAGATACAGGATTCCTAAATAATAAGTTGGAAAAAGGAGGAGGAGGAGTGAAGAAGAGGAGGAGGGAGGAGGAGGAGGAGAAGGAGAAGGAGAAGAAGAAGAAGAAGAAGAAAAGAAGAAGAAGAAGAAGAAGAAGAAGAAGAAGAAGAAGAAGAAGAAGAAGAAGAAGAAGAAGAAGAAGAAGAAGAAGAAGAAGAAGAAGAAGAAGAAGAAGAAGAAGCTCTTATTGTATTTATCTGTCTAGAGACAATAAATCTGTTTTCTGCAGATTAAATACCGACTTCTCTTTTCGAAAAGCTTTGTTTCCTCAAACCTCTTATCAGGCGGAGTGTGGCACTAATCACACCTACAGAAACTTGTAATTTTCCTCAAGGAGGTGACACCGACAGAATTAAAAATGAAGGCGCCCCCCTCCCTCCCTCCTCCTCCTCCTGGAAAATCCAGTTCATTACAAATTAGCAGTGGTCTTAAGGAAGTGGAGGGCTGAGAGGTGTCAACCAGTGATAGGGGGAAAAGAAACCCACCATTTTCAACTGTCAGAGCCTGGGAGCCAAGCTAACCCTGGAACAAATTAATCACATATTGTCAAGGCAAAGTTGCATCAAATTAACACATCGGATTCCGGCATATTAATGTGAGAATGCTTTCACCTGATTATTACTGCAAGCCATTGCCACTCTCCGGCTGCAAAGATATAATTAAATTGCTAAATAGAACGCGCGTATTATATCTCCGTGCACATTTAGGGTGCAGGAGCTGAAAAGATCACAGCCCGGGAAGTGACAGATTCCATTTTGTGGGTTGAAAAAAACTTGATTCTCACTCTACTCGTCCCTTCCAATCACCTCCCCCCCCCCCCTCCATCCCCTATTCCTCCCTCTTCTTCCCTCCTGGCCTTGTTGTTTTATTTACTTAAGAGTATCGGAGGATGAAATGAGAAAACTTAAAGTCACCAGCATTTGCAGACCCCACTCTCTTCCACTTAGATGAAATACACATTTAATTTAACTGATTTGCTAGGCTGGATCTGTGAATCTGTAATTGCCCCAACCCAGAAGCTTGCCCGCTCTCTTCTTCTGGATTTCACTGAACAAATGAAGCACACACACACACAAAGAGAGAGAGAAAGAGAGAGAGAAAGAGAGAGAGAGCATGAGAGAGAGGGAGGGAGAGAAAGAGAGAGAGAGAGAGAGAGAGAGAGAGAGAGAGAGAGAGAGAGAGAGAGAGAGAGAGAAGCTTTGTTACCACATCATCACAAGCCTTTGAAGCAAAAGCACCTCGGTCCTCCTTCGAAGCATTGCCAATCCGAGCTAGAATGGAGACCCATAAGCCACAGCTCGAGGGAGCTCCCCCCCCATACATCCTTCTCCTGGATGCTCTGGCCTTTTTAATGCGCTAGAAGGATCAGTGGCACGGAAGGTAATGATTCATTTATCAACGGGATCCAGTGAAGCACGGACTCTGGTTCCAGCTGCCCTTTTGCCCCGCCCTCTTTGGCGTAAGGTGCCCCCAACGCGTCCGTCAAAGTTAGATTTCGCACCCGCTGCCCAAGGCTTCCTATTTGGGGGTTGCCTCGGCAGCCCAGTCGCAACTCCAAGGTCGGAGAGATTGGCTGAACTAGAAGGGAGGAGTCAAGCAGGGAATTAGTCTGGAATCTGTATGTAGCCACAAAAAGAGCAAGATCCGATCTCTCTTGAATGCCATTGAACCTTATCTAGTCTGGCCCAGGTACAAACTGCCAGCCTGAGAAGATTCTTGTAGACATGAGCAGTGAAATAGCTAATTGAACCCTTCAGGGGTGAATCCGGTGGTCCGTGTTTGGCACCCCTTCAACAATTAACGTCTTGGGGCGGGGGCACTCCAGCCATGGGGTCTCTTGTGTGGAAATCCAGTTTTTTTGATGGTCTTGGCAGCCTACACAACTGTTCTGACCCAAACCTGGTTCCAAGGAAACAAACACGAAACAGAGGTAACAGCAAAGCCTTTTAATGATCCTTTATGAATTCCGTTCCTTCCCGGTTAAAAGGCTGTTTCAAACTAATTGTCTCGGATAAGAACAAGCCTTGCCGAAGTGGTGCAAGAACAACTGCCAAGAACAACAGATAAAGTTGCCAAGAAATATTTCAAACACAAAGACAAACACAAACTAAGAGAGTCTGAACGTCCACAAGGCTTGTGTGCAAAAACGTCTTTGCTTCCTGCAAAGAACTCCTGTTTCTCAGCTGGCTTTTATCTCTTAAGCCTTACTCCCGAGTCGCCTGGGCTGCTGCAGCTGCTCTTTCCTCCCAGCAGCCCTGCGCACATGTGCACTGGGCACAGGCTCCTCGGGCTCCTCTTCCTCGCTGCTGCCAGCCCCCACAATCTCCAAAGACAGCACCCCATTCTCTGATGGTCCTGGCCCCATCCCTGCATCGCCCGCAGGCCCCTCATCTGAGTCCTCGCTCTCCACACCTGTCCACACCTGTTGCCGGCGAACCCCAACACCTGCCAATCACCAGTCGGACATTGCGAAAAGTTGTCACGGAAAAAACCCAGGATCGGGGTGAGGATTAAGCCTTCATGATAGTGGTTTGAACACCAAGTATTAGCTCAAGGAGAATGAAAAGGAGGGCAGCCTTTTCTATAATGAGATATAGAATATAATTTTAATGAACATGCCGTTTGAAATAGATACCACGGAGCTTGAGGTGGGCGGGAGAAGGAGGGAGAAGGAGAAAGCGGCGGTCATTTAATTAGAACATGTTTAATTAGAATAAAAAATTTCCAAAAATACAATTTTATGTGACAGCCTAGTTAATCTTCTGCTTGAATCATATTGCGTTTTATTCAATTTAATTGATTTTAAGCTTGGTCTAATGTTATTATCCTTCACTTAATTATACATGGCTCAAAATCGTACCACGTTCATAAGTCAACATTCCCAATAGCCGAAGAAAAGGATTGAATTGTTTTATGAGCAGAAGGATGATAAAAAAAATAAAATCCAGGCCTGAGAAAGAAAAGGCCAGGCGCTCTCGGGGGGAGAAAATACATATTAGAGGATGCTGTTATTTTCTAAGACAAAGGACAAAAAACCCGATCTCCCCTGCAATCGTCATTTTATTTTCAGGAAACATTATCAGTTTTCTTTTTAGATTATTAATCTGTCGTACCTCCTGTAGGGCCAGAGTCTTGAGATATAAAAACTGAGATATTTGCACATGGACAAACCGGAGTTCCATGAAGTATCAGTTCGCGATCAATTGCCATGGGTTTATTTGAGGGTTAGAATTAGCATTTTCCAACGTGATTCTTCTCGGTCAATCTATATATATATCTAAATATCTTTATCTGTCTATCTATCTATCTATCTCTATCATCTCTATCTATCTATCTATGTATCTATCTATCTATCTATCTATCTATCTATCTATCTATCTATATCTCTCTCTATATATATATATATACATATACACACAAAAGCGAAAGACCCCCTCACACATCATCACAAAATCTCCAGTATCGTGAAGCCTAGAAATTTGGCACATATGTTCCTCTTGGCTTTTGGGTACTCACTAAGAAAGGATTTTTCAAAATGACCCTCAGAGCATTTAGAGTATTTCCTATATTATGATTATTAACACGCTCTGATGCTCAGGAGTTCTACTCCCTCTCCCCACCTGAAAAGAAATCTCTTCCAAATGCAAAACACAAGCAGAGGAGTTGCAGTTGCAGTTTCACAGCACCAAGCAGCTTCAGTAAAGAACAGTTAAGCTAAGCCACGCCCAGGCTCCTTGCTGTCTCCTTGCTCATACAGCAAATACTCTTTCAGTTTCCAAACAGCCCTCCACTCTCACACACTGACAGGACGCTAGCCAGATGAATACCGATGGATGCTGATAAGCAGAGGCTGAATTTTCCCCCCCTTATTTTCCTCCCCAAAAACTAAGCCCGACCACATAGTTCCGTAGCGAAGCATGGGTATCGAGCTAGTAGTACCAACTAGGTACTAGCCAAGTTGCTAGGTTGGAGATAATGGAAAGTTAATTGCAACGGTATGTGGAATTTTGGAGTCTTTGGTGCTCCTTAAACTTGGTGGCTTTCGTGGAGATGTTTCATTACTCAACTAGGTAACAACATCAGGCTAGAAAGGAGTGGGGTTTGTTCCCTATTTACATACAATATATCCTCATTCCCTTCCAGCGCTGATAATATTATCTAGTTGGGTAGCACAAGGTGAAATTGTTGGGTCCTTGGAGCTCTCTGAGCTTGGTGGTTTTCTTGCAGACGTTTCTTTGCCCAGCGAGGTAACAGCGTCAGTACTGGAAGGGAGTGGGATTTGCTCCCTATTTATATACAATATATATCCTCAGTCCCTTCCAGCATTGATGATGTTACCCAGTTGGGTAAAGGAACGTCTGAAAGAAAGCCACCAATCTCAGAGAGCACCCACAATTCAACCCAGAGCTGCAAGCACCCTCTTCGCTTTACGTGGTATAATCATTAACGGGGATATTAGGAGGAAGGGTGTGGAAGTGCAAAAGAGGCAGGAAGGAGGAATTTCAGAAGAAAACACGAGTGTGGGAATGGCTCCTGAAGCCAGTGCAGAATCTGCATTGCCATTGGCTAGGAAATTATTCCTCAAAACTCGCTTTGTCTGCCGACACCTTAGAACATCTGGGCTGTAATTGAAAAATACCATGGAGAGGCAGAGGGAAGATGCTGCGTGAAGGCACTGCTGTAGAATACCAAAATTAAACGCACAGGAGGGGGAGAGGGGGCTTTTATTTACACAGCATTTAAATATTCATACTCTGTTATGCTTTGCATCACAGGAAATTACTGGGTTAAAATTTTATGATGGGTGACAGCCCCAATGAGATAAATTAAGTGAGAACATTAATGGGATTTTCCTGTCTGGTGGAAAAAACGACAGCAATCCAGCTGAATTTTGTTTGATCTGCTCAGTCTAGTCGAGCCAAGCCAGATTAAGCCCACGGTGGCTTTGTGCAAAATGCCATCACCCTAAATCTTTTGCATTATAAACTTTGGAGTCTGTTGGTCATTGTTGCTTCGCAAGAAAACAGAGCCGGCTCTCCCTCTGACTTCTACTTTGGGAAAAAAAACAAACCTTTCCAATCAAACTCTAAAATTGGTAAGAGATGAAATGCGGCTGTTTAAAAAACAACACTTCGTTAAATATATAAAAATAGTTGTCTGTATGATCTACCTCCTGCTTGAAAAAAAATGGCTGACCTCCATATTTGAAAGTAATTGAAAACCAGCATAGAATTTCATTCTGTTTTTATTTTAGTCCCACTCAGGTTTCTTAGGAGTCAATATCAGTGGCTCGTGGGAGTTTCTACACCATGAAACTGCACCATGAAAGCTCAGGTCCTTAGTGTTTTCTGTGCTTGGTTTTTTGTACACTGATGGCATTATCTAGTTGGGTCATGAAACGTCTGCCAAAAAAACAACCAAGCTCAGAGCTACTCTATGTAAACAGGGAGCAATTCACACTCACTGGCACTGATGATGTTACCTAGTTGGGTCATGAAGCGTGTGCAAGAAAAACACTGAGCTGAGACAGCCCCAAGGATCCCTCATATCAATCCTGAACTAACAAACATTCTTGTTGGTCCGATTGCAGTGGTGCTTATAATTAATTAATTGTCTATCTGTTAAAAAAAAATGCATGCATGAAGTATGTCTCCCTTTTAAAGAGAAAAACATGGGAGACAATTTTTGGGGTCTTGTGAAAGTAAGAATCATGTGACGTTATGTTTTTGGGAGAAGATTTGGGAAAGAGGGAAAAAAAAAACCCAAAACCCTCCCCTCCGTTTATTTCTGTTTTCCCTAATGTTTTATCTTGTTTGTTAGGAGGTGTGAGTCAATGGCTTGAATTAATTCTAATTACTAGAGAGGCATATCCTGATTGAGCAAATAAAATAGTATGCTCATTTGGGCCAAGGCCATCTAATTAAATGCTAACTTTGGATAAGCTGGATGTGCGTGAAAGATTAATTTTTAAGAGGGTTTTTATGACTCACTAAATAACGATTCGGTTAAAAATCTTTCGCATTATATATCATTAGGCCATCTAATCTTAAAGTGTTATAACATTAAGTCACCCAACTCCATTGTAAAGGAAGATGTGGTAAATCATGTTTATTAACAAATTAATCATATTTTTTCCCCCGCCAGCAAGTAAGTGTATCTGCTATATTTGGTTCTCTGCTGAGAATTAAACCGAGGCTTCACTGGGAGGTTTCAAATGGATTTTGGTGCCACAAATGGAAAACGGGGGGATTGGATTATAAATTGGAATGCTCACTTTGAAATCCAAGGTTCAAAAGCTTTGGACCCATTCAGTGGTTATCTCTGAACTGTCATTTTTAATATCGCGGCAAAAGAAAATTATTAAATGCACAGGGCGCAGTTGTCCTGCAGGAATTTGATTAATTCATTTTAATGTTCATTAAACTTTCAATTCAATTAAACGGAAAGAGGATTGAGTTCCTGTGTCTTTGTCCCGGCTTTTGCCGGCTTTTTGGAGCGTGGCCCCAGTATGACTCCAAAGATCAGTGAGTGGCCCTGGGTTTTAATAATAACAGCAACAACAACAACAACAACAACAACAACAACAACAACAACAACAACAACAACAAAGCATATTTTAAAATCTGGTTGGCTTGCTGCAGTTTGGAGTTCTCAGCCGGATGTAATTGAGATGAAGAGAGACGAAGGAGGGATGGAATTTGCCAACTTAACCTATCGGCTATTTTGGGTGTCTCTCTCTTCCAAAGGATTGAATTGTGTAAATAATCTTTGGGGTGGAGCATCGAATTGGCACCGGCCCCGGAGACGAATTCCTGGGTAAGGCCACACTTGGCATATTGCATCCAGTTAAATCAAAAAGATGTTGAGACTCTAGAAAAAGTGCAGAGAAGAGCAACCAGGATGATGAGGGGACTGGAGGATAAAACATACGAAGAATGGTTGCTGGAACTGGGTATGTCTAGTCTGATGAAAAGAAGGATTAAGGGAGACACGATAGCAGTCTTCCAATATCTCAGGGGCTGCCCCAAAGAAGAGGGAGTCAAGCTATTCTCCAAAACCCCTGAAGGCAGGACAAGAAGCAACAGATGGAAACTGATCAAGGAGAGAAGCAACCTAGAACTAAGGAGGAATTTCCTGACAGTGAGAACAATTAATCAGTGGAACGACTTGACTCCAGAAGTTGTAAATGCTCCAACACCGGAAGTTTTTAAAAAGATGTTGGATAACCATTTGTCTGAAGTAGCGTAGGGTTTCCTGCCTAAGCAGGGGGTTGGACTAGATGGCCTCCGAGGTCCCTTCCCGCTTTGTTACTCTGTTGTTCAGTGCAATTTTGATGCAGTGGGGGGCTCTGCTTCCCCTTTCGACTCCTCCCTTCGCAACTATCTACACATCCCTCCCCCAGCCTGTGTTGCATTCTCAAGAGAACGTTTGTGTGTTTGTGCGTGTTGTTTATAAAAAAGGAAATACAAATGTTTTGCCCACCCTGCGATCCATTTGGTTTATGCACATCAGCAATTCAGGCAGACTTCGCTCCCCATCCTCTTCATCTTCCCGGGAAAAGATTAATGATGATAAAGCAGCGAAGGCCCAATTCTTTTTCTTTTCTTTTTTTTTCTTTTTTATTTCAGCCTCCCAACATTAGAATGATATAAATAAGACTCATAAATCCACCCTTCCCTCTCAACTGTATTCCCCAAGGCACCCACAGACAGAAGACAGGGGTAGTAGCTTCGTAGGACTTAGAAGAGACTGGTGGGAGATTAAACTCCTTCTAAGCAGCAGACTTACAGAATAACAGAGTTGGAAGGGACCTCGGAGGTCATCTAGCCCAACCCCCTGCTCAAGCAGGAGACCTTCTATACCGTCCCAGGCAAATGTCTATCCAGTCTCCTCTTAAAAACCTCCATGAATGGATCGCCCATAACTTCTGAAGGCAAGCGATTCCACCAATTAATTGTTCTCCTTAGTTCTAGGTTGGATCTTCCATCCTTGATAATCTTCCATCCATTCCTTATTGTCCTGCCTTCAGGCTGCTTTGGAGAATAAGTTGACCCCCCTCTTCTCTGTGGCAGCCCCTCAACTATTAGAAGACTGCTACCACGTTACCCCGAGCCCTTCGCTTCCTTAGACCAGCCTAACATGGAACCTAGAGTTGGGAGGGGTCTTGGAGATCTTCTAGTCCACCCCCCCCCTACTGAAACAAGAGACTCTCTAAGGTTTGCAACCAGCTTCTCCCCAGCCTCTCCTTAGAAACCCTCCGGTGATGGAGTACCCACAACTCCCTTTATTCTTGATTTATTTCTCCTGTTTTAACATTTCTTTCCCACCGTCAGAAATACGCTGACCCTGTATCGCCTTGATTCACTCCCGGAATGAAAAGCAGAGTATTGGGATCAAGAGGCTGCTTAGAGAAATTCTTTTTTTTTTTGTTCCTCGGGACACCCCAAACGCTTAGGAATCGAGCGTCGTTGGAAATCCTTGCACGCCTGCACTCCAGCCCACGGCAGCAAATGTTCAGCAGAGCAGATAAAAGCAGCTCGTATTCCTTTTTATTTGCCAGCTTGTTCCTTTGTTTAAAATTGGGTTGTTTTTTTTTAAAAAAAGGCTAGCATTAAAGAGTAAAGGAACGAGGGGAAAAGAAAACCCACCTCGATGCAGCCTCCAGGAGAAAAAAAAGAAAACCCAATGCCATAATATACGAGACAATAATTAAATTAGTAGCACTATTTTTTTTTTAGTCTCGTAGTAAAAAGTACCAACAACTACTACAAAATAACATCTGAAGGTTTTTTTTTTTAGTCTCGTAGTAAAAAGTACCAACAACTACTACAAAATAACATCTGAAGTTTTTTTTTTTTTAGTCTCGTAGTAAAAAGTACCAACAACTACTACAAAATAACATCTGAAGTTTTGCCAGCAGCCCGCTAAAAAAAAAAAAGCAAAAATCGACGAAGAGCTAATGAAATACATGGATGTGTACCAACATTTGGCTGCAAAAAAAAAAAAATTAGTTTCCAATGCTGGGTTTTAGGTCTTACAAATTTTCACTTCTTTCTTTGTTTCGCCCTGCCTTATAAAGCAACTTTCTGGCTTTGATCAGAAAATAAAGCTTGATTTGGAAGAAACATCGAGGGCCTGAAATCTGACGTCCCTTATCTGGAAATATTTTGGAGAATAGCAAATGCTCTCAGCCACGTTCAGCATCCTTTTCTCCAGAGCTAGCAGGAAAAAAAAAAAAAAGGCAGCTAGTCCTCAACTTACAATGGTTCATTTAGTGACCATTCCAAGTTATAACGGTCCTGGGAAAAAAGTGACTTATGACTGTTTTTCCACCCTTACGACCGTTGAAGCAGCCCTGCAGTCACCTGATCGAAAATTCAGATGTTTTGACAACTGACTCACATCTTATGGAGTCCCATGACTCCTTTTTTGCAACCTTCTGTCAAGCCAAATCCGTGGGGAAGCCAGGTTCACTTAATATATATCAAAGTTCAGAGTGTACGTTTTTCTTAAAGGCAACTTTCCAAACTAAAGATGGGGAAATTCTATATAGGATGCATATGGCAGCTCTAAAACAGATCGTGCCGACATGTTCGCTCCTAATAAATCTTTTGAAGTTTTTTGATTGAATTAGGGCAACGGCCGGAATCCCGACAGCATAATTTACTTCCTAACTTGGTCCCCTCTGGATGTTTTAGCTTCAACTCCCCATCATTCTTAGATGGCAATTTTGGAAATTGGAGCCCCTCACCCCCATGTCTAAAAAGGTAGAGGACTGGGCAGAAGTTACCCTCTCTGCTCATTTAGGAACGTAATAAAGATTGGCTTTATTTTGATGTATTAACCCAGCCTGGCGTGAGAAGCATCTCTCTTGCCTAAAGGCGAAGCGCTCAGGTCTACCTTGACCTCTCTTCTTCCAACAGGGCCACATTGGCACAACCGCAACAAAAATCATTGACGTCTACCTCCCACTCCACACCAACCAGGACAAGTTGCAACCCATGACTGTGGTGACGATTGCCAACGCCAAGGTGCAGGACCTGATCGGACTCATCTGCTGGCAATACACGAGCGAAGGACGGGAACCCAAGTTGAAGTAGGTCCCTTCAGGGGTCATCTTCTCTTTCTCTCTCTCCCTCCTTCCCTCCCTCCCTCTTCTCTCCCTCCCTCCCCCTCTTGTTCTCTCACTCCTTCCCTCACTCCTTCCCTCCCCTCTCTCCCTCTCTCTCTATCTCTCTCTTTCCATGGAACATTTTTTGCATAAGGAGATTGATTTTGACAGGTAAGTATGTAGGTAGATAAGTTGAAAATATGGGTAGATGGAGACACAGATAGACAGCCATGATGGATAGATGAATAGAAATTGATAGATGGATGGATGGATAGATAGATAGATAGATAGATAGATAGATAGATAGATATAGACAAATTAGATAGATAGATAGATAGATAGATAGATAGATAGATAGATAGATAGATAGAT
>NW_020717047.1:23250-33333 GCF_900518725.1 Notechis scutatus | reverse complement strand
TCTTCTTCTTCTTCTTCTTCTTCTTCTTCTTCTTCTTCTTCTTCTTCCTCTTCTTCCTCTTCTTCCTCTTCTTCCTCCTCCTCCTCCTCCTCCTCCTCTTCCTCCTCCTTCTGGTAACCACAGATTCCCTCTTCACCCGGACTCCGTTGCAACCCGTTTTCTTAACATTTATTTTGGGGTTGGGCCAAGAGAGCACCAGCAAAAATAATAATATCTCTTTAGAGTATTCTTGCCATTCTCCAACTTTGCCCTCACGCAGCTGTCTTAAATGTCAAGGAAAAAAGGTTTAGCTTGAAACCGAAGCCAGAAAAACTTTGCCGTCTATTAAAATAAGAGAGGAATTGGGGAGGGGGGTTTCCTGTCCCATTAACTTTCTCCAGGCAAAGGTGCTGTGTCAAAGGGAAAGTTCCCAGCAGATTAACGAGTCTATAAATCATCAAAAACCTTTCTCAGCGTGAACCTATTGGGCCAGTGTAGATTTCCTTGCTATTGAAGGAATAAGTTGAGCTGTGGAATCTTATATGTCTATGGACCAGGTAGGAAGGCTTGGTTGGAAGTAGGGACGAGGGGAAAAAAATGAGGGGAAAAGATTAATCAAAGATTAATCAATTGTTCATGATTAATTTTCCCGTGTTCTTCTTTTGTTGTACTTGCGTTTTGGTCTGTGACCGATTAATCAAAGTATCTTTCCAAGCTTCAAAATATTTAACTACCCTGTTTCCCCCCAAAAAGATGCAACCTACCCTGAAAGTAAGTCCTAGCTTGATTTTTATATGTTCTCGCCCAATATAAGCCCTACCCCCCAAAAATAAGCCCTAATTAAGCTCCTGTCCGCTCAAGAGTGCATGGGTAAAAATTAAGCTGGGATGTGGAGCTGCCCTACTACGTACCTTTGGACAGTTGTAGCCAGGCCTCGCACACCCCGACACCTGCTTTGCCAGCCCATTTCTTCTGCAGTGGATGACATCCCCCGAAAATAAGACCTGGTGCCTTTTTTGGTGGCCAAAAAATAATAATAATAAGACAGGGTCTTATTTTTGGGGAAACACGGTGGTTTCCATCTCTATGCACCGAGAAGAATGAGGATGTATGGGGTCTTTGGGGCTCTCTGAGCATGGTGGCTTTCCTTGTAGACATTTCCTTACCCAATTGGGTGACATCATCAGTGGGGTTGGCAAAGAGAAGAAAGGTCCTTGATGCTCTCTGAGGTCCTTGATGCTCTCTGAGCATGGTGGCTTTCTTACAGACGTTTCATTACCCATCTAGGTAACGTCATCATCAGTTACCTAGTTTACCTAACATCTCTTCTATCTTGATCTTTTCACGTTGGAGTTTGCTTGGTTAGAATGGTTTGGTTTTCCGTTGATGCTTGTTTTTCTACACTTTCCTGGACATCTGGTCCTTTCCATTTCTTAACAGTATGGAGAGTGAAGCTTCCTCGCCTTCTGGAATTTTTTTTCCCCTCCCTTTGAGAATTTGTATAACGGCAGCTTAAAGACGAAACTTTTAGCCAACTTCTTGCGAAGGGGGCCAAACGCTCCTTGGTTGTCATAACAGCTTTGTACTTACAAGACGGGAGGAGATCCCACTATTTCCTCGGTTGCTCAATTGTTAAAGGGTGCAAGCCAGAACTTTCCAGTTCTGGCTCCGTTTTGCT
This sequence comes from Notechis scutatus, assembly GCF_900518725.1. The sequence goes on along the minus strand of NW_020717047.1, from coordinate 31,676 downwards.
GGTGGAAAAAAAAGCCACTTGGGACAAGAAGACGAGAGAAAAATCTCTGGCCAGCGATGGTCTTTTCTTAAGGCTGGTTCTTTATCCATCTAAAGATCGTCCGTTGGGGAATTATGGACCATTCCCAAGATTGTTTGTCTGGAGAATCCCGTTCTTGCAAGGACCCAGATTGCAAAAGATGCTTTAACATGTCCTGGCCCTTTTTAGCTCTGAAAACCGATAGTTCCTCGCTGCTCGGTGTCAAAAAAAAAAAAAAAAATTGAAAGATGCGCATCCTTACAAGATGCCTTCCCTCAGTGGAGGGGTGTCTTACCTATCTTCTGAATGAAATCTCTCTAACAATTCTCTTTCAGGTATAGTTTGAAAGATGAGGGTTCCTTGGTGCTCTCTGAGCTTGGTTGTTTTCTAGCAGACGTTTCATGACCCAGCTAGGTAACATCATCAGTGTTAGAAGAGAATGGGATTTGGGGAGTGGAGAAGGAGGAGGAGTGGAGGAGGAGGAAGAAGAGGAGGCAGAGGAGTAGCAAGAGGAGGAGGACTGTGGGGTTCTTGATGCTCTCTGAGCTGGGTTGTTTCCTTGCGGACGTTTCATTACCCAACTAGGTAACACCATCAGGGCTAGTGATCAGTTCTAACACCGATGATGCTAGCTAGTTTGGATAATGAAAGGTCTGCAAAAAAAAAAACTAAGCTCAGAGAGCACCAAGGATCATACAGTCCTCCTCCTCCTCCTCCAGTCCTCATACCCCACTTCCTTCTAGTACTGATGATGTGACCTAGTTGGGTAATGAAACGTCTGCAAGAAAACAACTAAGCTACGAGAGCACCAAGGACTATTACAGTCCTCCTCCTCCTCCTCCTCCTCCTCCTCCTCCTCCTCCTCCTCCTCCTCCTTCTCCTCCTCTCCACATACCCCACTTCCTTCTAGTACTGATGATGTGACCTAGTTGGGTAATGAAACGTTTGCAAGAAAGCCACCAAGTTCAGAGAGCGCCGAGGCCCCCTCATTTCAACCCCAAGCTACAAATACCATCCTTCATTGCTTCGAAAGACATTTGAACCTCTTCTGTGGTGGAAAAGTTGGGAAGAAACATACATCACTTTCTATTTGTGCTCGACCAGAGCTGGGCAGCCCATCCTGAGTTCCCTTATTGTTAAACAAGTCTGTCACCAAGGAAATAGCTAAGACCGCTTGCAGGTTTTTTACGAAAGGGAGGTAACTAATGATAATAATTTGTCATTTCTATCCTTGTTCATCTACTGAGGTTTTTAGATAAGCTTAGATTTAAAAGCCCCAAAAAAGCAGTAATTGCAAAATGCAATCTAAACAAGCCGGGAATAACCATCTAAAATAGATGAGGCAGATTAGCAGAGGTGCTCTTGGAACGTCTGAAAGTTACTTCTGGGTCCCTATCTCATACATCTTGCCTAATCCTGTTTTTCTTCCCTCGTGCAGCTTTGAAGGTGCAAGCTTTGCTCTGAAAGAATCGGCGTCCTTTGAGGGGGTCGTTGAGGCCACTTGGAGGTTTGCCTGTGTTCTCAGGGTCACCTGAGTTGGTGCCAATGGGTGTGGAGCCTCCTTGGAAGGGCTGAAAGGACCGTGTAGTAGACTGGAGATACCCAATGTCGTATCCCCCCTCCCCCTTTCAAACCAGCGGTCCTTTCTGTCCAATATGTGGATTTTCCTTCCTTCCAAAGAGTCTTTTAAATGCAGATGGATGCAACACAGTCCTTTCAGCCATTCCATACCAATTTGCACCACTCAGGTGACCCTGAGGACACAGAACAAACCTCCAAGTGGCCTCAAGGACTCTCTAAAAAGGATGCCAATGACCAGCTGTCTGCAAGGAGTAATAAATCTTTCCCTTCCCCACCATCCAGTCAGAGCAACCTAGCCTTATGCAACAGAGAACTTTAGGGACTCTAATTTTCTTTCCGTCATGTCTGGAAAGTGAGAAGGAGAAGGCAGCTGGGGACGGAGGGGGGGAACTACTCTGGCCTGGGAAAGGACCCAGGGCAATAATCCACAGGGCTGTTGTAACACTCGCCTTGTTTTGACAGCGAGCATCGCCTCGCCCGCGCATTGCCAGGGTTACAATCCAAATTGGCCGTCTTTGGCAATGCCCTTAATTAGGAGGGTTTCGATTCCATTCCGAGATACGCAAAAGGGGTTCCGGGGTCAATCCAAACAAACAGCATTGCCTCTTAACAGCCAAAGAGCATTAATTGCTCCAGATTGAATCGGCTCCATTCCCCGAAGTCTCCAAGCTGAGCCACGTCAAATTTGCAGCGTGGAATTGAAGCAGAGCCTCCCCTTACACCCTCAAACCTGCCCTCCGCAGAACTAGGAAAAAATTTTCAGATCCCTCACAAGTTCCCCCCACCCCACCCCAAGCATCCTACCTACCTGAGTTCGAGCTTGGGGGAAACGGGGTGCAGGAGATCAAGTGAATAAATAAAATGGGGACAGGCCAAAGCTTTTTTTTTTCAAGCGAGAGGCACACTTGGCTTCACAAGTTCTTCAAAACTACAAATTCAGGAGCATGTGGGGGCTCCATCCCTGGAGGTTTTCAAGAAGAGACTGGACAATATTTGTCCAGAATGGTAGAGGGTCTCCTTTTTGAGCTGGGGGTTGGACTAGTTGACCTCTAAGGTCCCTTCCAACCCTATTATTCGTATTCTATTCTGCTCTGTTCTATTCTATTCTTTATTATGTTCTAGTCCTTATTCTATTCTTTTCCTTATTCTATTCTTTATTCTGTTCTATTCTATTCTAGTCCTTATTTTATTCTAGTCCTTATTCTATTCTAGTCCTTATTCTGTTCTATTCTAGTCCTTATTCTGTTCTATTCCTTATTTTATTCTAGTCCTTATTCTATTCTTTATTCTGTTCTATTCTAGTCCTTATTCTGTTCTATTCCTTATTCTATTCTAGTCTTTATTTTATTCTAGTCCTTATTCTATTCTTTATTCTGTTCTATTCTATTCTAGTCCTTATTCTGTTCTATTCCTTATTCTATTCTAGTCCTTATTTTATTCTAGTCCTTATTCTATTCTATTCTTTATTCTGTTCTATCCTATTCTAGTCCTTATTCTGTTCTATTCTAGTTCTTATTCTGTTCTAGTCCTTATTTATTTTAGTCCTTATTCTATTTTATTCTTTATTCTGTTCTATTCTAGTCCTTATTCTGTTCTATTCTAGTTCTTGTTCTGTTCTAGCCCTTATTCTATTCTACTCCTTATTCTATTCTAGTCCTTATTCTTTTCTGTTCTCCATTCTCTTCTATTCCTATTCTCTTCTCTTCTATCCTAATCCTATCCTTTATTTTTGGTTCTACTCTATTGTACTCCGTACTCTTGTTTGTTCAATGTAAAATTCTTGCCTGCGCGAACCACTTTGTGCCCCTCAACTCCCCCCCCCCCTCTCTCTCCTCTGCCATTGCAGAAACGCCGCGCATGGATTCTCCCTGATCCAGGTGGAGAGCCTGAAGGTTACCATGAAGGACATTTTGCAGAAGGCTCTGAAGCGAAGGAAAGGGTCGCAGCGAGGCTCAGGTGGGGACGAGACCTCTGGCTACACTTTTGTTTGTATTATAATAATAATAATAATAATTGTTGCTCTTGTTTTGGAGGGAGGGCAGTGCATTTCATGGCCGCCCCCCCCCCCCCCCCCCCCGATCTCTTTCAAATATTGTGTTTGTTTGGTTTTTTTTTTGTGACAATGCACCAAGTGACCTCTCTCTTAGCAATGCCGTTGTGGCAGCTTAGCCCTTCCAAGTCCTTGGGCAACAAGCAGGCATTCGAAGTGTTTTTAATTGCTTTTATTTATTACATTTATTGGCTGCCCATCTCGCCTCCGCCCGGCTCATCTTCTCCTCGCCAGTTTTTATATTTTGCACTTTGCTTATTTTGGAAACAAACACCCACCCCTCACCCCCTACCCCAAAAAAAAGTAGTCTAGGAATGATTGCAAAGAAAAAAAAGTAGGAAGGAGAAATGGATTTGGACTGTAAATCTGGAGCTCTGTCACCTATTGTCTTCCTGTTTTGTTTTGTTTTATTTTATTTAAATTACAGGCCGTCCTTGACTCACAACGGTTCATTTAGGGACCATTCAACGTTAATAACGGCACCGAAAAATTTAACTGACCACCACTTTTCACAGTAATGACCAGGAGTGGGATTCAGCCGGTTAGGACTGGTTTGAATGAAGCCCACGCTCACCAAACTTGGCTGTTTATACCAGTTGAATCCCACCTCTGGTTATGACCTTTGCAATATCCCCATGGCCAAAAATTCAAACCCTTGGCAGCATGAAGTCACTAAATGAACTATCTGTATACCCACAAAGCATTCAATAACGCGAGGAGGAGTGAGGAATCATGGGTACCTTAGCCATTTTTGGAGGCTTCTTCCCTATCATCCCATTCCCTTATATAACGAAAAACCAACGTCAAAAATCTACCTTTCACTCCGATTTAGGCTAGCACATAAAAAAAGAAGGGGGAACTTTTTCTCTTGTTTTGAAGTGTTCCATCCGGCTCTTCCCAGCTGGCTTCGTTCCTTTGGAATAAACATGGAAACAGCTTGAATGTTTTATCCCGACGGTTCCTCCCCCAAAAATGTCTCCCTGACGCCTAGGTATTTCGCCGCAAGCCTCCCCTTTTTGCAGGGTTGAATCGGCCAACCTTCCCAACTTGAAAGAGGATGCTTCAAAAAGGCTGCATTTTGTCCCAGGTCAAAAAGCCCCAGAAGATTTCGCTCCAACTTGGAGACGATTCTATCTGGATTTTTTGCTTTGGGTTCGGAGCCCTCAAAAGTGGATGGTATAGTTGAGATTGAACTGTTTTCGGCAAATGTGTTTTGCAATTTCAGTATTTCCGTCTTTGCACTCGGAGCGGCCGGCTATTGAGATGGAGCTGTTTTGTCAAACCCGTGTTTTGCCCCCCAAAATACAACCTACCCTGATTGATTCTCACATGTGCACCCAATTTACTTAGCAGGTCATAAAATGGGGCGAAATTCACTTAAGGACCATCTCCGCTTAGCAGCAGGAATGGTGGTTGTAGGTCAAGTAAATACGCTTCTTTCCATCATCTCGTTCAGCCTTTTCCAAACTTCTCTCTCTGCGTCCCTGCAGTCCCATCTGGCTACGTGTTCCTTGTTTTTGAAAAGGAGAATAATAATAATAATAATAATAATAATAATAATAATAATAATAATAATAATAATATTAATAATAATAATAACTCTTGGGAAGTGTTCGACTAGTGATTTGTGATACGAAACTCAGCATAGTTATCTCGTTTGCTGTGTACACTGTTGTTTTTTGTGTCTAATAATAATAATAATAATAATAATAATAGTAAACAGCAAACCCGTATCAACCATCATTGCCAGTAAATAATATTTGCGATGCATTTTAAAATGTTCAATTGACTGAGTTTCATATTTAATGACTAAAGTATATAATTATAACCAAAAAAAAAAACCCTTTTAGATCTTCTTGCTTTTAATTGTCAAGAAAGTCCTTTGGCTTCGAGAGGCCTGTACAGCCTTAAAGCCCCCACCGAGCCGAGAAAATCTGTCTTGACATGTAGAAATAATTACGGTGAGAAATGGCACCGGCTTTTGAATCGCCCACCACAAAGAACTTTAATATAAACCTATCTATAGACTCAATAGAGATAAGCATCTTGTCTCAGTTAAATGAATGAAAGCTTTGTCTATTTTTTTCTTTTTTTTCCTCTCTCTCTCTCTCTCTCTCTCCCCCCCCCCCCCACCCCCGGACCAGTTTAGTTTCTAACTCCACCGAAAGAAAGGACCCAGGCTTCTGTTTAGGAAAAGGGGGGGAAGGAGATCAACGCAGCCCACCCAACCGACCACCCCTTCCGCCCCTTCCCCAAACGAGTCTATAATCTGTCACCGATTTAATTAGCTATCTCCAGATGAAAGCTGAAGTTTTAATAAAAGTTAGGAGAGATAACACCCACCGAAAGGACACGGATGAGCTGTCTCAAGGCCGCATTCGGGGAGGGGAAAAAACGATAAGAGCTGTAAAAAATGGCAGCGGAGAGCAATTGAATGGAGCAATGAAAATCGGATTTATTTATTTATTTTTTAAAGGGGAAAGGTGGGGGGGGAGGGAAGGAGGAGGAGGAGGAGGAGTTGGCCACCAGCCAAGCGCCATCGTTCACCCTGGGCTGCTGGCAAGCCCTGTCCAGATGTGCCAGCCCCACGTCGTGGCTCTCGCCAGCTGACTGCGCCGTTTGATAACGCCGCTCTCCGGATGCCCATCGCTGACCGCGGAGATGGAATTAGATGATGATGATCTTCCCACTAGTTGAGAGGGGAAACAATGCATATAAATCTTGATTTCGTCTCAGCGTGAGAAGTCTTTATCCGTCATCACTCATAATGAACAAGTCGTTAGCCAGGATGAATGGTCCTCTGCTCGGCTCCCGACACCACCACCCCCCCGCTTCCTCCTCCCCATCGAGCCACCCCTTTTGTTCTTTCTTTCCTTCTTTCTTTCCTTCCTTCCCTTTCTTTTTTTCCCTTCCTAACATGATGGCTGGGGCTTTAGATTTTCTTCCTTCTCTCTTTTCTTCTTTCCCTCTCTCTATCCTTCCTTCCTTTCTTCTTTCCTTCCTTCCTCTTTCCTTTCCTTTCCCTCCCTTCCTTCCTCCTCCCTTACTTCTTCCTTTCTTTTTTCTTTCCTAGCATGATTGTTGTGGCTTTAGATTTCCTTCTCCTTCCTTCCTTTTTTCCCTCTCTCTATCCTTCCCCTTCCTTCCTTCCTTCCTTTCTTCTTTCCTTCCTTCTCTCCTTCCTTCCTTCTTTCCCTCTCTCTATCCTTCCCCTTCCTTCCTTCCTTTCTTCTTTCCTTCCTTCTCTCCTTCCTTCCTTCTTTCCCTCTCTCTATCCTTCCCCTTCCTTCCTTCCTTCCTTTTTTCCTAATATTATTGCTTTAAGACTTCCTTCCTTCCTTCCTTCCTTCCTTCCTTCCTTCCTTCCTTCCTTCCTTCCTTCTTCCTTTCTTTTTTCTTTCCTAGCATGATTGCTGTGGCTTTAGATTTCCTTCCCCTTCCTTCCTTTTTTCCTAATATTATTGCTTTAAGACTTCCTTCCTTCCTTCCTTTCTTTGTTTTTCTTCTTTTCTTTTATCTCTTTTCCCGCCAGGTGACTTTTATCAGTTTTCCCAGCCCATCAAACTTTCTCCTTCTTCCCTAAATCTTGCGAACGGCTGACGGGTGTGCATAACTCTGCCTTTACCGACCTGACACCCTCCAGGTGTGTGTGTATGTGTGTGTGTGCCATAACTCCCATCATCCACAGCCAGCACAGCTGGTGGCTGGGCTGCCACACCTATAAACAAAGAGCAGTCCAACTAAACTTCCCCTCAGCTGTCCACCTAAACTCCCAACTAAAGTGGCATTTTAGGAAGGAAAGGAGTGATGAATAATAGAGTTGAAAAGGGACCCTGGAGGTCTTCTATTCCAGCCCCCTGCTCTGGCAGGACACGTCCCAGACATAATTCTACGTCCAGTCCATCCAGATACCGGGCAATTCTGCGCCTTCCTTTTTGGAAGCAAGCGGTCCCAACTCCCTCTCTTTTTCTTCTAAGATCCCCCTCGGGAATCGCTGACCTTCTCCGCCGTTTCCTTTTCTTGACTCCGTGTATAAAAAATGTCATTCTGAGCCTTGTTGCCGCCAACCTTTAGCAACCTTCTCAGGCATGAGGGGGAAAAGTTGACACGTCAAGTCCTCGGTGACAAATGGAGCTTTGAGAAACGGCTCGGTTGCAAGTTCCCTTCTATTTTATTTTATTTTAAAGAAACAAGCGGGGACTTGAACCGCAGCAGAAACACACACACACACACACACACCGTTTCCCAATTCAATCCTCTGCAATCCTCTCCACTCTTCCTTCTCCGGGCAGCCGGCGTCCTTTCTTAGGGAGCCTTTGGTGCCTTTCTCGGCTTGGTGGCTGGCTTGGAGACGTTTCACAACCCAACTAGGCAGCGTCATCAGCGCGGGTGGGCTTCAAAAAATTCAGCGGCCGGTTCTCTGCCCGGTGGCTGGGTGGGCGTGGCCTAGTCGGCCTCCTGCACCATGGCGGGAGGGGGTGATTTTGCCCTTCCTGGGCTCCGGAGGCTTTCCTTGAGCCTCCAGGAGTGCAAAAACCGTCTCCCCAGGCTCTGGAGGCTGGATACGGGCCCATTTCTGGCCTCCTGAAGCCTCTGGGAGTCCCTTTTTTCACCTTCCCCAAACCTCTGCGTTGGCCCTGCACTTACCTGGGATCCAAAAGGGGAGGGGCAGGGTGGGTGGGGCCAACCGGGAATGGGATTTACCAGTTTGCCGAATTAACCATAAAATTAACTACTGTTACCTAAGTTGGGCAATGAAAGCTTCTTCTTCCTCCTC
>NW_020717047.1:0-13229 GCF_900518725.1 Notechis scutatus | reverse complement strand
CTTCTTCTTCTTCTTCTTCTTCTTCTTCTTCTTCTTCTTCTTCTTCTCCTCTTCTTCTTCTCCTCTTCTTCTTCTCCTCCTCCTCCTCCTCCTCCTCTTCTTCTTCCTCCTCCTCTTCCTCCTCCTCATTCTCTATCATCCTCTCCTCCTCCTCTTTCTCCTCCTGCTCTATCTTTTCCTTCTCCTCCTCTGTCATCTTCTTCTTTTCTCTCTCTCTCTTTCTCTCTCCTTCCCTCCCTCCCTCCCTCCTTCCTTACAGCCTTTTATAAAACAGCTTTCAGCTCACGTAAATTACGTCCCCTGGCTTCCCAGCTCACAGTGCTTTTACAGCCCTCTCTAAGCGGTTGACAGAGTCAGCCTGTTGCCCCCAAACAATCTGGGTACCTCGTTTTACCGACCTCAGAAGGATGAGTCAACCTGGAGCCGGTCAGGATCGAACTCCTGGCAGTGGGCAGCATTAGCCTGCGACACCGCATTTTAACCCCTATGCGACCAGGGCTCAGTAATTGCTCTTAAACTCCCCAATCCATGGATCGGTGCTTTAGCGATCCAAATCACAGGTCTGTGTAGTTATTCCTGGCTGCTCCTCTCTTTAGGATTGCTACCTTTTTGAGCCTGGCATTTAAGGCATTATTCAAAAGAGGGGAGGGGGTGTAGTCCTGGACAGCTGGTACTCCGTTCTTCGGATGCCCCAGAGAGATCTCCCAATTGCCGTGAGACATCCCCGTCTAATTTTAGCTGCTGTAATTAAAATCAGCCATTTCTTCAGATAAAGGATTTGCAGCGTTAAGGCACATATATGTGTGTATGTGTGTGTGCATATATGTATGTATGTATGTATGTATGTATGTATACATACATACTATATATATATATATATACATATATACATATATATATATATATATATATATATATATATATATATATTTCCAGAAGAGCAGGCATGCACATGTATACCCGTATTCTCTTTAAGGAGCTGAACAGATGCTAGAGAAATTAACGCCAAAGGGCTCCGTTTTGAGATCTTGGGTGTTTATATTTCAAGGGATTAAGTGAGGAGCGGAATTTTTTTTTTAAATTAAATTATTATTAGCAAACAAGATGTCTTCTTTTTTTTTTTTTTCCACCCGGCCCTTACTGGGGTTGGGAAGACGAACACAACCGCTTCCCATATTTGGGAATGTTCGGTAGGAACTGTGTTGAAGCGGGATTATTTATTTATTTATTTATTCATTCATTCATTCATTCCACTTTCCCCCCTCCTCTCATTTCCCCACCTCTCTTCTCTGCTCAGGAGAAATCCCTGCACTATTCATGGTTAATTTCCTTTTATAGTTCCCACCCAGCTTCTGGAGAGTTCCTGGTTCCCATTTCGTCATTAAATTGTAATTAGTATTCAAGGGAAATTGGTCTTAATATATTAAAATTGGTTAAGTGCCTTTAGTCCTGTATCAAAGCCAATATCTTATTGGAAAATGTAATTGGGGACGCTGTGTATGTAATTAATTGAATTACAATTAAGAACTTTCATTAAGCAATATACCACTACATTAAAGCAATAAGAGAGTGGGTTGGGGGATTCAGGGCCGTGTGGGTATATAGTGCAGCACAACCAACCTTTATTGTTGTTCTCCTGGGGGAAGGAGAGAAGGCTCATTCTTCTGAGGCTGGAAGAACTAAGTATTATTTCAGGTCTGAAGGTTTCCTTTAAGTAACTCTACAAGCGGTAGTACCTAGGCGTTCCTTCAGCATTTTCTTAGCATCCTCCAGATAAGCCAAAACATAGGAAGAAGGGTTGCAGGAATTGGGTATGGCTAGTCTATGAAAAGAAGGACTAGGGGAGACAAGATAGCAGTCTATTCCAATATCTGAGGGGCTGCCCCAAAGAAGAGGGAGTCAAGCTATTCTCCAAAGCACCTTCAGAAGGCAGGACAAGAAGCAATGGATGGAAACTGATCAAGGAGAGAAGCAACCTAGAATTAAGGAGGAATTTCCTGACCGTGAGAACAATTGATCAGTGGAACAACTTGCCTCAAGAAGTTGTGAATACTCCAACACTGGAAGTTTTAAAGAAGAGATTGGACAGCCATTTGTTTGAAGTGGTGTAGGGTTTCCTGCCTAGTCAGGGGGTTGGACTAGAAGACCTCCAAGGTCCCTTCCATCTCCGTTATTCTGTTACATGTGAAGATCATAGTAGCCACCATCTGCATTTGGTCTGTGGACATACTCATTTGAAGAAAACCTCCGGTAGACAACAAGGAACGGCGTCCTCCAAATCCCTTTTGCATTCATTCACGTTACCCAAAAGCATGGGTAAAATAAAAAATAAAAATGGCCCTGATTTCCTACTCTTACTTTTGGATCTCCTAAGATCTCTCCGAGAAGACATATCAACCCTGTTAGGATCGGAGGTGGAATGGACTTCCATTTTATTCTCACTGCTGAAGCGGTTCGGGCTGCTGTTAACCCAACGAACTCTGGCAACTTCCAGATAGTTGGGATTCAGTGCCCAGAATCTCACAGCTCTCACCTTGGTGGAGAATCTTTGGGGGGGGGGTGTTAAAAATCCACCCGTCTGGAAGTCCAAGTAGGAAACACTGGGCTGTATCAACAGGCCCGAAGTCCTCGTTCTTAACTAAGGGTTTGAATCCAAGGTGGCCACCTTCCTAGCGCAAGATCGGGCTGCCTCTGAAAGCCATATTACCTCTGAGAAATCCCACCTTTTCTTCGCTGCTCTCTAGTTCTCCCTAACACATTCTTGTAACTACTCCCAAGAAGCTAATTAGCTTTTATTTTTTTCTAAACCTGCAAACGTGCAAACTCCTAAAACAGACAGCTCGTCCCAGAATCTCTCTCCTTAGAAGGAAAACCGCTTGCCATTTGCAGAGCCGTTCTGTCTCGTTGAAGAAGGAGGGGGTCTGCTATAAACCTAATAAGAAACCTCCTGTCTCAAACTGTAGGGTAATATTATTACTTTATTGTTCTTGTTGTCGTCGGGATGGCATTATGGGATGTTTTTTTTCCCTCCCCTCGGTGGATTGTTTTGCTATTTTTATAGGCAGTGGAATAACGTCAATGGCTTTATATATATATAAAGTATTATATATTTTATATATTTTATAATATAAAATATTTGAGAGTAACAACTCTATACAGGTTTCTCCCCCCCAACCTGCTTATCTAAGTTAGCTTATTGAAACTGAAAAAGGGCTGAGAAAACAAGCATTGATTGGGTGGGAAAGGACTCTGCTCAATTGTTGGTCCATGGAAGACATTATGAACTAAGCAACCCCCTTCAAAAATTGTTTGCTTCTAAGCATTACATTTCTTTCATTTGGAATTTGCATTACCTCTGTCTTGATTTCTTAAGAGTTGGCCTTGAGGCGCTTCATATTTTATGTTAAGGAATGATCTGAAGTGCTCCTGAAATGTCTGGCCATGTTGCCGCGGAGAATTTTCCAGCTTAATCTCGGATGTCGTCCGAGAATCCAAACTCATTCTTCACTCTGAAAATTTCCCTCCTCTTTGGCCCTTGAAATTATTCCACTGAAATGGAATAATTGGGTGTTTTACCAGTGAGTGCCTTTTCCTAGCCTCTTGTTTCATTCTTCCTGATTATCAAAGCCTGGAGGCGGAATCAAGAAAGACATTAGCCTTGTATCCTTACATTCCCACAAATGGTCTAAACCCAACCCTTCTTCAATTCCGTTGACTCTTATCTAAGCGCCGATTTACCAGTTGACTAGATTCTTGTGTATGAGCAATAAATCAGCTTGACTGGTATTCAACCTATAGTCCTGATTCTTCACACCTGACACTTACATATTTTTTACAAACATGGCCACTCATGAAATCTGCTTGGGACATCCCAAGTTTCTTCAGCCCATCCTCATAGGCCCGATCTTCAAGTTCCTTCACTGCTGTCTTCTGAACTTCTTCCAGCTTGCCAATGTCCATCTGGAAATGTGGCACCCGCCCATCTAGTCCCAGTTTAGTTCTGGTATTGACTTGTTAAGCACCTTCAACAATCCCAGAAGCTTCAAGGTTGGACTGGACGTCAAATGTCAAGCGAAACCTTGCCTAGAGATGTTTACCCTTGGCAGTAGACTCTCGAATGTCCATTGGACTGCAAGGAGATCCAATCGGTCAATCCTGAAGGAAATCAACCCCGAGCGTTCTTCGGAAAGACAAATCTGGAAGCTGAAGCTCAAATACTTTGGCCACCTAATGAGAAGAGAAATCTCCTTGGAGAAGACCCTGATGTTGGAAAAGATGGAAGGCAAGAAGGGGACGGCAGAGGAGGGGATGGTTAGATAGGGTCATCAACGCAACGAAAATGGATTTGGACAAAGTCTGGGAGATAGTGAAGAACATGGGGGTGGGCCTATAGTCCATAAAGTCGTGAAGAGTCAGACACAACAACTATCCCCAGACCAAAATGGCTGTGACAAGACCCAAGTTATTCTTATTTCTATGTAGGCCAAACCGGCCTTCACCAGCTCAACGGGAAGAGTTATCCAGTTATCCGGTCCCTTCCGAGGCCTTGAGGAAGTCAGGCAAACCTGATTTATTTTACAGATTCATAAGTCCTGCCGGATTTCACACGGCATAGCATTGGGGTGTGAAATTGTAATGACTGGGCCATCTGCCTTCGTCTCCACGTACCAATTGAGCTTTGCCTTCGGCGCGTGTGTTCCCGTTGGGAGCGATTTGTTGCTCTTCCAAGCCTACTTTACCCGTTCCTCTTCCTCCCCGTTCCCAATTTCTCCGAGCCGACAACAGGCGGACTTGGTTCAGAAGGACAGGATAAAACAGCTGGAGAACAGCGGTGGCTGCCTCATTCAGTAACCCGAATAGCTGCCGTCCTTCTCACCTGGCCCATTGACACGAGCAGAAAACGAAATAAACATGGAACTAAAGCTGCTTTTTTGGTTTCTTTTTAATCCGACCCTTAATACCTGAGGCCAGCCAGGGCAACTAAAATAAGTCGTTGTGTGTTCAAGAATCCATCCTTCCATTAAGGAAGGCAAGATTCTGTCAAGGCAAAGTGGGAAAAAGACAACCAAACAAAGATATCAGAAGGCAGAACTCTGTGTGACAATGTGGCCATCTTAAATCCCCCAGCTAATCTAATTCCTTCCTCGGTTTATGGCGGAGGAAGCGGCCGACTTAATGACAGAAGGGCTTGCTTTGTGTTTGGCACGTGGAGACAATTTGATAGGCGGCTGCCCGTCAGGCAAGATCTAGTTCCAGATCTGTTGAACAGATGGCACGTGCCCTGCGAGTACTTTCTCCCCCAGGGAGGGAGGGAGGAAGGAAAGAAGGAAGGAAGGGCCGTAGGGTCACAGTGGCTGGAATGCAGTATTTCAGGCTAATTCTATCCACTGTCAGCAGTTCGATGCTGACTGGTTCAAGGTTGACTCATCTATCCATCCTTACGAGGTGGGTAAAATGAGGACCCAGATTGTTGGAGGCAAGAGGCTGACTCTGTAAACCGCCTAGAGAGGGCTGGAAAGCACTATAAAGTGGTATATAAGTCTAAGGGCTATTGCTAGCTGGGAAGGAAGGAAGAAAGGAAGGAAGGAAGGAAGGAAGGAAGGAAGGAAGGAAGGAAGGAAGGAAGGAAGGAAGGAAGGAAGGAAGGAGAAACAGAAAGAAAGAGGGAAAGAGAGAGAAGGAGAAGGAAGGAAGGGTCAAGGAAAGAAGGAGGGAAAGAGAGAGAGAGAGAGAGAAAGGAAGGAAGGAAGGAAGGAAGGAAGGAAGGAAGGAAGGAAGGAAGGAAGGAAGGAAGGAAGGGCCATGGGGGTCACAGTGGTTGGAATGCAGCATTGCAGGTTTATTCTGCCCACTGTCAGCAGTTCAATCCTGTCCAGCTCAAGGTAGACTCATCCGTCCTTCCGAGGTGGGTAAAACGAGGACTCAGACTGTTGGGGGACAAGAGGCTGGCTCTGTAAAACGTTTAGAGGGGGCTGTAAAAGTACTGCAAAGGGGTATATAAGTCCTATGGCTATTGTCACCCTTGGCCTTCCCGTGTCTCTCAGCGGCAACCATACTTTCTCTCTTTCTCTCTCTCTCTCTCTCTCTTTTGGCGGAGGCTCGAGAGGGGAGGAGATCTCGGAAGAAGATCCCCAGATCGATATCGCGACCGTCCAAGACATGCTGAGCAGCCATCACTATAAGTCTTTCAAAGTCAGCCTGATCCACAGGCTCCGCTTCACCACGGACGTCCAGTTAGGTAAATCGGTTGTTATGTGTCGGACGGGCCTTTCCCCCCACGGGCCCTTTTGAAGCCTCTCCGGCTCTGCCCGGCATCCGTCGGCGACCTAATCTGGGGATTGGCAAACTCCTTGAGATTTGGGACCTTGGCTCCTCACCAGACGTGGTCAAAAGAGGGCAAACGATAAGACGCTGTAATTTAAAAAAAAATATTCTGGGGCTATCACGGTTAAGGCATCAGGCTAGAAACCGGGAGGCCGTGAGTTCTAGTCCTGCCTTGAGCACAAAGCTGGCAGGGTAGGGTGTGGGGGGACAACCTCGGGCCAGCCACTCTCTCTCAGCCCCAGGATGGTAGCAATGGCAGACCACTTCTGGGGGGGGGGGGAACCTCGCCAAGAAAACCGCAGGGAGTCTCCGAGAATCGAACACGATTGGAGCAGGAGAAAAATAAAACAGAAAACGTGTAAACTCCATCACTCCCCCCCACCCCCCCACCCGGGACCCCAACCACGTCGGCAGGGCGTCCCGCTCCAGACAAAAAATGTTCCTGCTGCTCCTTTCCCAGCTTCATGTCCGTTTCAGCAAAGAGGTTTCTTGTCTTGGGAAAGCATAGAGTTTGCCAGCAGCCCCCATCTTGTGCTGAGATTGTGCGTTGGAGGCAGCTGTTTGAACACACAAGCACAGGAGGAGGAGGAGGAGGAGGAGGAAAGGAAGTATAAACTGTGGCCCTGTCATCTATGGAGATTCTGTGTCAGTTTGTCTGTCTGTCTGTCTTTCTGTGTGTGTGTAAGAGACACAAATGTGATACTTATTTCCTGAAAAGTTAAAGCCACAAAGAGGATTTCTGTTTTCCTTTTTTTAGTTTTGTTGTCCAATGTTGTTTATTTTCCTTTGGTGCAAGTTTTCATCTTGTCTTCCTTTCCTTTCTCCCTCCTTTTCCTTCTCTCTCTTTTCCTTCCCCCCCTTCTCTTTTCCTTTCCTTTTTCTCGTTTTTTCCTTTCTTTGACTCTCTTCTTCTTCTTCCTCTGTCTTTTATTTTCCTTTCTTCTCTCTTCCTTCCTTTCCCTTTCCTTTCCCTTCCTCATCCCTTCCCTTCTTCCCCCCCCCCCCCTCCTTTTATTGTCTTGTTAAGGAAGGATTTATACACTGGAGTTGATGGAGGGCAGCTTTCGGCCGTGTTTTCTGCTCTTGAGCAAACCATCTTGGGGTGGTAGTTTCCTTCCAGGGAAGTTTGACTCATTTGTATCTGGAATCTGTCAAGAAATAAGAGCTTGAAAAGGTCATGACAGATCACCAAAGACAAATGCTTAACCCAGCAAGTCTTTCTGTCTAGAAACAAATAGCTTTCGCTTGTACTGAAGTGAGGAAACAATCCAGCTGGATTTGTGCAAGAGCTATTCCACGTTTTATCCTTCTCCGTGAGATCTGTCTCTCTGTAAAAATTGTATTTATGTTAATTTTATCACCCCCTCATACAAAGTTTTGTTTTTTAAAGGGTTAGCACTTAAGAGACTTATATACCACAGGATGTAATGCTTTGCAGCACACTCTGGGTGTTTTACAGTGTCCTCATATTGCCACCCACCCACCCAAGCAATCTGGGTCCTCATTTGACCGACCTCGGAAGGATGGAAGGCCGAGTCAAGGAATGGAAAGCCGGTCAGGATCGGAACTCCAGGCTGTGGAGCCTTCAATGCTGCTATTCTAACCACTGAGCCACCAGGACGCCTTGGTCCTGACCCTGGAGACGTTGTGGGGGTCTGGAAGAAGGGAAGGCAGGCCCAGGTAGAAAATAGCAGTGAGCCGGAGAAGGTAAAACCCTCTGTTGGGAGTGCAACCACTTCCCAGCTGAGGGGAGAGCTTAAGCAAGAAATCAGCCTGGATTACATAAACACAAGAAGGCTACATATGAAACACACACACACACACAAAACCCAGAAATGCTTATCACCTTATCTTGGCTTTTCCCAGGTAAAAGCTGCCATTTGGGGAAATCCCTGTATAGCAAGCAGAAAGCAATAAAGTAGCAATGGGATATTTGAAGCTCAGGGCTGAACTGTGGTGTCCTTGGTGTTTTCTGAGCTTGGTTAGCACTGGCTAACCAAGTGGGTGAGGAAACGTCCACACTAAAACAACCAAGTTCAGGGAGCACCAAGGAGTCCACAACATTAAAGGGGTTAGTGTGAACTCTACGCATGTGGGTCTGATTGTTCAGGCCGGAAACCATCATTCCTCTTAAACCAGCAAAAGAATACTTGTTGGAAAGCACCCAGCTAAGCAGGGAGGAGGAATCAAGCAGGGAATTAGCCTTGAATCCTTGCGCAGTCATAAGAGACCCAGGACTTTCCCCCCCCCCACCCCCCAATCTTCGCAGAACCTTATCAATCTGCTCCCAAAGGAAGGCAAGCAATCTAGGAAGATTCCTGCATTACAGGCAGAAAGCAATAAAGTAGTTAGCTTGAGCCCTACACATGCAGGTTCGATTGCTTGCTCCCGACAATCCCGGAACTTAAGTATAGCATGTCAGCTCAGACTCGGCCTGCAAACATCGTAAAGTATTGTTCCAACTGTGTGTTTGCAACAGCAGGCAGCAAACATTTGTGGGGGGGGAGAGAATAGGCAGCCCACCTCACAAAGGACGCACCATCGGGCCAAAACTGGTGCGCCCGCGATGGGCTGATAGGCGCTGTAATAGATGGGAGCAGCTCACCCTCCACCGTTTGCCAATAAAAATAATAGAAAGTTTCAAGTGTTTTTCCAGGCGATAAAGGCGAGGCGGGATGGGAGGAAGGGGCCGACGGTCTCCCACCAAGATGGTTTCCCCACCCGGCCAGCCTCGGCCTCCTTTTGTGTGTGCGTACACACACACACACACACACACACTGGTGAGCCAAGGAGCCTCCGTAGCAAAAGATTGATGCCACGAGAAGTGACCTTGGCATGGAGTAGCAGTTGGTGATGTATGTATGAGCATCTCCCGGCTAAATGGGCCCCGATTTCTACGGCTAATATACATGGAAGCCCAGAACCACACTCTGGATGGCAATAAATCAACAGCCACTTTGGGTGTCATTTCTGGTTTATATTCTACTATTGTTCTATCACTTTAATTCATGTCACTATCATCTGTTCATCTGGAACAGTTTTATATAATTTTCCACTGGAGCTACCTGACAAACCCGATCAAATTAACACGGGCGCATTAACAGGGTTGACTCCGCCGCGGCACACATTCGAGAAGGAAACTGGAAATGAAATGAAATGTGGTCTCTCTCTCTCTCTCTCTCTCTCTCTCTCTCTCTCTCCCTCTCTCTTTTAAGATCGAAAGAAAAGAACAAAATCCAGCCGCCATTTATTTGTGCTTGTTTATTGTAATCTATCGAAGGGAGGGAAGATCTGGTTGATTAGCATGATAAAGGGTGTCTTCAGTTGTTTTGGGTTGTTGTTTTTTAATCAGCCTTATTTTGGGGCTGCTTGTGGATTTAAAAACAAGCAAACCATTTGAGGAGCGAACACCAGCTGCTGGCCCTATTTTTGCAAGGGAAGAGAGATGGATTTTGAGCCCTCGTGGAGTGAAAATTTGCGATGAAAGAGTCCCTTTTCCTAATGAAGGATCCGGTGCTGTTTTCACACCCCTGGCATGCTTTGGGATTCTTGACGTGAAGGGTAATTGGAAGACGGTCCTTGGTGAGGGAGGGGTAGGCCCCAGTGACAAATTGTGCGGCTTGATTAATTGAAATGTGCTTCTCTAGTGGCCGGAGTCTATGACAGACTCCCGGAGTGGTCAGCTTCCAAATGAGAGTTACGCTACACTTGGCACCTGCAGGAGCTAAAGTTAACACAACACGGGTGTAAGGTTCCCCTCCTTCCCTCCAGTGTCAGCCCAGCGCTTGGATCCTCCAACAAACAAGAGATGCAGTCGAAAAGAAGAACACTTGCAGCGCAGGGGTCCTTGGTTGTTTTCTTGCAGATGTTTGGTTACCCAACTAAGTGATCTCATCAGCGTTATAAGGAAGAGGGGTTTGCAGGGGGGAGGAGGAAGAGGAGGACAACTGTGAGGTCCTTAGTGCTCTCTGAGCTTGGCTGATTTCTTGCAGACCTTTCATTACTCACCTAGGTGACCTCATCGATGTTAGAAGCAAGAGAGGTTTGCAGAGAAGAGGGGGAGGAGGACAACTGTGAGGTCCTTAGATCTCTCAGACCTTCTCAGCGTTAGAAGCAAGAGGGGTTTGCAGAAAGGAAGAGGAGAACTTGCGGGGTCCTTAGCTTGGTTTGTTTCTTGCAGATGTTTCCTGTTCTTTAGAGAGTTATTCTCCAGTGTCTTGATAGTAAGTTAATACGTGGTTTGATGGTTCTATTCTTAGGTTCAAAATGCGTTTCTCTCACCCTTATGGGCTATGTGACATAGCTCTTGGCTATTTAGAGAGAGAGAGAGAGAGAAAATTACAGCATTGTCTTCTAAAATGTGGCGTGGTCCCTCCAAAATTTTTCTCACTTGCATCAGGAAGCAACTCCAGTTTCATTTCAGGCTTCTAGGAGTGGCTTTAAATAAGATTTGCTGCTGTTTCTGATCTTTTTTGCTGGGTGTGGACAATCGGATGGATGTCACCCCTGCAGCTGTTTTATTGAAACCTTCATTTATCTGTTCGATCGCCTTCTCTTTGGCTGCCCAAAAGGCTGATGAAAATGAGCGATAAAACACACATTTTACTAACGAACGAGTCAACTTTCTTCAGACAAGCTTCTAATCCTCACAACATCCACTTCCAATTTTAAATAAAAAGCAGCAGGACCTTTCTTGGCCTTCCTCAGACTTCCTTTTAGCCACAAAGCTTTGGATTGAGACAAAGAGAAGGGGAGAATTTCTGCGAGGAATTAGACGTGTTCAGGGGTGGGATTCGACCGGTTTCCACCGGTTTGAGCGAACCGGTTGCTATACCGATGGAATCCCACCCCTGGACGTGTTGGATGCGAAACCTTGTTTTCTCCACAATGTTTTTTTGGGGGGGTTGCAATCAATTTGGCAAAATGGACTGGAAATAAAGAGGGGCTCCTTAGCCATTTCTGACTTCTGTTTTTTGCCCATCCAGGACCTTTATTATTATTATTTTCCTTCTAGAGAAATACAAACGACCAAAAAAGAAGAAGAAGAGGGGGGGAAAAAATCGGGTGCGGAAAGAGCTCCGGCAACATTTTGAGTCTAAACAAAGGAATTGCCCCCCACCCTCACTCACCCTTCGTGCTGCTTTTTAAATACTCTTGATTCCTTTGGCCTATTTCGAGGCTAACCTTGACCTGTAACTCATGACCTAAAAAATGTAATTACTTTTAAGTCTTTCCCCTCACAGCTGCCATGATGAAAAAGTGTAGCGAGGGTGAGGTCTGGTCACTCATGTCAACGGAGAAACCTTGTAATTGTAACTTAAGCAATGAGACGCCTGCTTGGTTGCAGCTCCGCACCTTAGCAAGGTTGTTGCTGTGGAGAAGAGGGTTGTGTTGGAAGGGAGGGGGGGGGGGGGGCCCAACCATAATAGGATCTGTAATAAATTACACAGCCTCTTGGGAAGTAAATTAACTTCTCAGGTTGGTGTTTGGGCAGGTTGGAATAGTAGAACGATGGTTTAAGTCTTCTTTCTTCTTCCTCTTCCCTCTTCTTCTAATTCCTCTTGCTCATCCTCCTTATCCATCTCTTCTTCTTCCTCTTGTTTCTGTTTCTCCTCCCTCTTCCTTGTCCTCTTCGCCACCTATTCTTCCTCTTTTTTCCTTCTTTCTTTTCTTTTTCCTCTTGTCCCTTCTCCTCTTTCTTCTCTTCTTCCTCCTCCTCCTCCCTCTTCCTCCTGTTCTTCTTTTCATGTCCTCTTTGCCACTCGCTCTTCCTCCTCCTCTTCTTTCCTCCTCCCCCTCCTCCTTTTATCTCCTCCCCTTTCTCTTTCTCCTCCTCCTCCTGTTCTTCCTCTTCCTTGTCCTCTGCCTATTCTTCTTCCTCCTCCTCTTATCTTCTTCTGCTTCTTCTCTCCCTTCCTCCTCCTCTTCTCCTCCTCCTCTTTCTCCTCCTCCTCCTCCTCCTCCCCCCAACATAAATACACATATAATGCGGGTAGTTATTAACATCTCTCTCAGTGTGAAATGTCCCTTCCTCCCTTGACTGACCTTCTCTGGGTCTTCAGGTATTTCAGGCGACAAGGTGGAGGTAGATCCTGTGACCAATCAGAAAGCCAGCACCAAGTTCTGGATTAAGCAGAAGCCGATCTCCATTGACTCGGAGCTCCTGTGCACGTGCGACCTTGCCGAAGAGAAGAGTCCAAGTAAGCCAGCTCTCTTGCCTTTCTGGGGCCCTTGTCTTGGGGCTCCCTCGTCTCTTTCCCCTAAGGAACCAAGGGACAGCCGGACGTGTCCGCCAAGACTCCCTTAGGCCACCTGAACCCGGCTTGTCAGAGTCAGCCTGGAAAAGAGCTCCCTGGTATCTAAACCAGCTTCCCCAACTGAGCTCCGGATTGGTGAATCGGGCCCCAGAATTCCCAGAGGACTGGAAAGTTGAAGGGTGCCCTTCAGACGGGGAAGAGGGGGGGAAGAGGGAAGGAGGAGAAGGAAGATGATAGTGGTGGAGGAGGAGGAGAAAGAGGAGAGGACAAGGAGGAGGAAGAGGAGAAAGAGAAGGAGGACGAGGAGGAAGAACCTCCTCTCCTCAATAAGGAAACCAAGAGACAATCCCCAAGAGCCGTAATTATGCCGTATCTGGCTGATCACATCCCTGTCTATACTTTTTGGAGCGTGTCTTTCACTTCAAATGTTGGAGGAGTCCCCAGAAATTCGGAGCCAACCATGTAGGTTGCACATGACTTGAAAGGAACTTTGCTGTCCACATCAGTCCCGCCCAGGAGGACCAAGAACAAACCTGTCAAGTTCCTCGTGGGAATTAAGTCACAAATCCTCCTTTGGCACAATATAGTACTGTACCTAGAGTAGCGCAAGAGACATTCTTGCTTCTAGGAAATTCAAGTAGTAGGGAA
>NW_020717046.1:228964-239389 GCF_900518725.1 Notechis scutatus | reverse complement strand
AAGAAGAAGAAGAAGAAGAAGAAGAAGAAGAAGAAGAAGAAGAAGAAAGGAAAAGTTTATTATTTTCACAACACACCGAAAATGGCTGTTTCTAGAAGATCAGGAGCCCCCCAGCTATACCTGACTTTTCAAACAAGAAAAAGTTTCCCTGGAGGAAGAACCTGCCCGCAAAGAGTGCATGAATGTTATTATGGGATGGGATGGGAGGAGGAGAGGACACCTAAACTTCTGCTTAAGCCCACCTCACAACCCTCCTGGCTCCCATCCCTTGGGGACCCATTCCTGGAGCCTGTTCCAAAGCCAGGAGCCCCTCATATCTCCTCATCACCTTGAACCCCTGCCAGACCTTCTCCTGCTTCTGAATCCAAACCGACCCTCCTCCCTCCTCCGTTCCTGCTCTGAGGCCCGTAAGGAGAAGGAACTAAACCCAAATGAAGTTCAGAAGCAAGCGAGAAGGTCTGGACTGGCATCCAGCCGGTCCCCTATTCCTGTTCTTTTTTTTTTCTTTCTTTTTTTAAATCAAGCCATCTTTTATTTTATTTATACATTCCCCCCACCCTTCAAATACACAGAGGTGCCTGGGGAAGGGCGCATTGTCGGAGTCACTTGAAATCTACAAGCAGGGGTGGGCTTCAGCCGGTTCGCACTGGTTCAGCCAAACCGGTTGTTCATTTTACATCTGGTTCAGGGAACCGGTAGTTCTGATGACTGGCTGGCCCTGCCCCCACCCTGCCCTCCCCCCCTCCCAGGGGTCCCCAAGCAGCCCGTTTCGGATGCCAGGTAAGGGCACGGCTCGTGTGGAGGCTTCTGATTTGTACGACAAGCCAACAAAAACCCGGCACAAAATTTATTCCTTTAAGTTTGCGGACTTCCCTGAGCAGCGCACAAACCCTTTAAAAACCTCATTCCCCTCCCCCCTCCATTATTCCAAGTGTCCTTATTGCAAATGTGGCCCTGGGTCTCTTGATGGACATATGCCAAAAATAAAATTAAATAAATAAAAAATCCGACGCGGGAAAAAGATTCCCTAACTGGCACTAGCCAGGTATGTTGGCTTTGGATCGCATAATTCATAGCCAACATACAATAGATCGAGAGCAGAGGTCTCATTCTCGCGGCCCGCAGGCCAATTGCGGCCCGCGGGATGATATCCTGTGGCCCCCACTGTGATATGAAAGTATAATATTAGCGTGGCCCGCAGGGGGAATGGACCTCTGAAGGAAGTCCCGCCCGCCGTTCCTCATCGTGGCTGACATTCGATGCTAGGCTAAGCTACACCGACTTCATGCACACAATACGCTTGTCACAACAGTGTGGCGGATGACGAACAGTCCAGTAGCAGTCGCCTTTTTTTTTTGTGGTCGCCATTCCAGTACTTTCTACCATCAACAAATGCCACGATCAAACGCAGAGAAAGGCGACTGCTACTGGGCTGTTCGTCATCCGCCGCGCCGTTGTGATCAGTAGAAGCGGAAATGACGTCACGCGTCGAGATGTTCTCCATGCGTCGCTAGCTGGCTAAACACTTCTATGAATGCAGCCCAGCCTCACCCAGACTCTGCCTCGATTTTGGAAAATCACTGGAGGCTTTCAAAAATAGACTGGACCACCCTTGGACTTGGACGGTATAAGAAACCTGCTTTGAGAAGGGGTCTTGTGGCCTGCCAGTGGTCAGCGGACCGGGTGGCAGAATCGGACAGTGAGGAGGTTGGGGAGGAACCTGGACCGGTCCTGGAGTCTGTCGAAGGCTCTGCGTCAGAGGCAGAGATGGAGCCAGGGCCGCCCGACAGTTATCAGCTGCCTTCGGAGTCGGAGATCAGTGGGGAAGAAGAACAGCTGGAGCCTGTTCCCAGTGTGTGCATGCACAGAGCTGCCAGGAGAAGGGAACAGCAAAGGAACAAGGATCGACTCCGGAGTAAGGGCACAGGTGGACGGTGAATGGCCCCTCCCATGTTGAATAAAGAGGAGCGAAAGGGGAGTGGGGTTTGCAGGAGGCAATTAGTTCAATTCATGAGGGTGAAGATCTGTTCCTGACTCCTTGCCAAGTCATTGCTGCTACAATGTGGCGTTTGGAAGCTATCAGCCTGGCAACTCTCCAAGCCTGATAAGGGTCTGTGATCGTAAATCACCCTTGAAAGGCTGCTGGCCGGGACTTTGCTGGATGTGAATGAGAGGAATTCACATTAGCCTAAGACAAAGGAGTTTTGTGGGGGACAAGGAGTCTGCTTCATGAATTTGGGAAACCTGGGTCAGAACAGTGGTTGGACTAGAAGACCTCCAAGCTCCCTTCCAGTTCTATGAAACCACTGGACAAACCCCGGTTTCCCTTAGGTCTGAACGTGGCTTTCCCCCCCCTTTTTCTCTTCTGAGGAGGCCGGAGAAAGCCAGAGGGCGCTTTGGGGACGTTTGTGGTTCCCCCCAAAAATGGAGAAAGCAAAATCCTCCAGCTTCTCCTTCCCTGAGCAGAGCTGAAAGATTTCCAGAAAAACTGTGTGTGTGTGGGGAGGGGGGCTGCTTGGGTGGGGTGGGGGTGGGTGGGCTTCCTTACGTTTCATCCTCACGACCGCCTGGGCGTGCACGATGCCTCGGTTGTTCTGGGCGAAGCAGGTGAAATTGCGTTTCAAATCCTTCTCCGTTACACGGGGCGCGATCAGCGTCTTTTCGATCTTGGTCCCTCCGATCGATAAGGGAGTCTCCCTAGAGAAGATCCGGGAGAGAAAAGAGACATACACACACACACACACACACACCACTTTAGAGGGCTGTTGTGGTTCTCTGGCAGCAGGTGGGGACAGATGAGGTCTTGGAGAGCGAGGACTCAGGTGAGGGGCCTGTGTGAGATGCAGGGATGGGGCCAGGACCCTCAGGGAGTGGGGTGCTGCCTTCGGAGCTTGTGGAGGCTGGCAGCAGTGAGGAAGAGGACCCCGAGGGCTGCTCAAAGGAAAGAGCAGCTGCAGCAGCACAGGCGACTCGGGAGTAAGGCTGCAAGGTAATGGCCCCTCCCTTAAGGGATAAAAGCCAGCTGAGAAACCGGAGTTCTTTGCAGGAAGCAAAGACGTTTTTGCACTCAAGCCTGGTGGACGTTCGGAGTATCTTGGTTGGTGTTTGGAGACTCTTTGTGTTTGAAATATTTCTTGGCCACTTTATCTAGTGTTCTTGGAAGCCTTGCACCACCTTGGCAAGGCTCCTTCTTATCAGGGACAATTCGTTTTTAATCGCATTTTACTGTGAATGAACGGGATTCACAGAGAAGCCTTAAAAAGGTTTTGCTTTTATCTCTGTTTTGCGTGTGTTTGATCTGAAGGAGGCTTGGGTCAGAACAAGGGCTTGACAGCCGTCTCTAAGAGGTTTACACCATCAGCACAGAAAGAGGGCCGAGAAGAGAGCAACTATGAGGATTAAAAGCCTGGAGACTCAAACGTACACAAAATGGTTGCAGGAACTGGGTTTGGCCAGTCGAGAGAAAAGAAGAACCGGGGGGAACAGGAGAGCAGCATTCAAGGGTGGGGTTCAAAAATCCCAGCAACTGGCTTGCTGCCCGGTTGCCTGGGTGGGTGTGGCCATGGTGGGTAGGGCCTACTGGAACTTCCTGTTTCCGGGTTCTGGTGGGCCTCCAGAGCCCATGTGTCAACTAAAAAAATACTCCTTTGGTCTTTTTAGTTGTCAGCAGAAAGGGAGTGGGGAGAAAAGCAGTGCATTCCTTAAATGCTCCAGATAATTGCTAGACAGCCGGAGCTGTTGGCACACAAGATTATGACCGGAGAGCATGCTTGATGACTCTTGGCTATGGATGTGTCCCATTGGAGAATATACATCCAGGGGGTGGGGGGAAGACCAGGGTCAAGGGGAAATGAATGGTGTGTCTTAGTGTCAGCTGCACCCAGGTAACACCGACATGGTCACTCCTAATAAATCATTTTTTTTTGGATGCGGCTAGAGACTCGTGATTTGAATGGGGGTGGATTGTCAGAATCCTGACACTGGGGGAGGCCGTTTTCACCCTCCCAAAGGTCCAGACGCCCCCACCCCCCCGGGCGTCTGGGAGGGCAAAAACAGCCTTCTCCAGAAGGCCTGTTTTTCCCGCTCCCAGAGCCTCCGCGGAGACTCTGCACTTACGTCCAGGGCTCTTCAAAGTCGACAGCTTTAACACCTGTGGACTTCAACTCCCAGAATTCCTCCTCCTCCAGTCATGTTAGCTCAGGAATTCTGGGAGTTGAAGTCCACAGGTGTTAAAGCTGTCGACTTTGAAGACCCTTGACTTACCTCCCTCGAAAACGGGCCGCGCGGAGACTCCTTAGAAGGGAGGGGAGGGCGGGGCCAGCCAGTCGGTTGAAATACCGATTCAGTGAACTAGATGTAACTTTAACATCCGGTTCGCCCAAACCGGTCCGAACCGGTAGAATCCCACCCCTGGCAGCATTGCAGTATTTGAAGGTCTTCCACAAAGAAGTTATTCTCCAAAGCATCAGAAGACCTTGGGCCAATCACCAGGACACTGTGAGTTCTAGACCCACCTAATGTCAACTCCTAAAATATTTCTCTAGTCTGTTTAGAGTTGCCGACAGAAAGGGAGGGGGGGAGCAGTGCGGCAGCTTGCAAACCGAAAGTGCATTCCATAAATGTTTTCAAAGATGGTTTCTAGGTGACCGAAGTTTCTGCCGGGCAAAATTCTAACTGGAGATCATGATTGATGACTCTGGGTTATGGATGTGTCCCATTGGAGAATATGAATTAGGATTCACCCAGGGGTTGGGGGGAAACCAGGGTCAAGGGTGACAACGAATTAACATGTCTCAGAGGTGGCTACACCCAGGCAATGATGGACATGTTAAGTCCCAATAAATTCTTTTGAAGTTTTGGAAGTTTGGCTCGAGATTAATTATTCAATTGGGGAGTATTGCCTGAATCCTGACAGCTAGCTGACTCTAGCATGAAAGCCAGCTGGGTGACTTTGGGCCAATCACCAGGAGGCTGGGAGTTCTAGTCCCGCCTTAGCCATGAAAGCCAGCTGGGTGACTTTGGGCCAATCACCAGGAGGCTGTGAGTTCTAGTCCCACCTTAGCCATGAAAGCCAGCTGGGTGACTTTGGGCCAATCACCAGGAGGCTGGGAGTTCTAGTCCCACCTTAGCCATGAAAGCCAACTGGGTGACTTTGGGCCAATCACCAGGAGAAGGTGAGTTCTAGTCCCACCTTAGCCATGAAAGCCAGCTGGGTGACTTTGGACCAATCACCAGGAGACGGGGAGTTCTAGTCCCGCCTTAGGCATGAAAGCCAGCTGGGTGACTTTGGGCCAATCACCAGGAGGCTGGGAGTTCTAGTCCCACCTTAGCCATGAAAGCCAGCTGGGTGACTTTGGGCCAATCACCAGGAGACAGTGAGTTCTAGTCCCGCCTTGGGCATGAAAGCCAGCTGGGTGACTTTGGGCCAATCACCAGGAGAAGGTGAGTTCTAGTCCCGCCTTAGGCATGAAAGCCAGCTGGGTGACTTTGGGCCCAAAGACTCACCCATCTCCCCAGTTTCAGCTGCATTCCCCCCCCCCCCGCCCCCACTGTCAACCTAGAGAAAGCCGCGGCCTTCCCCTTGGAGTCAAGCAGACAGTCCCGGTCACTTACGTGGTGGACACATTGAACTTGAAGTCGGTGACGTCATCTGAGTGCCTTCCATCAATGGCCCACCAGACCTCCTGGGGAGAGTCCTTCAGGAACGTGAAAGTGACCTCACAATGGAGAAAAAGTTGTTCCCCTGGCACGAGAAAGAACAGGAAGGTTATCTCTCCGCGAACAAAGGAACGAATAAAATGCCACGCCAGAGTTTAAATTGAGTCTTGCCGGGGGAAAAGCGGGAATATGCTGGGAGGAAGCATTTGGAAAAGAGAGAGAGAGGAAGGATCTGTCTGGGAGAAGCAAGCTGATTGAAACCCTGAATCTGCAGAGTGTCAAGCCCAAAATTGTCAATTTCGGGGAGGGAACTCTGGCAGCAGGAGGACCCATCATGCAAGATGCAGACAGCGAAGAAGATGACCCAATGGTAAGCGAAGCTACGGTTTAAAATGGGGGAAAGTACATCCGGTGTTTCACAGTAGTTTGTTAAAGACATTTGTTGATTCTTCATTGAGGCCAGTAGAACATGTAGCCCTGAAGCCTTGGTTCATTGCGGGACATGAACATGATGAAGTTAAGAACATTTTGGGTTCTAGGATTTTCAGGGGGAAGTTACAATATTTAATTTATTGGGAAGGCTATCCAATTTCACAAGCAACTTGGGTAAATGGCTGGAAAGCTCATGCTGATAGATTGGTGGGAAAATTTCCATGAAAAATATCCACACAAGCCCAAGGTGAAGTCTGCGTCAGAGGAGGTTAAAATGCGCATGGTATGATGGTGTTTAACTTAATTTCAATCTTTGTGTATCTTCTATGTCATGGCAGGAGTTTCTTTTCAAACGAGGGAGGGCAGACTGTCAAGCCAGAAATTGACATACGCGTAGCAATGTCAGTTAGGCTTAGTATATATTGTTTTTCTGACTTTCCCTTTGGTGGTTATGTGGGAAGGGTTTTGGGCTTGCCACATTCCTAAGAAGGAAGGAGTGGAGATAGAGTTGTTTAGGCTAGAAGGTCCTCCTTCCCGTGGGAACACGAGCGACCACACTAAGGCCCCTTGACGTGGAGATTTTTGACATCAGGCAACGTTGAATTACTTCTATTAGAGAATGTGACTTTGGGGGGTTATTTCTAACTTTTAATATTGTGGGGTAATTCTGGGTTTTGTTAGATCTGGAATTACGACGACTTTGCCAATTTGATGCTTCCCTAAATACAATAAATTGTTTTGGAAGATGAACTTTGCTTTTTTTCTTTTTAAATGGATTTCATCGCTTGGAAACTTGACATAGAGGCAGGAAAGACCACCCTATCGTGCCTCAGCATATAACTTTTATATACTGTTGTTGCTCTCTAGCCCCAGCTAGTGGCCGGAGAGACAAACACCAAATATATTGTTTGAAGCTGACCCACCCCTTTACCCATCAGCCCACCCTCTCAAAACAAGTGCATGCTGGGAAGCCAGACTCCATTTCCTTTAGCATTTGGAGAAAGCAGAAGCACAACAAAGAATCCATCTTAATCTGTGGCACATGGTTATCCAAGGACAAAGCCACATCCCAGGCACAGAGCATGGCTGGTGAGATTTAAATTGCTTGCAATTTATTAATTGTTCTATTCAGCAGTAAGTTCATCCTGTCTATTTTGTATGTATCCCTGTTTCCCCCCAGTTTCACCATATCCTGTTCTTTCAATAAAGCATCCAGTGTTTTATTGGAGGATAGGTCGAACTGCACGCAGTCTAACGTGTAGTGAGGACAGAACACACACACACTGCCTTGCAATCCAGCTTTATAAGGCAGAGGCTGACCCGGAGAGCAAGGAAATGGTACAGGATCTCCTGCTTGAGCAGAGGGTCAGACTAGAAGACCTCCAGGGTCCCTTCCAGCTCAATTCTGAACTGAAATTGAATTGAATTTGGATCTGATGAACAAGTGGTCACAACGGGACCATTACCTGGCTTGAGTTCATAGGTGATCCACTTTGTTGGGGAAATGATCACAGGAGGCGTTGATTTTTCGGGTGATCCTACAAACCAAGTTTTAAAAAAAAAAAGTCAGCAAAGAGGTATGTGGAATTCATTTCTTTCTGTGGAATCCATTACCTGCTTTCCTACCTTGGCAGCCTGAAGATGGGTAGGCTTCACCTCCCAGAATTCCCTGTGTCAACTCATAAAATATTTCTATGGTCTTTTTAGAGTGGCCAGCAGAAAGGGAGGGGGGGGGGGAAAGGGGTTTGAAAGAGCAGTGCGGCAGCTTTGAAACAGAAACTGCATTCCATACATAGTTTTTCAAAGATAGTAACTAGGTGACTGAAGTTTCTGCCGTGCAAAATTCTAACTGGAGAGCATGATCGATGACTCTGGGCTATGGATGCGTCCCATTGGAGAATATGAATTAGGATACACCCAGGGGGCTGGGGGAAAACCAGGGTCAAGGGTGACAAGGAATGATGTGTCTCTCAGAGTCAGCTGCAGCCATGCAGTGCCGGCATGTTTACTCCTAATAAATCCTTTGGAAGTTTTGGAAGTTTGGCTCGAGACTCGTGATTTAAATGGGGGTGAAGTGCCAGAATCCGGACACCCTGGCACTCATGCATTCCCTTTTGACGTGTATACTCATTTTTGGCTTGCTTATTCTCTTGTAATCCCTTCCTCTGCAATCTCTCCACTCTATGGGGTGGTTTTTTCCCCGTCAGGTGCTTTGCATTCTTTCTTCTCCGCTACCATTCTTTTCTTCTTGGCTATTTCTTCTCTTTCATACCTCCAACCCTTCCTCTCTCTTCCCTGGACTGCGCTGTCACTCATCCTCAACATCTGTCTGGAAGGGCTTTGAACTCTGGACCTCTCCCTCCCCACCTCCCCGATTTCCTTCTATATTTTCATCTTTAGGACAGTGTGTCCCTCATGCTTAGTGGCTGGAAGGTGGGTCAGCTGCCAGAATCTCTCGCCCACCGTGTGAGAGTCCACTTCTGCAACAGAGTGGACAATGCCTGGAATGCTCTACCCAACTCAATTGCTCCAGCCTCAACCCCTCAACCTCAAACTATCTACCGTGGACCTCACCCCATTCCTAAGAGGTCCTTAAAGGGGGCGTGCATAAGCCCACCAGCGTGCCTACCATCCCTGTCTTACTGTCCCCATTTATCTGTATTTATTTCCCTTGTTCAGGTTTATGTTCATACCTACGCTTCTCTTGTACGTGTTTGACAAACAAATAAAATAAACAAAAATAAATCAATAAATAAAAATGTGTGAACTTCATCACCCAGAATTCTCTGGCACAAATTGCATTCCCTTTTGGTGTTATCCCCATTGTGGCCTGCTTACTCTCTTATCATCCCTTCCTCTGCATCCCTCTGTTCTAGGTCACCAACCTTTTGGACCTCAGGGACCACCAAACTCATCATTTTAAATCCCGCGGACCTGAGACCCTGGGAAAATCCCCCAAAAAGTCTTTAGGAAAATCCCCCACCCTGTTTTCCTACCGACCGATCGTTCTTTATTTGGGATCGCAGGATACCGTCTCCAGCTCCGTTCTCAGGAGGAGAGAGAGAGAGAGAGGGAGAGACTTTTGGCTTCATGCAAGGAAAGCAGCAGAAGCCGCAGAAGTCTTTCTTTCTCTCCCCCAAACTTCACCAGAAATGAGTCTTTGCCGGCGCAGCCTCTTGGAGCAGGAGGCCTTGCAGGGTCCCAGAGACTCATTTCTGGCGGAGTTTGGGGGAGAGAAAAAAAGACTTTGGCTGCTTTTCTTGCCTGCAGCCAAAAGCAGAAGGAGAAAGAAGCGGAAAGAAGCAGCCAGGTGGCCAGGCCAGGCACGTGGGGCAAGTGGGGCAAATTCCCCTCCTCCATCCTTTCCCCCCTCCCCTCACTACCTCCTGTTGTTCTCAATGCAAGCGATGCAAGCCTTGTGTTCCCACGGGCCATGTGGGCGGTGCAGCCTTGTGTTCCCGCGCAGCCTGGATTAATTACTTTGGGGGGGACATTTCTCTGTGGACCACCAAAATTTTCCCACGGACCACCAGTGATCCCCGGCCCACTGGTTGGTGACCCCTGCTCTAGAGGATAGGAGAGGGGAAAAAAACAAAAACCCAGGCATGGCCAGTTAGGGAATTGTGGGAATGGAAGCCCACCCATCTTCAAGCAGCCAATCTTGAGAAACACTGCAGTGGTTGAACACATCTGGATACTGGAAGGGTTAAAAGATGGGATATATATCTTTTCCTATCTCCGTTCACTGTATTTTGGAGGCATCCATATCTTCAGACTGAACTTTAGGAATTGTAGTCACAGATAAGAAACCTTACACCTCAACTGATTCACCTCTGGAAGGACCATGTCCAGCCACATTCTCCTTCCTTGGCACCTTCTCAGCACCAATAACCTTCTACACAACCGTAGTCACCTTCCTTCCTTTCACACATCCCCTCCCACTTGTGACTGAATGACTGTAACTTTGCCGCTTGTATCCTGGACTGTTTCCCAGTATGATTTGATTGCTTATTGTACCATATGACTATTATTAAGTGTTGTCCCTGATGATTCTTGACTCTTGACGAATGTCTCTTTTCTTTGATGGACACTGAGAGCATTTGCACCAAAGACAAATTCCTTGTGTGTCCAATCACACTTGGCCAATAAAGAATTCTCTTCTATTTTCTCTTCTATTTTCTCTTCTATTTTCTCTTCTATTTTCTCTTCTCTTCTCTTCTCTTCTCTTCTCTTCTCTTCTCTTCTCTTCTCTTCTCTTCTCTTCTTTCTCTTCTCTTCTACATCCCAGTATTCTATTCTATTCTATTCTATTCTATTCTATTCTATTCTATTCTA
>NW_020717046.1:149749-160753 GCF_900518725.1 Notechis scutatus | reverse complement strand
AGGAAGGAAGGAAGGAAGGAAGGAAGGAAGGAAGGAAGGAAGGAAGGGAGGGAGGGAGGGAGGGAGGAAGGAAGGAAGAAGAAAGAAAGAAAGAAAGAAAGAAAGAAAGAAAGAAAGAAAGAAAGAAAGAAAGAAAGAAAGATTATGGTTATACCCACATATACCCACATATATTACGGTTTATCCTCCAGTTCCCTGAGCATCTTTGTTGCTGTTCTCTGCACTCTTTCCAGAGTCTCAACATCTTTTTTTTATATCGTGGTGACCAGAACTGGATGCATTATTCCAAGTGTGGCCTTACCAAGGCATTATAGAGCGGTAGGAACACTTCCCATGGCCAACTGAGATGCCACCACAAATGTTCCTCCGTCAATTCTCGTCTTAATTCACCCAGCTGAGCAAACTTCACCCGTAATAGTCTCTTCCCCAAACCCCAAAAACTTTAACCTTAGACTGTCTACTATTGACCTCACCCCTTTCCTAAGAGGTCTGTAGGGGGCGTGCATAAGCGCACCATCGTGCCTACCGTCCCTGTCCTATTGTTTCTCTTATTCTTCTTTTATTTTTCTTATATGTACCCATTTCATGTATTCACAACTATGTATACACTTATACTTATTATCTTGTAAACAATTGGCAAATCAAATAAATAAATAAAATAAATAAATGGATGAGCTCTGTGACTGTTTCCCAGCCTCTGTGGCAGAAGCTGCTCTTCTCTGCACTCTTTCCACAGTCTCAACATCTTTTTTGATAGTGCGGTGACCAAAAATCGGAAGCAAATGTTCCAAGCATGGCCTTACCAAGGCCTTATAAAGCAGGGGTCTCCAACCTTGGCCGCTTGAAGACTTGGGGACTTCAACTCCCAGAATTGCTTTGCTGGCTTTGCTGGCTGAGGAATTCTGGGAGTTGAAGTCCACAAGTCTTAAAGTGGCCAAGGGTTGGAGACCCCTGTTATAAAGTGATATGAACACTGGATGTGATCTTGATTCTATCCCTCTAGGTTAATGCAACTTAGGAGTGCCTTGGCTTTATGGGCCGCTGCAACACACGTCTGGCTCAGATTTAAGGGATCGTCCACAGT
The DNA here is from genome assembly GCF_900518725.1 of Notechis scutatus. The sequence continues at coordinate 159,669 of NW_020717046.1, read as the reverse complement.
TCCTACCGCAAAGGCCCTTCTTCTGGGATCACGGGTGGGATTCCAAAATCCCAACCACCGGTTCTCAGTTGCTCAGTGGGCGCGGGCATGTGGCCATAGACTACCAGAACGCCCCTTTTTCACCTTGGGCTTCCCTTGGGCCTCTGGGAGGGTGAAAACGGCCTCCCCCGAGCTCCAGAAGCCGGAAACAGGCCTGTTTAGATCTAGACTTCCAGAACGTCCAGGACGGCCATTCCTCCCCCTTCCAAAGCCTCCACACAGACCCTGCGCTTACCTGCAGCCAAAAGAGGCCACCTGGAGACTCCTGGGAGGGGAGGGGCATGGTGGGCGGGGCCAGCCAGTCGGTTCAACTAACAGTTCGGCGAACTGGATGTAAATTTAACATCTGGTTCGCCCAAACTGGCCCAAACCGCCTGAATCTCACTCCACCCAATTCTGTTCAGTTTTGTCGAGGCAGAGCGAGGCAGGTTAAAAACAGGTGGCTTGGTAGATAGACTATGTGATGACCCAAAGGGGCGTGGCACAAAGGCAACACAGTCAGATTTAGCAACAAGAGTCCCTTTATTATCTCCAATTTTGCCCCCAATGTCCAAGTTGCCTTCAGGCTGGAGAAAAAACGCTCCCAGGAACAGCCTTGGGCTGCAGGAAATTCAGTCCAAAACATGGTCAACACAAACTGTAACTTAAAATCCAAACAAACCAAATTGAAGCAATTAGCTCGACAGGGCAGGAGCAGAAATTTCAGACTTGAAAGCAAGGCAAGACTCACACAGTTGGGAAGATGCCAGGGGACCCAGATAAGCCACGATGATACAAGATAAAATCACATTTGTTCCCAACAACTTGCTGTGCGCAACCTCCCTTTTTTATACACTGTGTTCCCAGCTGCGGCTAATAAAGGGAATCAGGGCCCTTTCCTCCTCTGTAAGCCACGCAACTCGTGTTGCTCCCTTCTCCATTCCTCCTTGTGTGTCCTAGGATGAAGAGGGGGTGGGCCTGGGTCTTCCTCCGAATTCCCCCTCCCTTGTTCTACCTCACCCCTGCTCTGCCCAACCGGACTTTGCCTTCTTCCACAGCCAATGGAGCCACGCTCCCACTCCCTGTCAGCTGTTCAGCGTCCTCCTCCGAGTCAGATTTCGACAGGGGCGTGACAGACTAGGGAGAGACATAGGTGCAAGAAGGCACCTGGGACCATTCCTCCCTCCAAGCATTCTCGGGGTTAAACTAGGTAGATGTTAGTCGAATGGCTGTTTTCCATACTGGTCTATGGGATCACCCTGTTCCTGTGCATGAGTTCAGCTGATGGCATCCCCCATCCAGAAGCTCTTCTGGATTCCAGACAAAGGCCTCATTCCAAAAGCATCGAGCAGATTGCACCATCTTTGAGAGGCGCCATTGTGCTCGTGTGTTCCCTGAAATCCAGCCAAACTTCACAGAGCTAAATTTGAAAGCGTTTCAGGCATCACATTTGGAATTCAAGTGAGCAAGTTGCTTGGGGAAAAAAAAAAAAAAAAGCTGAAGGCAGCCATTTATTTTATTTTATTTTATTTTTGACTCGTCAGTCGCTTGCAAGATAATAGGTGTAAGTATAGACATCGTTCTGAATACGTGAAATGGGTACATATAAGAAAAATGAAAGAAACAATAGGACAGGGACGGTAGCACCATCTGGCGCTGAGACACACCCACAAGCTGGAGAGAAGAGATTCCTCCAGGCTGAGCACCAAGGAGAACTGGAGGTTGACCAGCCTCTGTGTCCATTAGCTGGAGAAGGTCTCCCACCATCTCTGCATGAACTGGGCCTTGGAGAGGACGGGGGGGAGCTCTGTGGAAATGAAGCATCCATGGAAAACATCCTCGGATGATTATGAGGGGACTGGAGGCTAAAACATATTTAAAAATGGTTGCAGGAACTTGGCATGACTAGTCTACGGAAGAGAAGGACCAGGGGAGACAGGAGAGCGGTCTTCCAATATTTGAGGGGCTGCCCCAGAGAGGAGGAGGAAGGGGGTCAAGCTATTTTTTAAAGCACCCGAAGGCCAGACAAGGAATCATGGATGGAAACTGAACAAGGAGAGATTCAACCTGGAAATAAGGAGATTTTTTTTTTCTGACAGAGAGAACAATCAACCCATGGAACTGTTTGCCACCAGAAGTTGTGGCTGCTCCAACACTGGAGGTTTTTAAGAAGAGATTGGACAGACATTTGTCTGGAATGGGGTAGGGTCTCCTGCTTGAGCAGGGGGTTGGATTAGAAGACCTTCAAAGGTCCCTTCCAACTCTTGTTATTCCTTCCTTCCTTCCTTCCCTTCCTTCCTTCCTTCCTTCCCCATCTCTCCTTCCTTTCCTTCCTTCCTTCCCCATCTCCTTCCCTTCCTTCCTTCCTTCCTTCCTTTCTTCCCCATCTCTCCTTCCCTCCCTTCCTTCCTTCCTTCCTCATCTCTCCTTCCCTTCCTTCCTTCCTTCCTTCCTTCCTTCCTTCCTTCCTTCCTTCCTCCCTCCCTCCCTCCCTCCCTTCCTTCCTTCCCCATCTCTCCTTTCCTTCCTTCCTTCCTTCCTTCCTTCCTTCCTTCCTTCCTTCCTTCCTTCCTTCCTTCCTTCCTTCCTTCCTTCCTTCCTTCCTTCCTTCCTTCCTTCCCCATCTCTCCTTCCCTTCCCTTCCTTCCTTCCTTCCTTCCTTCCTTCCTTCCTTCCTTCCTTCCTTCCTTCCTTCCTTCCTTCCTTCCTATTTAAAAAAGAAGTTTTAAGAAGAGACAGCCACCTGTCTGGAATGGTATAGGATCTCCTGCTTGAGCAGGGGGTTGGACTAGAAGACCTCCAAGGACCCAACTCTCTCATTCTTTCCTTCCTCCTTCCCTCCCTGCCTCGCTCGTTCTCTTCTTTTTTTTTTTAAAAAAAGAAGGTTTTTAAGAAGAGACGGCCACCTGTCTGGAATGGTGTAGGGTTTCCTGCCTCAGCAGGGGGTTGGACTAGACCACCTCCTGGGTCCCTTCCAACTCTGTGATTCTGTGATTCAGTGACTGGCATTCCAGATGGCCATAATATCTTGCAGAAGAAGAGACAGAGTGCAGAGAAATAATTGTGTTTTTTTTTTTTTTTTAAAAAAAGGGAGAATCCATCTGGAATCTATTTAGGATGGGCCAGCTTTTTGCAAAGGCAGAGAAATAATTCAGCAGCAACTTACCACTGGTCTCTTCGCCGGCCTGCTTTGCAGGGGACACTGCGGCCATCATAAATAGGAGTCCGTTGCCAAATGTCTGAATTTGGATTACGTGACTGTGGGGATGCTGCAACGGTCGTAAGTGTGAAAAACGGTCATAAGTCACTTTTTTTTCAGTGCCTATTCTGACCCAGGCTTCGTCAAACATAGTTAATATCAAACTTATTTTAAAAGCAAAACCTATTTTATTGCAACGGGGGGAATTGCTTTCATTCCCAGCCAGAACTAATCTTAAATAGTTCCCCAAGATAAGCACACACCTTTCAGTGTTGGGGAATGCTGCCAAAAACAGAAGTAACCAAATTAATTATAACAGAAACCAACCGAAGTACCGAAAAAAAACCAATCAGAGTACACAGAGCTTCAGAATCTAATTAAACTGCTTTGTTTCCTGCAAAAGTTTTGTCATAGAGGTCTGACTTTTATTCCTGATGGGCGGGGCAATCACCTCCCAGCCTTACTCCCGAGTTGTCCCCTCTGTTTCAGCTCCTCTTGCCTTCTAGCAGCTCTGTGCACACGTACCCTGGGAACAGGCTCCCCTTCTTCCTCTGCCTCGCTGCTGCCAGACTCCAAAGGCTCCTGTTCTGACCCAAACCTGGTTCCACGAGAGTAAACACAAGACAAAGGTACCAGCACAACTTTTTAATGTTTCATTTATGAATCCTGTTTCTTCGCAGATCCAAGGCTGCTTCCAACTAATTAGCTCTGGCAAGAAAGAGCCTGGACAAGTTTTTGCAAGGCTGCCAAGAACAACAGATAAAGTTTCTAAACAATAATTCAAAGAGTCTCCAAACACCAACCAAGATATTCTGAACTTCCACAAGGCTTGAGTGCAAAAACGTCTTTGCTTCCTGCAAAGAACTGCAGTTTCTCAGCTGGCTTTTATCTCTTAAGGGGGAGCCCATTACCTTTCAGCCTTACTCCCGAGTCGCCCGTGCTGCTGCAGCTGCTCTTCCCTTCGAGCAGCCCTGTGTGCATGCGCCCTGGGCACAGGCTCCTCGGGGGCCTCTTCCTCACTGCTGCCAGCCTCCACAATCTCCGACGGCAGCACCCCGCTCCCAGATGTCCCTGGCCCCGTCTCTGCATCGGACGCAGGACCCTCGTCCGAATCCTCTCCAGACTCTTCTTCTCTCTCCAGATTCTTCCCCACTGTTCGATTCCACTGCCGTCTGCACCGACGGCCGGCGAACCACAACAGTGCCATAGCAACTCTGAACAGTTACTATTGTTGTAAGTTGACTGTACGACTGATGTTTTAAACATGCATTTTAAACGCTTGACAATCTTACCTATATATATTTGGGGTTCTATTTTTCTATGCATGTATTTGGGCTGACTTTGGGACTTCGGGGCTGTTAAGCCTGGATTCCCCAACGGGTGTTAAGGAAAACAAACCAAACAGAACGTGCAGCGAAGTCAGATAGGAAGACAGGTAAATGTGTGAGATAAGTTTTTCTAGTTAACACGCAGTAAAAATACAGATACGCTTGTGCTATCAAAAATATAGTTTATTCCATTTAAGAATTATAGCATAGTCATAATAAACAGTCCATTAGTCATATATCAATTTCAGTCAAGTCTTGTCGGGGATACTCTATTTGCAAAGTCTGTGTTGAATAGCCAATGTCAATACACTTACAATAAATCAGTCCAATCTTATCTTCTCTCCGTTGAGAAAAATCAACACTCCTACAAGAACGTAGTCATCAATCCATCCAGTAATTAGGGATCAGTAAGCCAGAGAGAGAGAGAGCTGCATTTGCCTCGCCTCATATATAGTGCTTTTACAATCACACCCTTAATTACATTCTTGCTGTTAAAGTTACACACACTTTAACTAACAAACCATGATACCATATTTATTATTTTTACCCAAACCAGTTAGGGTAAACAATGTTATCCCTAACAGGGGCAACTTCTCCCTGATACCCATGTGCCAATTTCCTTCCATCCACAAACAAGGCCCGGAGCATTTCAACTCAAGAACTTTGCACTGACAATAAACCGAATTTGGTGATCCGCCAAATGCTGGATGCCTTGTAAAATTCAGCCCGTTATTTTCTGGCTTGCAGCATCTTCCCAAAGTCCATTTTAAAATGTGCCCACTAAAAACTATTTGCAGCCTCCTCTCATCCCATCTCCTGGCCTCTTCTGGGTCTCCCAAGAGGAATGGTGGCTTGCTGGCTTTGCAGCTGCCTCTCGGGGCACCCGAGCTGCAGCTGGCGAGGCTGGGAGCGACAATTCACAGGTGTGATGGCGGCCAGACACGAGCGCACCTCTGGCCTTGATCTATTATCTTGGTAAGCATGGGAGCCAAACCTTGGAGCATCAACATACGGAGAGAGCTGGATGCAAACAAATGCCAGAAATGTGAATTTCTGCATCTCTGGAATTTGTTGTTTTTTTTTTCCTTTGCAGCAAAACTACCTATCTCTCCACATTAGTTTGCAAAGTCTCTCTTGTGCGCCAGGGGTTTTACTGTTTGGGGTACCTTGTTGCAAACATCACAACTACCCTGCAAATTTTGCATCTGGCTGGAGGAACTACATCAAGCCTGAAATCCACATGGCGCATAGGAGTCTCTCTATGCATTTGCCGCAAAGAATGCCGGTTTCCGTCTACATGAGGGGTGGGTGGGAATTCGCTTGCTTTTCATTGTCATTTTTGCAGAAGAGCCTGGGGCATTTTGGGGCGGTGTGAGGGGGGGCCTTTGCGTTGCGGTTCTCAGCTTTGCAAGGTCAGGAGAAGGAAAGGAAGTCCCAAATCACCTTCAAACTATTTTTTACCTGAAAGATTTTCTTGTTTTCCCTCCAACATATTTTACTTTTAAACAGAACAGTGGCCTGTGGGCCATTGAGCATATGGTAATGTAAAAAGAAGGATTGTTTTCCATCTAAAGTTTCTTGGGTGTGTGTGTGTATGTGTATTAAACTCAGATACATTTTTAGGAGTAAACACACCATCACTGAGGGTTGTGCGTGCAAATTTGTAATAAAGTAATAATAATAATAAAGGACAATTCTATTTTTTCTCCATGGAAGTGTTTCATATTGGAGGGGATACAGATCTCTCTCTCTCTCTCTCTCTCTCTCACACACACACACACACACACACACACACTCACTCACTCTCATTCTGTCTCTGTCTCATACATGCTTGCTCTCTGTCTCTCTCTCTGTCTCTTTCTCAATCAACTGATTTAAATTAACAGATTTGGAAGGGACCTTGTAGGTCATCTAGTCCAACCCTCTGCCAAGCAGGAGACCCCACACCGTAATCTCTTTCTCTCTGTGTGTCTCTCTTTCTCTCTTTCTCTCTCTCTGTCTTTTCTTTCTTTCTTTGTCTCTTTCTCTCTCTCTCTGTTTTTCTCTCTTTGTCTCCCTCTCTCATTCTTCTCTCTCTCTCTCTCTCTCTCTCTCTCTCTGTGTGTCTTTCTCTCTCACACACACACACGCTCTCTCTGTTTCTCTCTCTGTGTGTCTGTATCTCTGGGCATGTCTGTCTGTCTGTCTGGTCTCTGTCTCTCTTTCTCTGGTTGTTTTGAATTTCTCGGCTGCCTAACCAACCCAGGTTTTTGTTTTTACCAAGGTAAAAATAAAAGTAAGGCGCACCAAGAAGTGTTAATTCCAGAGACCTATGGTGGATTGTGGTCTGGATTCCCAGGAGGAAGGGAAGGAGGGAGGGCATGCATGGCAGAGGAGCAAGAGACAATTGGGCTGAGAGAGCTTGTGTGGGAGAAAGAGAGTGAAGAAGGCGCCTCCCTAACAGTCCCCAGGGCATGTGATTTAAAGCGGGTGGTAGCCAGCTTTAGGTCGGCAAAATTCTGTCCGTGGGTGAGGGACCATAAAGAAACTTGCTTGGAAGGATCACAAGGGGTCTTTCTTGCACAGGATGGAGTAGAACCTCACTTCTCAATCCTGGTGTCAGGATTCCAGCAGTGGCCCTAAGTAAATCATGAGCTTCGAGCCAAGCTTCAAAAACCCCAGAGGATTTGTTAAGAGCTAACATGTCCGGCATTGCCTGGGTGTAGCCGTATTTGTAACTCATTGTCACCCTTGACCCTGGTTTTCCCCCCACCCCTCTGGGTGTATCCTAATTCATAGTCTCCAATGGGACACATCCATAGCCAAAAGTCATCAATCATGTTCTCCCAACTAGAGATTTGCACGGGGCAGAAACTCCAGTCGCTTAGTTATAATCTTTGCAAGATATGAATGGAATGCACTTTCGGTTTCCAAGTTGCTGCCCTGTTCTTTCCAACTCCTTCCCCTCCCACCCACCCTTTCTGTCGGCAACTATAAAACGGGCATAGAAATGTTTTATGAGTCGACACTTGGCTAATTTACCCCAAACTGCGTAAAAGTGATTTGTCTTGGGGTAAGGACACATGAACCCCTTGACCCACTACTACAGAGACATTCAAATGGATTTCAATCTTACCACATCTCCTAAAATACACTACGTAAATCTCCCAAAGTATTCCTATGAAGAGGAACGTTCGTGAGGCAATTTGTGAGGTAAAAGATCAGTCAGTGACACTGTTTTGTATACCACAGATTGTCCTTGAATTACTGCCATTCGTTTGAGGACCATTTGAAGCTACAACAGGGCTGAAGGAAGGGACTTACAATGGGGCTGTCACAGGAAGAAGGTTGTAGCCCCTGAGTGAAGGAGAAGAAACAATGGGTGGAAGGACATTTGAACTTTGGCTCGAGAATCATGTTTTAATTAGGGCGATTGCTGGAATCCTGACAGCCAACTTGGAAATGAGCAGAAATTTCGTGACAGTGGGAACAATTAATGGCTTCCCTCCAGAAGTTGTGGGTGTTCCATCACTGAAAGTTTTGAAGAAAAGGTTGGGCGACCATTTGCCTGAAATGGTATAGAGTCTACTGCTGGAGCAGGGGGTTGGACTAGAAGACCTCACAGGTCCCTTCCAGTCGTATGATTCTATGAGATAGATAGATATATTGATGGACAGACAGACAAGACAAGATAAGCAGAGAGAGAGAGAGATGATAGATGCTGTATGAAAGATGATAGAATATAGAATAGTATAGAATTAAGAATAGAATAGAGTAGAATAGAATAGAATAGAATAGAATAGAATAGAATAGAATAGAATAGAATAGAATAGAATAACAGAGTTGGAAGGGACCTTGGAGGTCTTCTAGTCCAACCCCCTGCCTAGGCAGGAAACCCTGCACCACTTCAGACGAAGGGTTACTCAATATCTTTTTAAAAGCTTCCAGTGCTGGAGCATTCACAACTTCTGGAGACAACTTCTGATTAATTGTTCTAACTGTCAGGAAATTTCTCCTTAGTTCTGCTTTTCTCCTTGATTAGTTTCCACCCATTGTTTCTTGTCCTGCGATAGATAGATAGATAGATAGATAGATAGATAGATAGATAGATAGATAGATAGATAGATAGATAGATGAGAGAGAGAGAGAGAGAGAGAGAGAGAGAGAGAGAGAGAGAGAGAGAGAGGAGAGAGAGAGAGAGAGAGAGAGAGAGAGAAATACATGATAGAGTTAAAGATAGATATACAGGTGAAACTCAAAAAATTAGAATATTGTGCAAAAGTTCATTTATTTCAGTAATGCAACCTAAAAGGTGAAACTAATATATGAGATACTCATTACATGCAAAGCAAGATAGTTCAAGCTGTGATGTGTCATAATTGAGATGATTATGGCTTACAGCTCATGAAAACCCCAAATCCACAATCTCAGAAAATTAGAATATTACATGCAATCAATAAAACAAGGATTGTACACAGAACAATATCGGAACTCTGAAAAGTATAAGCATGCATATGTAATTTTTCGAGTTTCACCTGTAGATACATAGATGAATAGAGAAGATAGATAGACACCTGATAGAAAAAAAAAAAGAGGGCTGTGAAAATATTTACAGACCCCTCACATCCCGGACATAAACTGTTTCAACTCCTTCCCTCAAAACGAGGCCATAGAGCCCTGCACACCAGAACAACTAGACAAAAGGGGAGTTTTTTCCCGAAAGCCATCCCTCTGCTAAACAAATAATTCCCTCAACACTGTCCAACTATTTACAAAGTGTACACTACTATTACTGTTAATCTTCTCATCACTCCTGATCACCCATTCCCTCCCATTTGTGACTGTATGACTGTAACTTTGTGGCTTGTATCCTTACGATTTATATGGACTGTTTCCTAGTATGATTTGATTGTTGATTGTACCCTATGACTATCATTAAGTGTTGTACGTTATGATTCTTGATTCTTAACTAATGTACTTTTTCTTTATGTATATTGAGAGTATTTATACCAAGACAAATTCCTTGTGTGTCCAATCACACTTGGCCAATAAAGTATTCTATTCTATTCTATTCTCTAGATGGGTGGGTGGATGGATGAAACAGTTTGCCTTCAGAAGTTGTAGGGTTGTGACTGCTCCATCACTGGAGGTTTTCAAGAAAAGATTGGACATCCATTTTCTGGGATGGTATAAGGACTCCTGCCTTGAGCAGGGGGTGGACTAGAAGACCTCAAAGGTCCCTTCCAGTCCTATGATTCTACGAGATAGATAGTACATTTCATGGACAGACAGAAACACAAGACAAGATAAGGAGAGAAAGGGAGAGAGATGATAGATACTGTTTGATAGATAGATAGATAGATAGATAGATAGATAGATAGATAGATAGATAGATA
>NW_020717046.1:89757-100741 GCF_900518725.1 Notechis scutatus | reverse complement strand
AGGAGAAGGAGAGGGAGGGGAAGGGAAAGGAGAAGGAGAAGAAAGAGGAGGGGAAAGGGAGAAGGAGGGGAGGAAAGGAGGAGGAGGAAAACTGGAGGAGGCTGTTGAAGGCTCCCCAATTTCTCAGGCAAAATGAAGTCACTCCTTTGCTGAAAGGCCTTACAACTGAACATAGAACAACAGAGTCGGAAGGGACCTCATCTCGGAGGTCATCTAGTCCAGCCCCCTGCTCAAGCAGGAGAGTCCATTCCAAATACCAGCCTCTACCTAGGATCGAACTCCCAGCCTCCTGATTGTGAGGCGAGGGGATGGACCCACAGATCAAGGGACTCCTTGGGATGGCTGCCTTCGGGATGCGATGAAAGGAGGGGGAAGGATATAAGTGGTAAGGGTCAGACTGGCATGGATGGAGGCGGGGGGGGGGGTGTTCAGATGAGGGAATTGAGTGTGGTTGAAGCCCCGCCCATTTCTCGGGTCACCTGCCATGCAGCTAAGAAGGGGGCGGAGCAACCAGACCCCAGGTGTTTATGATCCTATGTGGTGGGCATGTGTGAAAGCAAGAAAATATTGGGTGAAAATACATACAGGTAGAACCTCTGGTCGCAAAGGCTTTCTCCTTATTTCCAGGCTGAATCTCTCCTGGCTCAGTTTAACAGATTTAACAGACAAGCAGAGTGGGAAGGGACCTTGGAGGTCATCTAGTCCAAACCCCCCACCCCCCAAGCAGGAGACCCTACACCATTTCTGACGGAGGCCAGTCCAGTCTCTTCTTGAAAGTCTCCAGTGATGACGCTCCCACAACCTCCGAGGGCAACTTCTGTTCCATCGGTTGATTGTTCTCACTTTTCCATCCATTATTCCTTTTTTTGTGTGTGTGTAAAAAGTTTTTTTATTTTTATCTTTTACAAACATCTCTTTTCATGAACAATGGGGTTCCAGGTTTTTACATTTCCATACAAATCTGACCATAATTACATATTTATCTTTCATATTCAGTTTCTGATCATATCATTACATTTTCCATTTTCTGTAAATTTTCACAACTATTCTTATATTTTTCACGCTTATTTTGTCCAGTTTCAATTCATATCTTAACTTATCCCATTTTTCTTTATTTATACTCCTATCTTCTTTACATAATATCTTACAATTCTTATATTCTTAATCTATGTTCATTATACTTTTATACTTTCATCCGTCATATTTGCAATTTCATCACATACTCTTATTTCATTATTAAATATATTCCATCTTAGTTTTAATAATTTCAAACATTTCCCCCTTAATTGCCCATTTGAGTGCACCACCCTTTTGTCTTATACATCATTCAGTTTACTCCCCTTTAACTCATATTAAAAATTATCATAAAATAACCATTTGTAGTTCCATCCATTATTCCTTGTCTGGCCTTCTGGTGCCTTGTGTCGTAAAAAAAAATCCCAATAAAGAGGAACACAGACAGACCGCAAACCATAATTCTTCCTTAAAGATTCAGAGGTTTATTTCCGGAGCAATTTGAAACATGAGTAGCCATCAATAATATTACTTACACCAATAACCCATTGCAATGAGATCCAGAGACAACAGCTAAGTCCAGCAAGGAGTAGCTACAGCCAGTGGACCTGAACTCATCCCAAGACATTATTTTAATACTTTTCTGCATTCATTTCACAACTTACTTCCTTGTTCTTTCTTACTGGCAGTCTCCCCATATACCTGTGTACATCTCAAACCGCTGACCACCAGTACCTTTCAGTTCCTTATTTCTTGTGATTTTGTCCTTCTGTGTCCAAATAGATTTATAAAGTTACATACTTTATATATGTTTAACAATTAGCCACGGCTCAGCAGGATTGCAAATAGTTCTGGTACATTTTGAAATCATCCTATCTAAAACTTTGGTTCCTGTCTCTTTATTCTGGGGCCTGCTATCATCCAAAGGCTGTGCTGAATCTGATAGATCAATAGCCTATATTTTTGTTTCTCATATTTGGAAAACAGCTTGACCCCGCTTCCTCCTCTCTGGGGCAGCCCCTCAAATATTGGAAGGCTGCTCTCCTGTCTCCCCTGGTCCTTCTCTTCCCTAGACAAGCCGGGCCCAGTTCCTGCAACCCTTCTTCATATGCCTTAGTCTCCAATCCCCTAATCCTCTTTGTTGCTCTTCTCTGCACTCTTTTGAGAGCAAGGGTCTTCAAAGTTGGCAAGTTTAAGACTTGTGGACTTTCAACTCCCAGAATTCCTGAGCTAACATGACTGGAGGAGGAATTCTGGGAATTAGAGGTCCACAAGTCTTAAAGCTGTCAAGTATGAAGACCTCTATTCTAGAGTCTCAACATCTTTTTTTTACAGTGTGGAGACCAAAACTGAATGCAGGACTCTAGGTGTGGCCTTACTAAGGCTTTACAGAGGGGTATTAGGACCTCCCTTGATCTGGATTGTATCCCTCTGTTAATGCAATTTAGGATTGCCTTGGCTTTTTTGGCTGCTGTCGAAAAAATCTTAAAGCATTCTGGCTGGGGAATTCTGGGAGTCGAAGTCCACCCTTCTTAAATTCCCCAAGGTTGTGAAACACCGTTTGGGAGGCAAGAAGCATCAATTCAGGATTGTAAAAACTGGGGAGACATAGGAACAAATGTGCAACCTCAGCAGAACCGGCAGCCAAGAAAAATAAGGCAGCTATTTTCGGAGCGAGGATTGACTCTTGTCTGTTTATCATTTCTCCTCGGCGGGGTGTTTGTTTTTTCCCTCTTTTGAATCTCCGTTGCGGTTGAGCTCCCCGCGTTGAGTTAATAACCGTTATCGCCCGGTAGCCAACTTGCAAAGCAAATTGTTCCAAGTTAAGCAGGTATTTTTTTAAAAAAACAAAACAAAAAACTCCCAAGTCATCAGGATGAGGCAACGTCCAGGAAGGGGCTGAATTGAAAACATCTGGTGTTCTGAGCATCTTTGTTTTTCAGCGGCTGTGGTCTGTTTGCCAAAGGTGAAGGCAAGCCCTGTCTGAAATTTATCTGCTTCAGGATTATTTAGATTATACAGAGGGAGGCAAACAGCCCCAGAAGCCTCCCAGAATAGAACAGGATCAACAAACAGTCATGTGTTGTTGTTTTTTTGGAAAGTATTGTTGGACTGGAAAAAAATAAGATCCTGAGAGACGCCGGTGGTCTCCCCACTTATCCTAAAACAGGGGTCGCCCACCTTTTGGACCTCAGGAACCTCCAAACTCATCATTTTAAACCCCACAGACCAGAGACTCAGGGACAATCCCCCAAAAAGTCTGCAGGAAAATCCCCCACCCCGTTTTCCTACCGAACGATTGTTCTTTATTTAGGATCACAGGATACCGTCTCCAGCTCCATTCTCAGGGAGAGAGGGAGAGACTTTTGGCTTCATGCAAGGAAAGCAGCAGGAGCCGCAGAAGTCTTCCTTTCTCTCCCCCAAACTCCGCCAGAAAGGAGTCTTTGCCGGCACAGCCTCTTGGAGCAGGAGGCCTTGCAGGGTCGCAAAGACTCATTTCTGGCGGAGTTTGGGGGAGAGAAAGAAGGACTTTGGCTGCTTTCCTTGCATGCAGCCAAAAGCAGAAGGAGAAAGAAGCGGAAAGAAGCAGCCTGGTGGCCAGGCCAGGCGCGTGGGGGGAATGGGGCAAGTTTCCCCCTCCCCCCTTTCCCCCTCCCCTCACTCCCTCGTGTTGTTCCCAATGCAAGCGACGCAAGCCTTGTGTTCCCACAGGCCATGTGGGCAGCGCAGCCTTGTGTTCCCGCACAGCCCGAATTAATTGCTTTGGGGGGGGGGTGGCATTTCTCTGCGGACCACCAAATTTTTCTCATGGACCACCAGTGGTCCCAGGCCCACTGGTTGATGACCACTGTGCTAAAAGCATCCTTGGGCCTCTGATCTTGGGCTTCTCCTTGATGAACCCAGGGAAAGAAAGCATGAAAAAAACACTCAAACCTTGGGTTTGAGTCAAATGTATCTTTGAACCCGTTGGAAATCACCTCTGCAGTATCTAGAATTGCAAAATGAGCGATGGCATATTTGAGCCAAGTTTCACTCGAGAAAACATCCTTGCTCCAAGCCAAACACAGGATTTCAAGAGAGCCAAGGACAACAAGCAAAGAGAGAGAGAGAGAGAGAGAGGACTACTGAAAAGGATCCCATGTGGAGCAATCCTCAGGACAATTGGAAAGTCTGCCCAAAAAAAGAATAAAATAGAATAGAATAGAACAGAGTTGGAAGGGACCTTGTAGGGCATCTAGTCCAACCCCCCACCCAAGCAGGAGACCCTACCTCATTTCTGACTGAGGGGAATTCAGTCTCTTCTTGAAAGCCTCCAGTGATGAAGCTCTCAAAACTTCTGTTCCATTGATTGATGGTTCTCATTGTCAGAAAATTTCTCCTTATTTCCAGGTTGAATCTCTCCTTGTTCAGTTTCCATCCATTATAGTCTTAGACTTAGAAACATAGGGACCCTGTAGGTCATCTAGTCCAGCCCCTTGCTCAAGCAGGAGAGTCTTATTCTATACCCTTCCCAACCAAGTGGCTGTCCTTAAAAACATCCAGTGATGGAGCACCCACAAATTTCTTGAGGTGACTTCCATTTCACCGATTGATTGTTCTCCCTGTCAGAAAATTCCTCCTTATTTCCAAGTTGAATCTCTGCTTGTTCAGTTTCCATCCATTGTTCCTTGTCTGGCCTTGGAGAATAGCTTGACCCCCTTCCTCCTCCTCTCTGGGGCAGCCCCTCAAATATTGGAAGATGCTCTCCTGTCTCCCCTGGTCCTTCTCTTCCCTAGACTAGCCAGGCCCAGTTCCTGCAACCGTCCGTCGTATGTTTGAGGCTCCAGTCCTCTCATCATCTTGGTTGTTTTTCTCTGCACTTTTTCTAGAGTTTCAACATCTTTTTTTCATATTATGTTGATTAAAACTGGATGCCATATTCCAAGTGTGGCCTTACCAAGGCCTTATAAAGTGGTACTAACACTTCATGTGACTTAGATTCGATCCCCCTGTTAATGCAATCTAGGATGACATTGGCTTTTTGGGCTGCTGCTGCTGCTGCACATGGCTGGCTCCTATTTAACTGATTGTCTGCTGGGATACCGGAAGGATAATCATGCGTTCTTCCCAAGAGAAAAATAAAACGTGGAGTTCATTTAGCAAGCCATGGTAGATACAAAGGTTTGTTGGTTTGTTGGTTTGTTTTGAAGGAGCTAGGTGCTGAAAAGGACGTGCCCAGGGAAAGGAAGAATCATAGAATTGCAGAATCAGACCGGAAGGGACCTTGGAGGTCATCTAGTCCAACCCCCCCTGCCCAAGGCAGGAGTCCTTATAAAATCCGGGATAAATGTTTGCGCAATCTTTTCTTGAAAACTTCCAGGGAGAATCTTCTAAACAGCAACTTACCAGCTATTGGCAAGTAGCAAATTCCTGCAGAAAAACAGCCTCAAAAGACAAGCGGAAAGCAACAACAAAAAAAAAATCATATTTCTGGTTATGTTAGCAGGAAAAGGGAAATGAACAATAAGAAAGGGGTGCCCTGCGACCAAGCGAAGTGGCCAGATATTGGCAGGGGGTGGAAGAGAGTCGACCGTTTAACTCATGTAGAGACAATCCTCCCCTTATGACGACCATTAGAACCAGAACTTTAGTTGCTAAGCAGGGAAAGAGAGTCACTTTACAGATACACATTGACAGAGTTGGAAGGGACCTTGTAGATCATCTAGTCTGACCCCCCCTCCCACCCAAGCAGACACTACACCGTTTTTTTTTTAAACAAGTTTTATTAATTTTTAAAACACACAAATTATCATTATTCATTACATGTTTAAACCTTTTTCCCTTGTAAATTTAACAAGTCAGATAAATTATGATTCTGTTTTAAACCATTTCCATATAATATACCAAAACCTCTTATTCAATTTCTCTTTACTTCTCTTTACTCTTATTCAATATCATTATTATTATTTCATCTATTTCTTTCTGACTTAGTTACCATTATTCTCATTCTATATTTCTACAAGTTTTTACTAATTCTCCCCCCCAAAAAAACATATACACTACACCGTTTTTGACAGATGTCAGTCCAGTCTCTTCTTGAAAGCTTAATGGGTGTTCTAACCTTTTTTTCCCCGTCCCGGTTGTTAAGCGAATCACCCTGGTTGTTAAGTGAGTCACATGGTCGCTAAGTGGATCCAGCTACCTCTCACCCCCAGCTGGCGATCACGTGATCCCTGGGATGCTGCAACCATGATAAATTACATGCTGGTTGCCAAGCATCCAAATTTGGACCCCGTCACCATGGGGAGGATGCTGTGTCCTCGGTCGTAAGTGCGAGGACTCGTCGCCAGTTTTCACCTGTCTCTTTGACCGGTTTAAGTCGAGAGCCACCTGGATTTGGGCTCCCATCTTCCTCCTGGGACGGCGTGGCTCATGGGTTTAGGATGTTGGTTTTTCATTTGTGGGAAAATGCTCTTAATGAGTTGCACAGCACTGTCGGTCCTTGGGAGCGGGACAGGCTCGACAACTCAGCGGGTAAAACAAAAATAAATAAACACAGCCCATGATCCACACAGACACACACAAACACACGCACCCTCCCAGCTGAAGGGAACCCCCCCCCCCCCCGCTGCCGGCCCCCCCCCCCCCCCAGACAGCCTCTTCCCCCCCCCCCAAGGCCTTTGATCTGTGCATGGACCAAATCCGGGGAATAAGCAATTTTTAATAGTGTCTTAATCTGTGCCATCTTTTAATCACCTTTTAATTAGTTTTTACTTGTTTGATAACTTATAAGACACCCAGAGTCACCTGTAGGGGAGATGGGTGGGATAAACCATGAACAAAGACAGTTTTCCTCCTCCTCCTTCTTCTTCTCCTTCTTCTCCTCCATTTCTTCTCCTTCTCCATTTCTCCTCCTTCTCCTCCTCCTCCTTCTTCTTCTCCTCCATTTCTTCTCCTTCTCCATTTCTCCTCCTCCTCTTCTTCCTCCTCCTCCTCCTCCATTTCTTCTCCTCCTCCATTTCTCCTCTTCCTTCTTCTCCTCCTCCTTCTTCTGCTCCTCCTCCATTTCTTCTCCTTCTCCATTTCTCCCTCCTTTTCCTCCTCCTTTTCTTCCTTCTTTTCCTCCTCCTTTTCCTCCTCCTCCTCCTTCTCCTCCTCCTCCTCCTCCTCCTCCTCCTCCTCCTCCTCCTCCTCCTCCTCCTCCTCCTCCTCCTCCTCCTCCATTTCTTCCCCTTCTCCATTTCTCCCTCCTTCTCCTCCTCTTCCATTTCTTCTCCTCTATTTTTCCTCCTTCTTCTCCTCCTCCTCCTTCTCCGTTTCTCCTCCTCCTTCTTCGTTTCTCCTCCTCCTTCTCCTCCTCCTCCTTTTCCATTTCTTCTCCTTCTCCATTTTTCCTCCTTCTTCTTCTCCTTCTCCTCTTCCATTTCTCCCCATTCTCCATTTCTCCTCCTCCCCCTTCTCCTCCTCCTCCATATCTCCTCCTCCTTCTTCTCCTCTTCCATTTCTTCTCTTTCTCCATTTCTTCTCCTCTCCTCCTGACTTATGACAGCTGGTTTGCTGGAGGTTTTTCAAGAAGAGCCTGGACAGTCTGAAATGGTATATAGGGTCACCTGCTTGAGCAGGGGGCTGGACTAGAAGACCTCCAAGGTCCCTCGTTTCGTGGCCCTTCGAAGTTAGAATGGCACTGAAAGAAAGTGACGCATGACTGTTTCTCACACCTTTCCACACTTTCCTCGCAGCACCTGGTCATGTAATCCGCATGGTCACGGCGTGGTGAAAAACCAGATGCTCGGCAGCTGACTCGTACTTACGACAGTCACAGCATCCCGGAGGTCACGTGATTCCCCTTTGGCGACCTTCTGACCAGCAAAGTCCAATGAGGAAGCCAGATTCTCTTAACGACTGGGTTACTAGCTTGACAGCAGCAACGATTCACTTAATGACGATGGGCAAGAAAGGTCGTCAAACGGGGCCAACATCTGCGGTGATTCCTGTAACAAACTGCCCTCGGAAGTTGGTGGAGCTTCATCATCACCTGAGACTTTCAAGAAGAGACTGGACTGCCCTTTGTCAGAAATGGTGTAGAGTCTCCTGCATGGGCGGGTGGGGGGGTTGGGCTAGATGACCTACAAGGTCCCTTCCAACTCTGATTATCTGTTATATGTTATATAACTGTCTAGAATTGTTGGGACTGACATAACTAATAAATAATGGATTTTCCCTGAACTGGAACATGATGCGGGAGGCGTCTCCTCAGCCCATTTCAACATTGCGATACGTCCTCTCTCACCCGAAGCTTCTACTCTACCTGTGCAGGTGAGTCACCTGTGGCCAGGTAGGGAACAGGCTGCATTCCCGAAGGGAGGCATCAACCTTAAAACGACGAGTTAATTCCTGTAAATTCGACGAGTTCAACATACATTTTCTGCGACAGTTGCCTTCGCGCAAAACTTAGGAAGCCAAAAAAACCCCTCCAAATACTTGGAAAAATAATGCTTAAAAATGCTCTCCTTGGTATTAAAAATAAAAAGGGGGGGGGGGGGAGAGGATGTGACCCAGATGTGCTGGCAGAGGGAGGGGGACTTTCAGTGAAATGGCCAAGTGAAACCACCAGGGGGCGCTGGAAAGGCGCTTGGTTTAAAAGGCAGGGCAGATGTTGGGAGCTTCACTTCCCAGTTCTGAACCCAACCGTGAGCTCTGGAGAAACTTCTGGATTACCAAAGACCCAGAGGACGCCAGAAGAAGAAGAAGGAGGGGAAGAAGGAGAGCCTCCTTCGCCAGCACAGTCTCTCTGCTTTGAAGAACCGGCCCGGGTTTGCTCCACGCTCCTTCTCCAGCACCATCTCCATCCAGCTCTTTCTCTCAGTCCAGCTGGGTCCTGTGCATTGTTGCGTTGTTGAAGCAGGATGGCTAATGGAGGCCTCCAGATGTTGGGCTTTGTCCTGGCTTTCATCGGCTGGATTGGCATCGTGGTCAGCACGGCCATGCCCCAGTGGAAGATCTCCTCTTATGCGGGGGACAATATTGTGACTGCCCAAGCCATCTACGAAGGCCTCTGGATGTCCTGCGTCATGCAAAGCACGGGACAGATGCAGTGCAAGGTGTACGACTCCCTTCTCAAGTTGCAAGGTAGGTGTCTGTCGGGACGTCTTTTTTTTATTTTTTTATTTTTACAACAAAAACAACAAATAAAAACTATCTTTCAATTATACAGTGTGTCATCCAGGTACATATATATTGTCCACATAATAATATTTGTATGCATTTAAGTTTACAGTCATATTGTATTCCAGTCAGCGTTAGATATCGTGTTGTATCATGATTACACTGTCGTTAAATTTTTAGTTCCATTTCAAACTATTCTTAAAAACAAATCCCAACTTTTACTAAATTATATTCCTGCTGGAAGTGCGGTTTGTGAAGTCTGATGCATTGTGCGAACGGGGAATGTCGTGAGAACCAAAACATCTTTGTACGAGTGAATTTGCACATATTTGTTTGTTCGGCCGTTGCAGATGATAGAAACTCTGGAAGTATGGTTTGTGAAGCCTGATGCACGGTTCTGCACATTGTGTGAACGTAGAAGGACCTCTTTGTTTTGCTGCGCGAGATATTATTTTTCATTCAGTGGGCAGGGACCCAAAAACACACATCGGAGAGGTGCTTTCTTGTTATATCTTGTTATATCTGTTATACATGCAAGACGTGGGAAACAAGACATGGTTATAAAGAAACACACTGTGTGCTTATGAGTCTCTTCTTAGTTTTTTTTTCTTTTCTTGAAAACATTTCTCTTCGCATCCAAGAAGTTTCTTCAGTTCTTCAGACCATCTGGGTGCTGAACTAAAAAAACTTCTTGTATGAGAAGAGAAACATTTTCAAGGAATAATCCAAGAAACTCCAATTGCTTTTTGAGGGGGGGGGAAGCACCTTTTGGGTTATGAAGTGATTCCCAAGAGTTTAAACTTCTGCCTGAAGTTTTGTGTTAAGCGAACCTTACTTCAAATCAGCGAAGGTGGCAGCAGGCAGGGTTAGCTACAGACACTGAACCAATCAATATAAATCAATAACTTTTTTTTTTTTTTTAAAAAAAAGAAGGAGGCCAGGTAGGGTGAGCAGGGAGAAAGGCTTGGATAAACTTTACTCGGAAAGGGAGGTCGTGAACTGGAATTTGAAATTCGAACGCTCGATTTGGAGACTGGAACAAAAGAAACAAAACTGAACAAGGAAATTCAACCTCTTTTTTCGCCCACAAGGGACTGGGTGAGAGTTTGATGCTGCCTGGTTGGTGTTGGATCAAACAGTGCATTTGTGATTCAGTCCTATGTGTTATTTTAATTATTTTAATTTTTAAATACTCTGTAGTGTGATTGTCATGTGGTGTTTGGGGCACTGTGCTGGAGTAGCTTTCAAATTTCATTGTATTCGTGGAATGCAATGACAATAAAGGTATTCTATTCTATTCTATTCTATTCTATTCTATTCTATTCTATTCTATTCTATTCTATTCCATTCCATTCCATTCTATTCTATTCTAGTGAGGAGGAAAGCACAGTTGTGATCTTGGCTTATGGTGGGGGCAGCTGATAAGTTGCTCCCCAAAAAGGGACAGAGAAAAATATTTTTTGCTCTTGGAGTTCAAATGAGCCCCATCTTGGCAATTCTGAGATGGGTCGAGTGGTGGGTAGGGAATTCTGGGAATCGAAGGTCACATCTTAAAACTATTGTTTTATTTGTGTATTGTCTTTATTATTATTTTTGAAAATGACTCTTGGAGGCAACACATTAACACACCTTCTTCCTCCTATTTTCCCCATACCAACAACCCTGTGAGGAGGGCTGGGCTAAGAAAGAGAGGGGCTGGTCCCAAATCATCCAATCAGCTTTCATGCCTAAGGCGGAACTAGAACTCATAGCCTCCTGGTGATTGGCCCAAAGTCACTCAATTGGCTTTCATGCCTAAGGCGGAACTAGAACTCACAGCCTCCTG
>NW_020717046.1:57191-70650 GCF_900518725.1 Notechis scutatus | reverse complement strand
AGAATTCCTGAGCCAACATGGGGAACGATGGGCCTTTCATGACTTGTGGGCTTCAAGTCCTAGAATTCCTGAGCCAACATGGGGAATGATGGCCCTTTGATGTTCCCATCTCTGGGTTAGAGCTATGTGAGAGGTGGAAAGTAGGTGTGGACTTTTTTTCCTCCAGAGAAGAAATTTGGGGTGTGAACAGCACCTCCCTGATCTTCCTGGGTTGGGCTGCATTAAGACTTGAAAGTGAGACCACCGGAGAAGTTGCAGAAGCATGCCAGAAAAAGTCCTTTCCTGCTGTTTCCCACCAGGAAAACTGGAACGGATGAAACCTGCCTATAAAATAAAGACAAACACAACGTCAACAATGAAGAAGGGCCAACCAATGGGTGCAGCGATCCTTCGCTTTGCTTCTGTGCTTCAGGTGCCTCTCATTAATATCTTTAATTGGGTTTGTTGTTTGAATGCCTTCTGGGAAGAGCGCGATTAAGACATCCATTACCAAATGTGCAGAAGGTACAGAAAATGATGGTTGAGAACTCGCCCAGATCTGAGGCTCTAAAATCTCCTTTCGTGCAGGTGAAAACAAGAGAGGGTTAACCCTTGGCTTGCCTAGATACAGGCCGTCCTTGACTTACGACCGCAATTGAGCTCAGAGTTTCCACTGCTAAGCCAGTCCCTTGTTCAAGTGAGGTTTGGCTCCGTTTGATGAACTTTCTTTCTCGGTCGTTTAGTTCAGGGGTCTCCAACCACCGGTCCATGGACCGGTACCGGTCTGCGGAACAAGTCCTACCGGGCCGCTGGCTTGCTGGGCGCCGCCATCTTGTTTTGATGAAAAAGTGCTTCCGGTGAGCTTTTCCGGGTAGAAAGCTCACCGGAAGCACTTTTTCATTAAAAAAAGATGGCGGCGCCCAGCTGATGCCGGTACCGGGCCGTGGCGTAAAAAAGGTTGGGGATCACTGGTTTAGTTGGTAACATGGTTCTTTAAGCAGATCTGGCTTGCTTGTCAGAAGGTCGCAAAAAGGGGATCGCGTAACCCCTGGAACTGTCAACTCGTAAAGCATTCCTCTGCCTGTTTTCGAGTTGCCACACACAAGGGAGGGGGGAATCTGAAGGAGCAGTGCAGCAGATTAAAACCAGAAGTACATTCCACGCTTCTCTTACCAAGATTGTAGCCTAGGCTACCGGATCTTCTGCCCGAATTGGAGAACGTGATTGAGGACACCCGGCCCGTGAAGGTGCTTCATCGGAGAATCTCATTTATGACACACCCAGGAGGGAGGGGGGGGAAACAGGGTCACAGGGGACTGTGAATTACGTAGGCCAGAGTTGGTTTCGTTTAGGTGAATGCCGGCATGTTGCTCCTAATAAATCTTTTGAAGTTGGGCTCGAGGATCATGATTTAATTAGAGCAATTGCTGGAATCCTGACAGGGACTCACAACCGTCATAATTGCAACCCAGTTAAAAAACTGTCTGGATTTGGATCACATGACCACAGGGATGCTGCAATGGGGAAAAACGGTCCTAAGTCACTTTTTCCAGTGCCTGTAACTCTGAATGGTCACTAAATGAGCTATTGCAAAGCGAGGACTACCTGTATGGAAATCTGCAACGCATTGTGGTCGATTCTGAAGATTGGGGCCCATTGCTGGCTGTGGAAGGAATAACAGGGCTGATGAATGTGAAGCCTTGTATAACTTCTCTCAAAATTCCTCAGGATGGTATCACTGCACCACAATGCCAAGCACAAAACCGCCCGGGTCTTTTGCCTTAAAGCACCTTGGTCAAGCAACGTTGGCTTTTGGGGGGGGGGCAGCTGCCCAAAAAGCCAATGCAGTCCTAGCCTGCATTAAGAGAGGGAGAGAATAAAGATCATGCGAAGTGTTAATGCCAGTTTACAAGGCCTTGGTAAGGCCACACTTGGAACATTCCATCCAGGTTTGGTCACCGCGATATAAAAAAAAGAAGATATGGAGATTCTTGAAAGAGTGCAGAGAAAAGCAAGGAGGAGGATTAATCTTACCTTTTCTTTTAATGTACACCGAGAGCATATGCACCAAGACCAATTCCTGGTGTGTCTAATCATACTTGGCCAATAAAGAATTCATTCATTCATTCTTTTATTCGTTCGTTCATTCATTCATTCATTCATTCATTCATTCATTCGGGAGCATCATCACTTGAGACTTTCAAGAAGAGACTGGACAGCCATTTGTCAGAAATGGTGTAGGGTCTCCCGCTTGGATGGGGGGGTTGGACTAGATGACCTACAAGGTCCCTTCCAACTCTGATTATCTGTTATCCGTTATCTGTTATCTGTTATTCATTCATTAAGGGGACTGGAGGATAAAACATATGAAGAACGGGTGCAGGAATTGGGTTTGTCTAGTCTAGAGAAAAGAAGGACTCGGGGTGACATGATAGCAGCCTTCCAATATTTGAGGGTCTGCCCCAAAGAAGAGGAGGGGGGTCAAGCTCTTCTCCAAAGCCCCAGAAGGCGGGACAAGAAGCAACGGGTGGAAACTCATCAAAGGAGAGAAGCAATCTGGAATTAAGGGAGAAATTTCCTAACAGTGAGGACAATTCACCAGTGGAACTGCTGTGGCTGCTCCATCACTGGAGGTTTTTAAGAGGAGACTGGACAGGCGTTTGTCTGGAATAGTATAGGTTCTCCTGCTTGAGCAGGGGGCTGGACTAGAAGACCTCCAAGGTCCCTTCCAACTCTGTGAACCCGTTTCCAGGCTTGCTTAACATGCACCAAAGTTATAACGACAAAAAACATTCTCGCTAATGGAATGTGCTGAGATGAGTAGATTGACATTTGAAATTAGAGAGCAAGAGGATAAACAATTTTATGAAATTTGGTATCTTTTTTATCAATGGTTAGATGATAAAATACGATAATAGAATATTTAGAAAGTTAGATAGCAAGGAATACCTTTATTTTTTCTTTTGCCTATGTTATTTGACATTATATCTATAAAGTGTTTTTAGGATAGATTTGGTATGATTATATGATTTGTTATAGAATAAACTGTTTATTGTTATCTCATAAAGCATGAATGATTAAAAGTATAGTCAAATGATTTATTAATAGCGATATTAGGATATATAAGTTTGGATTGACAATATGAGTTGTTATGTAATATAACTGTAATTGAGACTACGAAATGAATGCACAAAACTGATGAACCAACCGAAACACTGTACGTACATAAGAGAGTTGATGTTTTAATGTTTTGTTTGTCTTGTTTGTTTGTAGAAAATCAATAAAATTGTTTCCAAAAAACAAACAAACACATTCTCGCTAATAAGCTTTTTCAGCTGAGCACGTTTTGCAAAAGGAACCCTTGAGTTTAGCCTCTCAGCAACCGTCAGGGACTCCTAAACATCTTCCAGGGGTCGATTGGCTGTCCACCCATGATTGTCTCTCCTGCCCAGAGTTGAGGGCCTGTCTCCCTGAGCACATGAAGTGTCACCTTGGGGACTCATCTCGCATGGCCCTTTCAAGGTTGAACAAGAGGAGACCCAGCCGCCAAACCCATAGGAGATCAATTGATCTCACCCAAGGGATAATCCCGAAGAATGCAGAGTATTTGAGGTCCTTGGTGGTCCCTGAGCTTGGTTGCTTTCTTGTAGATCAGGGGTCTCCAAACTTGGCAGCTTTAAGACTTGTGGACTTCAACTCCCAGAATTCCTCAGCCAGCTATGCTCCCAAGCCATCCTGGGAGTTGAAGTCCACAAGTCTTAAAGTTGCCAAGTTTGGAGGCCCCTGTTGTAGATGTTTCATTACCCAGCTAGGTAACATCATCAGGACTAGAAGAGAGAGGGTTAGTGAAGTGGAAGAAGGAGATAGGAGGGAGGAGGGAGGAGCAGGAGGAGGAGGAGGAGCAGGAGGAGGCAATGACTGTGAGGTCCTTGGTATTTTTGTTTCCTTGCAGATACTTCATGACCAATTTAGGAAACATCATCAGTGCTAGAAGGGTGTGGAGTTTGCTCTCTGTTTATATACATTATAACCCCACTCCCTACTTGCATGATGATATCACCTAGTTTGGTAATGAAATGTCTACAAGAAAACAACCAAGCTCAGAGAGCACCAAGGGATGACGTGAAGAAATAAACTCTTGGGTGGCCTAATATGGTTACCACAATGCATGAAAAGAAACCTGTAGATTATCCCATCCTAGATATGGCATCAGCCCAGGAATTCTTTCCGGAAGGGGATTCAATTTAATGGTAAAAAAAGAGGCAGGCATGGTCCTAAAGATACACTAGTAGAACATGGTAAAATAAGTTTCTTTCAGCCTGAAACCTGCAGAGATTCTCCGTCATCCAGGACCTGCTGGTCCCAAAGGTGGTTTTTCAGGAGGCAACTGGACTTTCTGGTTTTTCTTTTAAAGATGTTTTGCTTCTCATCCAAGGAGCTTCTTCAGTTCTGACTGGATGGTGGGTAAGGGAAGGATCTATATTCCTTGCAGACAGCTGGTCATTTGCATCCTTTTTAGAGGGTCGTTGAGGCCACCTGGAGGTCTGTGTTCTCAGGGTCACTGGGATGGGGCAAGTGGTTCCTGCACTCTGCAATTTTTGTCTCCGGAAATCCATTCCTTACTCCCACCATCATTTGAAGGCCATTCATCCCAAATTGGACAGCTAAAAGTCTGTAGAGATTCTTAATCCTCCAGGTCCTGGTTGTCCCAAAAGTGGTTTTTTTTTCAGGAGGCAACTGGACTTTCTCTTTTTTTTTTCTTTTGAAGACATTTCTCCTCTCATCCAAGAAGCTTCTTCAGCTCTGACTGGATGGTGGGGAAGGGAAGGATTTATCAGGCTGGGATATCGAAAATGGCTTCCCACCTGGTCACGTTGTTGGTCCTTCGGTCCATGTGGATGTAAAACCACGTTCTTCCTCTCTCTCTTTCAGGCAGCCTGCAAGCAACCCGGGCCTTGATGGTGTCCAGCATCCTTTTGGGTCTCATTGGATCGTTTGTCGCCATGATTGGCATGAAATGCATGAAGTGCTTGGAAGACGATGAGGTCAAGAAGTCAAGGATGGCCATCCTTGGAGGTGTCATCTTCCTCCTTTCAGGTGAAGAATGCCTTCCTTCTTTAAATCCATGGCTGCGGACCGGGGTTCGCCTTGACCCTCGTGCTATTTTGTGGCCTTGCAAAGAGACGTCGGTATGGAAGCCACCAGAGATGGGCCAGTAGGTTGGATTCCTGGGAAAGGGGGGGGGGATACAAAGTGGAAAACCAACCATCTGTAGGGTCTGGGTGGGGAGAAGATGCCTAATCTGAGATCAGCCTTGCTGAAGGCTGACATGGGCGGACAGTGGATGCCTTGGAGAAGACAACCTGGGTGTTAAATCAGATCAATGAATGGTCCGGCCAAGATACAAACAGGGGAAGTCCTGTTTTGCAATGTGAGAGGTTGGCCAACTTTCCTCAAAGAAGGTCCCTCCAGTTCTGTAAACAATGGAATGGTGTCTACAGAGCTTGTGATATTTCTGGACGCTTTGAGGAAGAGGCTGGACAGCCCCTTCTCAGGATGGCTTCACTGATTTCATTACACCATGGAGAAGGTTGGATGAGATGAGCATTTCTCAAGGGTTTGCCAACTTGGAGATGGGTGGACTCCAACTCTCACAATTCCCCAGCCAGGGGGAGTTGGAGTCCACCCATTTTCGAGTTGCCAATCCTGAGACATACTCTATGTCAGGGGTCTCCAACCTTGGCAACGTTAAGACTTGTGGACTTCAACTCCCAGTATTCCTCAGCCAGCTTTGCTGGCTGAGGAATACTGGGAGAAGTCCACAAGTCTTAACGTTGCCAAGGTTGGAGACCCCTGCTCTATGTATCCCACACTATAATTCCATTATTCTAGATGTGTTGAACTTCAGTTCTCATATCATGTCCAACACACCTGGAAGAGACTATCTTGACTGAGGAAAGCTGGTGTGAATTGGTGTGACAAGCAGCCACTCCTTCTTGGAAGTTGTTGACTTCACAATACCTCTTACTTCTCGCCTTCCTTCCTACAGGCTTTGCCGCCTTAGTGGCTACCTCGTGGTATGGCAACCTTGTGGCACAGGACTTTTTCAACCCCTACACCCCAGTCAACACCAGGTAAGTCACGTCTCAATGAAACTCTAGACTCCACCAATAGGCTGAGGCAGAAAGATCTCAATGAAATTTAGATTGACCTTCTGCGGATGGCATAACAGAGTTGGAAGGGACCTTGGAGGTCTTCTAGTCCAACACCTTGCTCAAGCTGTTGACCCTGTTACCATTCTGGATCAATAGCTGTCCATCCCTTCTTAAAGACCTCCAGGGATGAAGATGAATGAAGATGAATCAGCGTGGTGATTGCCGCTTTAAGACTGAGGATGGGTCCCACAGGGTTTTACCACTTTAAGAAGCTGCCTATATATAAATGCGGCCATGAGAGGGCATATCTTTTTTCTCCTTGGGTTCTGTCTCCATTGTGGTTCTCCATGTAGAGTAAAGAAGATGGATTGCTTGCCAGGCATTTGCCTACCACGTATAAGTATGTATATAGCAGTCTTGTATATGCCCCGCTGTTAAAAGACAAAGCCTCTGTGTGCTGTGTTGTGCTCCTGGGTTGTCCCACAATAGTAATCACACTGCAAACACTCTGATAAGTTGCACCCACAACTTCTGGAGGCAACTTGTCCGCTGATTGACTGTCAGGACATTTCTCCTTAATTCCAGGTTGCTTCTCTCCTTGATTCATTTCCATCCGTTGCTTCTTGTCCTGCCTTCTTTGGTGCTTTGGAGAATAGCTTGACTCCCTCTTCTTTGGGGCAGCCCCTCAAATAAGGGGACATTGCTATCGTCTTTCTCTTCATTAAACTAGACATACGCCAGTCCTTTAACTGTTCTTTATACATTTTAGCCTCCACTCCCCTGGTCATCTTTGGTGCTAGTCTCAACGTATTTTTCATATCATGAGCAAAACTGGATGCAGTATTCCAGGCGTGGCCTTACTAAGGCTTTGTAAAGAGGTGCTAATACTGCGTGTGATTTTGATTCTACGCCTCTGTTTAAACAACCCAGGATTGCATTAGCTTTTTTGGGCTGTCTCCGTACATGAATTGACTCATATTTCATGGATCATAGTATGACTCCAAGATTCCTCTCACAGTTGTTTATTGGTTTTGAGCCAGGTTTCGCCTAATCTGTATTTGTACCTTTGGTTTTTCCTGCCCAGGTGTAAAACTTTGCTTTTCTCCACATTACAATCCATTTTGTTGGATGAGACCCATTCTCGTTCAAGTCTGTCAAGATCTTTTTGGATCCTGAGCTTGTCTTCTGGGGTGTTGGCTAATCCTGCCAGCTTAGTAACATTTGCAAATTCTATTCCCTCATCTAAGACGGAACCTTGGAGTGTCCCACTGCTTACTTCTCTCTATGTGGATGTAGTACCATTAAGGACTACTCATTGAGTACCATTTGTCAGCCGGTTACAAATCCATCTGGTGGTGATACTGTCTATCCCTGTTTCCAGTACTGATAAACAGATAAGCAGATAATCAGAGTTGGAAGGGACCTTGTAGGTCATCTAGTCCAACCCTCCACCCAAGAGGGAGATCATATACCATTTCTGACAGAGGACAGTCCAATCTCTTCTTGAAAGCTTACATTGGTGAAGTTCCTACAACTTCTGAAGGCAACTTCTGTTCCATGGGTTAATAGTTCTCACTGTCAGAAAATGTCTCCTTATTTCCAGGTTAAATCTCTCCTTGTTCAGTTTCCATCCATTATTCCTTGTCTGGCCTTCAGGTGCCTTGGAAAATAGCTTGACCCCCTTCCTCCTCCTCTCTGGGGCAGCCCCCCAAGTATTGGAAGATGCTCTCCTGTCTCCCCTGGTCCTTCTCTTCCCTAGACCAGCCAGGCCCAGGTCCTGCAACCGTTCTTCGTGGGTTTTACTCTCCAGTCCCCTAAATCATCCTGGTTGCTCTTCTCTGCACTTGTTCCAGAGTCTCAACGTCTTTTTTTATGGTGTGGTGACCAAAACTGGATGCAGTATTTGAGATGTGGTCTTACTAAGGCTTTTTCTAGCTTACCAAGAAGTAGGTTGTGGTCTACTTTGTCGAATGCCTTACTGAGGTCTAAGTATATTATATCCACAGCCTTTTGCTGGTCTACTAATTCAGTCACTTTGTCAAAAGACTGAAATAAGATTGGTTTGGCATGATCTGTTTTTTTAACCAACCTATTCTGGCTCCCCCCCCCCCCAAAAAAAAACCCACTGATTTCTCCTAGTCCCCTGCCCAGGCCACCTGCTCCCATCTGAGCTGCTGCCATTGGCTAGAGAAAGTCTAAAATTAATTTCCAAGAAGGCACGTGAACAATCTGCTACACCAGGGGTGTCCAACCTTGGCAATTTTAAGACTTGTGAACTTCAACTCCCAGAGTTCCTCAGCCAGCAAAGCTGGCTGAGGAACTCTGGGAGTTGAAGTCCACAAGTCTTAAAGTTGCCAAGGTTGGACACCCCTGTGCTACACGGTGAGGCGCGTTGCTCTCCGCCGCCCTTTTTACAGCTCAGCCATGTTTCCCCAGACCGTATGTGGGCCCTGGGAAAGGCCCGCGCCAACGAAAGAGCTCATGCAATTCCACCTTCCCTTCGGAATCTCATCTGGCCTCCCGCTTTCATCCTCGCAACTTCAAGGAAGGCAGCCAAGGCGCGCATGCTGCAACCTGTGGGTCATGTGGTGTGTGGAATTTGGGAACCAGCCAGAGGACGTGAATGAGGCAACAGCAGATTGTAAAGCAATGTCAGAATTACAAGTGGGGATGTTTGAGACCTGCAGGGACAAGTGAGGAGGTCATGGCTGGGAGAAAGAGCGAGGCTTGGGTTTCTCAATCTTGGCCCACTTTGAGATGGGTGGACTTTATTAGGTTTCCTGGTTGAGCAGGGGCTCGGACTAACAGAATAACAGAATGTAGAATAACAGTGTTGGAAGGGACCTCGGAGGTCTTCTAGTCCAACCCCTGCTCAAGCAGGAGACCCCCTATTCCATTTCAGACAAAGGGTTGTCCAATCTCCTTTTTAAATACCTCCAGTGTTGGAGCACCCACAATTTCTGAAGGCAACCAGTTCCACTGGTTGATTGTTCTCCCTGTCAGGAAATTCCTTATTTCCAGGTTGAATCTCTCCTTGTTCAGGTTCCATCCGTTGTTCCTTGTCTGGCCTTGGAGAATAGCTTGGCCCCCTCCTCCTCTCTGGGGCAGCCCCTCAACTATTAGAAGATGCTCTCCTGTCTCCCCTGGTCCTTCTCTTCCCTAGACTAGCCAGGCTCAGTTCCTGCAACCGATCTTCATATGTTTCAGCCTCCAGTTCCCTCATCCTCCTGGTTGCTCTTCTCTGCACTTTTTCTAGAGTCTCAACCTCTTTTTCATAATGTGGTGACCAAAACTGGATGCAGGACTCTAGGTGTGGTCATCATTCATTTCCCCCTTTGAGCCTGGTCTTCCTCCCACCCCCTGGATGTAGAGTCTCCAATAGCCACATCCATAGCCAAGAATCATCAATCAGGCTCTCCAGTAATAATCTTGTGCACCAACAGCTTCGGCTGACTAGCAATTATCTGAAACATTTAAGGAATGCGCTGCTTTTCCCCCACTCCCTTTCTGCTTGCAACTCTAAAAGACCAGAGAAATATTTTTGAGTTGACAGTATTCACACTTCACGGGATCTTGATTCTCTCCCTCTGTTAATGCAGCCTAGAACTGTGTTGTCCTTTTTTTGGGTAGCGGCCAAAGACGGCTGGCTCACCTTCTCCATGAGGACTCAAAGATCTCATCGAAGACCTCCAGGGTCCCTTCCAACTCGGTTATTCTGTCTATCGAGTGTCGCCAAATCAAAGATGATGGATTGTTCCCCCTCGTTCTTGGACTGACCATCTCTTTCCTCCTCAGGTTCGAATTCGGCCAGGCGCTCTTCATCGGCTGGGCGGCCTCCTCCCTGAGCATCTTGGGCGGCGCCTTCCTCTGCTGTGCGTGCCCCCGGCAAGAGACCTCCTACCCCCCGACTCGGCCGTACCCCAAGAGCGTCCCTTCCACCGGGAAGGATTACGTATAATAGGACGGAGAAGGATGACATGAAACGCCGGCACCGGACGACCCCAAGGGACACTGCTTTCCTCCTGCCCTGCGCTGAGCAGCGCACGCTTCGCCCACTGCCCCATAAGTGAACTGGGCCTCTTTGCATCCCTGCCCCCATTTCTGCTCTCATTTCCTCCGATAGGAAAAGCGAGGAAAGGATTTGTCCTGAAATCACACACGCAGGCGTAGGGAACACCACCTTCCCTCAGTGAGAGGGCCGACGAGGTAGCCATTCCCTTTTCGGACCCTTCCGTCTCCCCTTCTTCCTTCTCTTTGAAACCTTACAATAGATTTCTCTTCAAGAGCCAGGAGAGCGGCAGGCATCAAAGCAGACGGAGAGGCCAACCTCCCAGGAAAAAGTCTCCGTGAAGAACTTACAAGGAGTCCTCGGTGTCCGGGCTCCAACAAATCCACCCTCATTCAAATCCTAAATCTCTAGCCGCATCTCTCGGAGTCAACAACAATGATTTATTAGAAGTGGCCATGTTGGTGTTAGCTGGGTGCAGCAGACACTAAAATACACCATTCACTTCCCCCTTGACACGTGAGGGAGAACCTATGGCACGCGGAGCCATTTGTGCCAGTCCACGAGCCACAGGCAAACTTACCGCACTGCCCGTGTGCGCGCCTCACGGCTGGTTTTCCGCTAGTTTGAGGCCTTGTCCGGCCTCCCAGTGTTTTGAAAAAAAGCCTCTGCAGGCTTTGCGGGACAAATAATAGGCCCGTTTGGTCACTTCCTGTAATACCAGAAGTGATGAAACGGGCCTATTATCCATCCTGCAAAGCCTGCAGAGGCTTTTTTTTCAAGCCTCTGGGAGGCCGAATAAGGCCTCAAACTGGCCAAAAATCAGCAGTGAGGTGCAGTGCAGGTAAGGGGGTGGCGGAGGGAGGGATTGAGTGCGCACGCAATTTTTGGCACAGGAGCCCGAAAAGGTTAGCCCCCACTGCCCTTGACCCTAGTCTTCCCCCCACCCCTTGGATGCATATTCTCCAATGGGACACATCCATAGCCAAGAGTCATCAATCAGGCTCTCCATTAATAATCTTGTGTGCCAACAGCTCCAGCTGCCTAGCAATTATCTGGAGCATTTAAGGAATGCACTGCTTTCCTCCCTCTCCCTTTCTGCTGGCAGCTAAAAAGACCGAAGGAGGTTGTTGTTGTTTTTTAGTTGACACTCAACTTACGACCACCACTGAGCCTAAACTGTCTCTTGCTAACCGAGTCAGTGGTTCAGTGAGTTTTGGGGCCTTTCCACCCCTCTTGCTGCAGAAGTGGGCTGTGAAACACACACACACACACACACACACACACACAAATACACACATTCAGATGCACCAGCCCGCTCCAAGCTGTGTTCCTAGTTTTCACTACCACAAACCTCACAGTGTGGTTGTGATTAAAGTCTGCAAAGTTGCCAAGACTTACTTGGGAGTAGACCTCGCCCGTCTTAGGGCACCGTTGAGCAAATCTGTGTGGGATCCAAATGGCTTCTCTTTTTCCTTTTCCGGCTGAGATGGTTGGTGAATCTTGAACCGTTTTGCCATCTCAGTCCGTCGATCATTGGGGGCATCCACACCCCTTGGCTAAACTTTACCAGGGTGGGAGGGAGGGAGGGACACACAATTCTGTGAGAAGAAACTGTATAAAGTATTAACTGTTTTCAATAAATGTACCTTTTCATTTTTTAAGAAACTGCGTCTCGGAGTTGCTATTTAATGCGCGAAGAGACAGTTTGCACCAAAAGGGGAACGGTGGTGCAAAATTACTCCTTTTTCAGGACAGTGCGGCACATTGAACAGCACAGGGATTCAAGTTCAATGGGAAACTTTGGGTTTTAAAAGGCTTTGTGCGTTGCGTGAACTCAGGCTGTGTGTTAGAAGGTGGTTTGGGGCAACGGCTCTCAACCTTGGTGGCTTGAAGATGGGTAGAATTTAAGTCCCAGATTTCTCCAGCCAGCTTGTTTTAAGATAGGTGGACTCCAACTCCCAGAATTCCCCAACCAGGTGTTATATTCGGAAGGTCGGGCTCATAAAGAGGAGAGACTTCAGTTCAGTAACAACAGCTCTTTATTTATCGGCAGGAACAAGTCTGAAAAACTAGTAGCCGCGGCGGCTCTTTTATAGAGCTGGCCGCGGCTTGGCGGCCAATGACGCTGCTTTAAGTCTCCCGCGCTTGGTTTCAACCAATCATGGCAGACTCTTAGCGAGCCAATCATAACTGCCCTGGCTGTCCAATCAGGTAGTGGTTGCAATGGACCAATGGGAATGCGGGCTTTCAAGTCTCTGAATATGGAACACCAGGAGCTTTAAGATAGGTGGACTTCAACTCCCAGAATTCCCAACCAGCTTGTTTTAAGATGGATGGACTTCAACTCCCAGAATTCCCCAACCAGGATCTTTAAGATGGGTGGACTTCAACTCCCAGAATTCCCCAACCAGGATCTTTAAGATGGGTGGACTTCAACTCCCAGAATTCCCCAACCAGGATCTTTAAGATAGGTGGACTTCAACTCCCAGAATTCCCAACTAGCATGCTTTAAGAAGGGTGGACTTCAACTCCCAGAATTCCCCGGACAGTATGGCTAGCTGGGGATTTCTGGGAATTGAAGTCCACCCACCTTAAAGCTTGCCACACGTTTGAGAAACCCTGATTTAGGAGGTTAGCACGAACGGAGTCACTCCAGAGAAAAAACACCTGATGGAGTTACTCACGGCTCCACTGCGACTTGCACAAACAAGGCAATTGTGTTGCAACGCACGCACACGCACTCCTTTGAGACAGTCTCCCCAAAACCAATCTTCCCAAGGAGATGAGCAGATTAAGGGGGGTGGGGGGAAATGCAACCAGACCAGTCCAACCGGTTGGCAAAACGAAGCCAACCTACCCCCCACATTCCTTCCCGGAGACTCATCCCCAAAGGAACATCCTGCAATTAAGTTGTAAGTGGCTTCGTTCACGGGAGGCCGTCAAGTTCTCCTGCGTTTGTTTTCTCTCTTGCTCAACGCCTTGGAAGAGGCTCTGCTTTGCAAAATCTCTGTCAGAGGAGAAGGGGGTTTGAGCCCTGTTCCCCAGGGAAGGGTGTGGTCTTCTCCATGGGTGCCAACACACATGACTTCATAGGTAGGCATGATGCATTGCACGCCGGAGGTGGTTTCCACCAGTTCTTCTGTGTGTTTTAGGCCTTCCGTTCACGACATTCACATGGGGGGGAAAAAAGAAACATCTTGAGGAATGGTTCTTATCCATTAGACCAGGGGTGTCCAACCTTGGCCACTTTAAGACTGGTGGACTTCAACTCCCAGAGTTCCTCAGCCAGCTTTGCTGGCTGAGGAACTCTGGGAGT
>NW_020717045.1:251748-288798 GCF_900518725.1 Notechis scutatus | reverse complement strand
GTCTCCTGGTGATTTTCTCAAAGTTGGCTTTCATGCCTAAAGAGATTCCAGAACTCACCGTCTCCTGGTGATTGGCCCAAAGTCACCCAACCGTCTTTCATGCCTAAATACAATATCAGAGTCAAGTGTCCCCAAAATGCTGCAAACAGTCATAAGTGCGCCCCAAATGTGACCACGTGGCCATCAGCAGGGGATGAATGGCCATCAGAACTTCATAACTGGGTGGTGAATACCTATTGTGGGGGAGGGGTCCATTGTAACTTTGAATGGTCATTATGCAACCAGTCGTAAGTCGAGGACAACCTGCATGTAGGACAAGCCGTGGACCCAGCATGCCAACTCTGGTGGATCCCCCAAGGTTTTTGAGGGAAAACAGCTTCCTGATCTTCTGCCAAAACTGAAGACAACCTTTCTCTGTTTTGTTTTATTTTAAATCCAGGGTGGCGTGATTGGCATCCAGATTGAATGGGATTGCAACCTAGATAAAAAACCGTCAGAATGCAACCCTCACTATTCTTTCAGTCGCCTAGATAACAATGTTGCGGAGAAGTCCGTCTCCTCTGGATACAACTTCAGGTGAGGGAGAAGGAGGCGTTTGGCCGAAGCATCCTCAAGTCTGCAACTTCGGCGGTTTGATTTTTCTGAAATGGCTTTGGTGGCCAAATTCAAATGGGATTTAATTGATCAGGTCAGCCAGGCTGGAAGGAGGAGTCAAGTGAGGACCTAGCTTGGAATCCTTGCATCACGGCAAGAGGCATAAGTTTGAACTACCTGTTCTGACCCAGCTCGCCAAACAGGACAAACCCTCTGATGTGAACTCAAAAAATTCCTTTATTAGGCGCGCCAGCAGCCCCGCCAAAAATGTTTTTCTCCCGCCGCGGGCTAACCAGTCCATCCGGCATGGAGATGAATAGTTGTCTGCCACATCTCCGCCCTCTGCCGTTTATCCCGAGCTCGGGTGGGGCTTTGCTAGCAGCAATGGCCCTTCCGTCCCAAGGACCATCCCATAGATCTCCACTGCTCTCCTCTCCTCTGTTTTCTGTGCATCTGTGCGTCAGGCACTGGACCCAGCTGTTCCTCCTCTTCCTCATCAGCCACCTCCAGATCTGGGGGCTGTTGACTATCTGATGGATGGCCCAGGTTTCACCTCTTATGACCCCGATTGAGCTCAAAATTCCCATTGTTAAGTGAGTGAGTTTTGCCCCATTTTACGCCTTTCTTGCCACGATTGTTAACCGAATCACTGCAGTTGTGAAGTTAGTAACTGTCATGCCCTTGTTGGAGTCTGACTCTGAGGGGGAGATGGAGCAGCTGACAGGGAGTGGGAGTGTGGCTCCGGTGGGTGTGGATGAAACGGCGGAAGGGCACCGTCCAGCTGGGCATTCAGAGGCAGACCCAGGCCCACCCCCTCTTCATCCTAGGGCACGCAGGGAGGAATGGAGAAGGGAGCAACGTGGCTTACGAGAGAGGAAAAGGCCCTGATCCCTTTCATTAGTTGAAGCTGGAAGAACGGGGTATAAGAGGGGCGTTTTCACACAGCTCCTTGCTTGGAAGCAAAGCGTGCATTTTCTTCGTCGAGGCTTATCTGGGTTTTGGCGTCCTCCTAACTGTGGTTGTTGCATTATCTTGTGAAAGTCTGCAATTTATCATCCTGGCCTGCCCTTTTAATTACTTCAGTGTGGTTTGTGTTGGTTTTTTTTAATTATTTCTAATTATCTTTACTTTTGTTTCGGACTGCATTTACTCCATTTGTAGACTGTTTTTGGAAGAGTTTGATATCCAGCAAAGGATAATTGGACATTGGGGCCCAAGTTGGAGGCATTAAAGGGAATTTATTCTACTTTGTGTTATTTTTGTGTCGTGCCCCGGGTCATCGCAGTAACGCGGCTGTTAAGTGAATCTGATTTTCCTCACCAGAAGGTCGCAAAAGAGGGATCACATGATCCCAGGACATTACAACTGTCATAAACCCATGTCAGTTTCCAAGCATCTGAATTTTGATCACGTGACCATGGAGATACCGCAACGGTTGTAAGTGTGAAAAACTATCATGTCCCCTTTTTTCAGTGCCATTGTAATTTCAGTCACTAAATGAATGGTTGTAAGTCGAGGACTGCCAGTAATCAGACAGTAAAGTCTGTCGTGATTCAACCAGCGATAAAAGCCAAAGGGGGAAAAAAGAGACTTTTCCTTTCGCTTGGAAA
The DNA here is from genome assembly GCF_900518725.1 of Notechis scutatus. The sequence goes on along the minus strand of NW_020717045.1, from coordinate 286,594 downwards.
AATTAATCGTATGACATTTGATGATTTTTTTTTCCAGATTTGCCAAGTATTACCGGAATGCGGCTGGTGTTGATTTCCGAATGCTGATCAAAGCTTACGGGATCCGTTTCGATATCATGGTGAATGGCAAGGTGAGGTCAGAGGCACAGCTGGGGAAAAAACACCACAGATTTGCGATGGTGGCGAATATCTGTAGCTTGGGTATAGCATGAAGATAGAGGTTTGTTCCCCGAGGTTGTGGAAATGGTTTTCCAAACGTTTCGCTACCAGGCTAGGTAACTGGCTGAGGGGATGTTGGGGTCTGTGTTCTTCTTATTGTCAACTAAAAAAAATACTTCTTTGGTCTTTTTAGTTGCCAGCAGAAAGGGAGTGGGGGAAAGCAGTGCATTCCTTAAATGCTTCAGATAATTGCTAGGCAGCCGAAGCTGTTGGCGCACAAGATTATTACTGGAGAGCATGATTGATGACTTTTGGCTATGGATGTGTCTATACATCCAGGGGGTGGTCAGTTCAACTACCAGTTCGGCGAACCAGATGTAAATTTAACATCCGGTTCACTTGAACCGGGCCGAACCGGCTGAATCTCACTCACTGGTCTTGTGATGGTTTCCTGCTTGAACAGGGGGTGGGACTAGAAGACCTCCAAGGTCCCTTCCCACTCATATTATTCTCTGTTCTAAATATTAGAGTCCCACTGGGAGAACTGTCTTAAGGCTCAAAGCCAGGGGTGTCACACATGTGGCCCACTGACCGGATGCATCACTTGTGGGCCACACCCACCCCAGCTCCGCGAATGGGAAAAACGTTGCGATATATTACGTGACAGCAACGTGACGCAAGTTTGATACCCCATTGTCAACTCGTAAAGCATTCCTGGTCTGCCCTGAGTTGCCATAGGCAGGAGAAGGGGGGAGAACTGATGGAGCAGCTTGGTTGCTATGACCAGAAGCACATTCCACGCACACCTTTCTACAGATTGTGTCCCAGGTTACCAGAGCCAGACGGAGAGGCGTGTTTTCTACAGCCCAGGAAAATTCTCTGCTGGAGAATGTGATTTATGACACACCCTGGGTCATAGGTGGGCAGTAAATTACGTGGGGCGGAGCCAACTGCACTAGGGAAAGTGCTGACATGTTGCTCCTAATAAATAATTGGATTTCTTTTGAAACTTGGCTTGAGGCTCTTGAATTAATTAGGGCGTCCATCGGAACCCTGACACCTGTGCTCTAAGCCATTGTTTCTCAACCGTGAACACTTTAAGCTGTGTCGCCTTCAACTCCCAGAATTCTCCATCCAGTGATCCTGCTGGGGAATTCTGGGAGCTGAAGTCCACGCGGCTTAAAGCGGCCCCATTTAAGAAACACTGGTCTTAACCAGTACAGGAAGTCCTCAACTTACAACAGTTTAGTGACGGTTCGAAGATCCAATGGCACTGAAAACAGGGACTCGTGACCGTTTTTCACACTTACGACCGTTGCAGCTTTGCCACGATCACGTGATCAAAATGCAGACGCTTGGCCACTGACTCATATTTACGATGTTTGCAGTGTTCCGGGGTCACGCGGTCCTCTTTTTGCAACTGCATTGATTCACGTTAACAACTGGTGCAAGAAAGGTTGCTCACTTAGCGACTTTCTCCCTTAGCAATAGAAATTTTGGGGCTCCGTTGTGGTTGTGATGCAAGGACTACCTGCAGAAACTTTAAAATCTGGGCACATCGCACAAATTCACTTTTTCGTTTTTTTTTCTCTTTTGTTTTCTTTTCTTTTCCAGGCAGGGAAATTTAACATCATCCCAACGGTAATCAACGTGGGATCCAGTCTTGCGCTCATGGGAGTGGTAGGTCAATCATTCGGTGTGGAAGCGATCTATTGTCGGATTACAGGCCGTCCTTAGGAGTGGTGCGGTGGCCTAAGGGTGGAGTTGTCGCCTCACAATCAGGAGGCTGTGAGTTCGATCCTAGGTAGAGGCAGATATATTTCTCTCTCTGGGCACAATGAGAATATATCTGCCGAACAAAACTCCACATTGGCAACAGGGAAGGGCATCCGGCCAGTAAAACACTCGGCTAGCTCCATTCAGTTGCCCAGACTCCAGCCCACCAGGGATTATGAGTTCGTTAGAAGATGATGATTAAAAGATGACAGGCAGGCTTTGACGTACAGCCCTTCATTTAGCGATGGTTCAAAGTTACAACAGCACCGGAAACAAGTGGCTTACAACCAGTCCTCGTGCTTATGACCGTTGCAGCATTCCCACGGTCTCGGGATCATAATTCAAGGCGTTTTGATAACCAGCACATCTTTATGACTCTGGAATCATAAAGTTATGGTTCTGGAATTATATCATTATTTGTGACCTTCTCAGCTGACTTCCAACCAGCGAAGTCAATGGGGGAAATCTGGAATCGTTTAATGACCTCACGATTGACTTAACGACTGCAGTGATTCACTTAACAATCATGGCAAAAAAGGTGATTAAAATTAGGTGTGGTTCACTTAACAACAGCCTTGTTTAGCAACAGAAATTCTGCTCCTAATTGTGGCCGTAGGCCAAGGACTATGGTCTTATGTTATTATCTAATTACAGGGAGTCGAATTATGACCACAATTGAGCCCAAGACTTCTGTCACTAAGTGAAACATTTGTGAAGTGAGTTTTGCCCCATTTTACGACCTTTTTTGCCACCGTTGTTAAGTGAACCACTTCAGGGGTTAAGTTACTAACATGGTTGTTAAGTAAATCTGGCTCTTCCCTTGATTTTGCTTGTCAGGTGGTCCCAAAAGGGGATCACATGTCCTCAGGACACAGCAACGGTTGTAAGTACAAGTCAGTTGCCAAGCATTCTGATCATGTGACCACGGAGATGCTGCAATGGTCGTATGTGTGGAAAAGCGGCCATAAGTTACTTTTTCAGTGCTACCATAACTCTGAACCATCACTAAACAAAACTCTCGCATTGTATGTTGAGGGCTACCTGTATTATCTTATTGTATCCTATGTTATTAAGATATTATATATCTTACTAGCTCGATACCCGTGCTTCGCTACGAAAGTATGTGGTCGGGCTTAGTTTTTGGGGAGGAAAATAAGGGTGGAAATGTGCCTCTGCCTACCAGCATCCATCGGTATTCATCTAGCTAGCGTTCCTGTCAGTGTGTGAGAGAGTTGAGGGCTGTTTGGAAACTGAAACAGTATTTGCTGTGTGAGCAAGGAGGCAGCAAGGAGCCTGGGCGTGGCTTAGCTCAACTGTTCTGTACTAATGCTGCTTGGTGCTCTGAAACTGAAACTTGTCAGAGTATATTCATGAACTGGAATAGAACTTAGTAACAAAGTCAGCCAATGAATAGGCATGGCAACAGACCGGACAATGGGAGCTGAATTGGAAAGTGAAACTAGAAGTGGCCTGGGTGTGGCTCTAGTCTTGCTTGCTTGCTGAACTAAAGTGAAACTTGTTTGCTGAAACTAATATCTGCTGCTGCTTGCGTTTTTGCTTATGTCACATTGAAAGAATCTACAAATGGTATTGTAAACTTTGCTCATTTTATGTTTATAAAGAAGTTAGTGATCCTGCTGAATCAGTCATCTGTGTGCTTTCTGGACTTGAATTTAGGCTGCAAACTCTTAACAGAACTCCTCTCCTCTGCTTGTGTTTTGCATTTGGAAGAGATTTCTTTTCAGGTGGGGAGGGGGAACAGAACTCCTTAGCATCAGAGCGTGTTAATAACAATAATATAGGAAATACTAATAGCTCTGATGGTCATTTGGAAAAATCCTTTCTTAGTGAGCCCTTAGAAGCCAAGAGGAACATACGGGCCAAATTTCAAGTTTGTAGGCTTTAAGATTCTGGAGATTTTGTGATGATGCGTGAGGGGTCTTTCGCTTTTATATATATAGATCAGTGGTGGCTAACCTTTTTGGGCTCCTGTGCCAAAAATTGTGCATGTGCTTACACGCTCGTGCTCCCAGCACCCAGAAGGCAATGTGTGCCCCCCCTTGCCCCCTAGGCATGTGCACGCAATCCCCACCCATCCACTCGTCCCTGCCACCCCCTTACCTGCACTACACCTCACAGCTAATTTTCGGCTGGTTTGAGGCCTTTTTCGGCCTCCCAGAGGCTTGAGGAAGGCTTCTGCAGGCCGAAAACTAGCCCCGTTTCATGACTTCCGGTATTTATGGAAAAACAGGAAGTGATGAAACAGGGCTAGTTTTCGGCCTGCAAAGCCTGCAGAAGCCTTCCTCAAGCCTCTGGGAGGCCGAAAAAGGCCTCAAATCGGCCAAAAATCAGTTGTGAGGCGGTCCACATGCGCAGTGAGGTTAAGTTTGCCTGCAGCTCGTATGCTGGCACAAATGCCACCTGCGGCACGCATGCCATAGGTTCACCATCACGGATATAGGTTCATCTGATCATTTAAAGCTGCGCTTTTGGCTTTAAAAATAAAGCATAATAAAATATAATTTAAAAACCCTCATTTATTTGCACGCCACTGCAAATAAGAAACCTTTTAAAAAAGTTATGGTTAGCACGTGGATTTTCCGCTCTGTTTATCTGGAATTGTTTCTGCCATCCAACCCACCCAGGGGGCGTTTCTCTGCGACTTGGTGCTGCTGTATCTTCTCCGAAAGAGCCAGTTTTACAGGGGGAAAAAATACGAAGAAGTGAGGTAGGTTGCCTGCAGCTGCGAAGCCCTCTCGATTCATTGATTTCTTATTTCCTGACAGTGAGAAGAATTAATCAGCGGGACGACTTGCCTTCAGAAGCGCTGTGGGTGCTTTATCACTGGCGACTTTTAAGAAGAGACTGGATAGCCATTTGTCTAATGTCTGATTTAGCTGGGGGCTGGACTAGAAGACCTCCAAGGTCCCTCCCAACTCTGTAATTCTGTTCTGTGTAAAATAGTGTGTAAAAAAACAACAACTACCTATGTAGTTGGTAATAGTCTACGTTGATTTGATGGTCCATCACCAAGCAAAGTGTGTAAACCTTCCAAATGCTGAAACGGGACAAGGAAGGGAAGATTGTATCAGATCTTCCATCCTTGTGGAGGGTCGCGAGATGGGGATGCCGCTCTCAAAATGATGGGATCTAGGTCACAGGAGCCTTGAGTAATCTTAAAAAAAATCCCTTGGAACGTTGCAAAAAAACTTTAGGGAATTCCTGGAAGGTTGGCATTCAGACACAACAGCATCTACAGACACATAGAGATAAACCACATTCACACACCATTTAAAAAAAAAAGACATTAAAAAGCTAACAAGGAAATACTAATAAAATAAATCTGGAACAGATCTTTTCTAGCAATGCAGATAAGCGGGGATTAAACCATCAAAGCAGGCAAACCATCAAGCAGAGAACAATCACCAAGGAAGCACCAAGAAAATGACGCATACACCAACACCGCCAGGGCAAACTAGTGTATATATTCTAGTCTGTTTCCTTCTTAGCTTTTTATCCTCTCTTTTGGATGGCTGGTAGTCTGTTAGTGTATTGACAAACTCCACCCCAGGACAAGCTACTACCCATAGCGCTCGACTTACAACAGTTTAGTGACCATTCAGAGTTACAACAGGGCTGAAAAAAGTGACTTGTGACTATTTCTCACACTTATGGCCATTGCAGCATCCTCACATCCACGTGATTTACATTCAGATGATTGGCAGCTGGTTCATATTTGTGACGGGTTCAATTGTGGTTGTTAAGTCGAGGATTAGCTGTGTATATATAGATAAACAGATAATCAGAGTTGGAAGGGACCTTGTAGGTCATCTAGACCAGGGGTTGCCAGCCTTTTGGACCTCAGGGACCACCAAATTCATAATTTTAGATCCCAGGGACCACTAACTGGTTCTGTGGGCGTGGCCTAATTTTTGGGTGTGGCTTGGTGGTCATGTGACTGGCTGGGCATGGCTTGCATGTAAATATTATAAATATTGATATAAATATTGATATATATTTTTTTTAAAAGAGCAACTTTTACCCAAAATCAGGCAAAGCAGGCAGGCAGATTGAGTTGCTCACAGAATCACAGATTCATTCAGAAATCTATCTATCTGCCATCGGCTAGCTCAGTCTGTCACATAGAATTTGCTTGCAAGCAAACTCATAAAATTAACTCACAACACACCATGCATGTAAATATTGAATTTTTTATTAAAAAAGAGCTACTTTTACCCAAAATCAGGCAAAGCAGGCAGATTGAGTTTCTCACAGAATCATTCAGTGATCTATCTATCTGCCATCGGCTAGCTCAGTCTCTCAAATTCGCTTGCTGTGAGTCTGCACTGAATTTGCTTGCAAGCAAACCTTCAGTCCTAAGGGAGGTTCGGCTGTACTTAAAGCAGAGCCGAAGATCTAAAGACTAGCTAGAAAGCAAGAAATCCAACCATTTCCTGCTTCCTAGCTAATCTAAATCTCCCGGCACAGCAGAACAGATGATGGTCGGAAAAAGGAAAAATAGCAATTTAGCAGGTAAGTTTGCCAGGTAAAGAGTGAATGGGGCGGAGAGGGTTCCCGCAGGCCACGTGGACAGCACAGCCTTGTTTCTGTGCAGCCTGGATTAATTGCTTTGGGGGTAACTCTGGGGGTGAGATTTCTCTGCGGCCCACCAAAATTTTCTCACGGCCCACCGGTCGGTGAATGCTGATCTACACCAACCCCCCCGCCCAAGCGGGAGACCCCACACCATTTCTGACAGATGGCAGTCCAGTCTCTTCTTGAAAGTCTCAAGTGATGATAACTCCCACAACTTCCGAGGGCAACTTCTGTTCCATTGGTTGATTGTTCTCCCCACACTCAACAGTCCTGATGATGTTACCTAATTGGGTGATGAAACATCTGCTAGAAAGCCACCAAGCTTAGAGACTCCACATTTTGCTGATTTTCCCAACTTTTCCTCGTGTAGGTTAAACACCCAAAACACTTTACCGGCAAGCACCGTCGACGGGAACCAGTCAGGGAACCAGAGTGAAGATTCTTTATCTCAGTTGGATCAACCTGAAAAACTACAGACAGTCGAGACCTAATGCTGTGTTTTTCTCTGGAAACCACTCATCACAACGCCATCCGTTGTTAAGAGAAACCACGGACCACAGAAAGCTGCAGGAAGGGATTCGCTTAAACTCTTAAACTGCCTTCGTTTTCGGCATCCTGAACTTAGGATACTGCACGCGGCAGGATTTTAACGGTTTAAAACCGAAACCAAATTGCCAGGAAATCTTGAGTGAGGACCGTAGCGGTGTGGCGGATATACATTCTCTTTTGTGTGGCTTCTGGATAACCTAACACAGCAGCTGCCAAGCGTATGTCAAAAGGCCATTGAGGAGTGGAGAGGACGGTTGTCCACCTTGAAATTATTATCATTGTTCACCGCGCAGTCGACCGGATGATTAGACTGCATTTGGCATCGAGTCCTTCCCCAAGAATGGTGCGGTGGCCCAGAGGTTGCACCACAATCAGGAAGGCTGAGCATTCGATCCTAGGTAGCGGCTGATATTTCTCTCTCGGGGCACAATGAGAATGTATCTGCTGCTGCAAAAAAACAACCACCACCTCCGTATTGGCAATAAGGGCATTCGGCCAGTAAACACTCAGCCCCGTTCAGTTGCCCCGACTCCATCCCACAAGGGATTACGAGGTCATTAAATGACAACAACAAAAAGTCCTGCCCGAGACCCCAGAAAAGGCAGATGTGGATATTTGATGATGGTAAAGTTCTCGTTGCAGGATGTCAGCTATTATGAGTAAATCCGCCTTTTGCAATTGACTGTTGGCGAATTTGTCAATGCCAATGGGCCTTCAAGTGGTGCTGGGGTTGTTTTGAGTTTGCCCCCAAGGCACCTATTACTATGGATACCACCTTTGCTTTGCTTTGCCACAGTCATTTATTACAGGCAGCCCTCGACTTACAATTCATTTAGTAACGGTTCGAAGTTACAACGGCACTGAAAAAAAAGCGACTTATGGCCGTTTTTCACACTTAACGAGCTTTGCAGCAGCCCCCATGATCCTGGGATCAAAATCAAAACTGACTCATACTGGTGACCGTTCCTGTGCCCAAAGATTAATGTGTGTCAGGATTCCGGCAGTTGCCCTAATTAAATCATGAGCCTCGAGCCAAGCTTCAAATGAATTTATTGGAAGCGAACATGTCGGCAGGAGCTGGTTGAAGCCAATTTTGAGACACGTAATTCACTGTCACTAGGATGACCCAAAGGGGCATGACACAAAAGCAGCAAAGTCACAAAAGTAGGTAAAGTCCCTTTAATTCCTCCAACTTGGCCCCCAATGTCCAGTTATCATCGGCTGGAGAAAAAAAACTCTCCCAAGAACAGTTTTTAAAGGGAAGAAATTCAGTCCGAACCCAAAGTACATCTAAATTATAAATAAAAACCAACACAAACCACGCTGCAGCAATTAACGAGACAGGGCAGGATAAGGAATTGCAGACTTTCAAAAGATAACAAAATGCACATGGTTGGTAGAACGCCAGAACCCAGTTAAGACTTGACAAAGATAATGCACGCTTTGCTTCCAGCACGGTTCTGTGCGTAAACACCCTTTTTATCCTGTTTTCCCAGCTGCAGCTAATGATGGGAATCAGGGCCCCTTTCTTCCCCGTAACCCATGTTGCTCCCTTATCTGTTCCTCCCTGCGTGCCCTAGGATGAAGAAGGGATGGGCCTGGGTCTTCCTCTGAATGCCGAGTTGGACTGTGCCCTTCCCCAGTTTCCTCCACAGCCACCAGAGCCACACTCCCAGGCAGCTGTTTGACCTACCCCTCAGAATCAGATTCCTGTCACGGGGCATGATAGTCACCCTTGCCCTGGTTTCTCCCCCACCTCTTTGGATGCATCATAATTCATATTCTCCAACGAAACACATCCATAGCCAAGAGTCCCCAATCATGTTCTCCAATTAGTGTTTTGCATGACAGAAACTTCGGTCGCCTAGTTACAATCTCTGCAAATTATGAATGGAATACACTTTCGATTCCAAATTGCTGCACTGCACTTCCAAACTCCTCCCCCACTTTCCTGTTGGCAACTATAAAACAGGCATAGAAATGTTTGATGAGCTGACGTGATCCCATTTTGCAACCTCCCAACTAGCAAAGCCAATGGGGGAGCTGGATTCATTTAACAACTGTATTACTAACTTCTCAACCTCAGCGAGTCATTGTGGCAAGAAACGTCGTAAAATGGGGGCAAAACTTAACAAATGTCTCACTTAACGACAAATTTTGGGCTGAACTGTGGTCATAAGTTAAGGGCTACCTGTAATTATCAAATTTATTTGCCGTCCGTCTCGCACTTCAAAGCGACTCTGAGAATAAGGATATTCTGGAGCATATTTCTCTGGTCTTTTTAGAGTTTCCAACAGAAAGGGAGGGGGGGGGAGCAGTGCAGCAGCTTGGAAACCAAAAGTGCATTCCATAAATGTTTTCAAAGATAGTAACTAGGTGACTGAAATTTCTGCCATGGGAATATCTAACTGGATTGATGACTCTGGGCTATGGATGTGTATCATTGGAGAATTACGATACACCCAGGGAGTGTGGGAAAACCAGGGTCAAGGGTGACAGTGAATTATGCGCCTCAGAGTGGGCTACACCCAGGCAGTGCCACCATGTTAGCTCCCAATAAATCCTTCTGAAGTTTTGAAAAATTGGCTCGAGACTCATGATTTAAATGGGGGTCACTGCTGGAATCCTGACACTTGTTTGAAATTATATGATAGCAAGACTTTAACCGTCTTGCTTCCCATTCTGCTATCCGCTTTGAATCTCTTCCTGCAAATTGTTGAGCCTGTGGAATTCAAAAAATAAATTCTTGAATTCAAAATAAATTCTTGCAACATGCATAAACCATTCTCCAGCCTGTGGGATTAGGCCGGCATTCTAAATAAATTCCTGCAACGTGCATAAACAATTCTCCAGCATCCAACCAACTCATCAAACGTAACTCCACGGTGAAGATGGGCTGGTCATTGGCATGCCTTGAACCTCCACTTCAGGGAAAAAAAGAGAGACTAAATTTTATTTTTTTTCTGCAATTTACACACAACCCAGGTCTTATTTTATGACCGGTGCAGAGTGGCAAATCTCAGGAATTAAATCAATATTATCTACGGAACTACAAGCCATACTCCTGAGGGCGGCTTCACCAGGAATTTCTGTATGCTTAAAAGATAAAGTGGGTTGAACTGAAAAGTTTTAAAAAATGAACATGATTTTGGAAGAAATAGATCATAGAGGTTTTTTTAAAAAACAAACAAACTATAAAGTAAGAGAGATTGTTGTGTTTGTTATTGTGTTTCTTTTTGCAGTTTGGGCTTTTTTTCTCATTTCCTTTCCCATCTTTCCTTTTTATCAGAGGTCTTCAAACTTGGCAACTTTAAGACTTGTGGATTTCAACTCCCAGAATTTTCCAGTCAGCTATGCTGGCTGGAGAATTCTGGGAGCTGAAGTCCACAAGTCTCAAAGTTGTCAAGTTTGGGGACCTCTGCTTTACATCCTCACAGGGTGGTTATTGCGAGGAAATTAGGAGGAAGCTTTAAGTATTAAGTCACTAAGCAAATGGCTCTAAGTCGAGGGCTGCCTACAATCCAGCAACTGCTTCCTTCCTTCCCAAACAGCAGATCTACAACCCCCGTCAATGCAAGCACTCGACTTATGACCGTTAAGGAGCCTGCCCATGAGTCATAAGTTGTGACGGTTGTAAAGGGGGACATCCACCCAATTTTATGACCGTATTTTTTGGTTGCCACCGTCGTTAACTGTTTGCTATGGGCCGTTTTTGCCCGAACCTGGAAATAAAATGGCAAGTACGTTGTAATTCATGGTCATGTTAAACACAGAATACAGAAAACAGCAGTAAATGCGGGCTGGTTTACTAATCAGCTAAAATGCAGTTGTGTCAGTAGGGGGAAGAGTGTGTGTCAGAACTGGGTCGTAGATTTCACTGTGGAGGTGAGTGAATACAGGTCAAGGTGAGTGAACACACAATCAAGATCAGGTGAAGGGTTATTACTGCTTTATAAGGCCTTGGTAAGGCCATACTTGGAATATTTTCACCCAGTTTTGGTCACCACGATGTAAAAAAGAGGTTGAGACTCTAGAAAAAGTGCAGAGACGAGCAACCAGGATGATTAGGGGGCTGGAGGCTAAAATATATGAAGGATGGTTGCAGGGAATGGGTATGTCTAGTTTAATGAAAAGAAGGATTAGGGGAGACAGGATAGCAGAGTCTTCCAATATTTGAGGGGCTGCCACGAAGAAGGCTGGGGAATTCTGGGAGTTGAAATCCACGGGTTTTAAAGTGGCCAAGCTTGAACATCTCTTAACACAGACCGAAATTTACAGTTTCTTTGCTGAGATACGGAAGCAATGAATGCAAATGGGAGATTGTGACCAAAAAATAATGCATTTGCATGTTTCCCCCTGAATTTTGATTTCACAAAAGTACCAGCGAAGAAGCATTGAGGTGCAGTCAGAAAAGGAAAATCCTTTGATTTTTTTCCCCCCCAAGACCTCTCCTGTGTCTCCAAAGTGGACTTTGCAAAAAAAAAAATACTTTGCTGTCTATTTATAAAAGCTGGGCTACGTGGGCTTTTACAAATGCAAAGAAAAGGAAGAGAGCAAAAAGTTTGTGGTCGTTTCTGTGTAACTTCAACCTTCCCTAAAAAGGAACCAGAACTGTCAAAAAAATCCATTTTAACAGCCTGTTTCTCATCACTGCCAGCCAGGATCCTGTTAAGCCTAGATTAAGAATGCAACATCTCGGTCTGTTTACTGGACAAATAAGCCTTTTCCACTATTGTTACCAATAGCCACTGATTTAACTCAAGATTCCAGAAATTCATCTGTTTTTCTTTTAAGGTAAAAAATCTGGAGCCTGATGGCAGCTTTTCCCACTAATATTTTTTAAAATTATAACGCGTAGTTTTTTGTTTAGGACTTTCAATAATATTTGTTAGAAAAAAAGCAAACAGCCCCCAAACCACCTCAAAATGACCTATTTCTCCACCTTGCTTCTGGTGCCCAGGACAATTTGCTTTCTGCTAGATTTTTCCTGAGTGTGACTTTTAAGTCTGAGAGTCTGAATTCAGTGTACTTTCATTGTTTCAGCATCTCCATCCAGAAATCTCTGCACAGAGAATCCTAAATACACAAAAATGTGAGGATGAATTTAGAAAGCTTACCACCTTAAATCTCAAAAAAAAAAAAAAAAAGAATAGGTAAAATTGTGGCACATCAAGCATGACTAAAATATAAGTATAACCAGAGGACTGCTGAGAAACAGAAAATGACAGAATAACTGGGATTTTTTTTTAAGTTAAAGGAGAAAAAGATGTATAAATAGCGGAAGAGGAATGCATTAGACAAATAACATTTAACCATGTGTGTAGAAAAAAAAAAGAATGAGAATATTTGTAGTTCAGGACTGAATTGTGGGGCCCTTGGTGTTCTCCGAGCTTGGTGGTTTTCTTGCAGACGTTTCACGACCCGAATAGGTAACATCATCAGTATGTGTGATGGTGGGATTTGCTGCCTATTTATATATAGTAAGCTTGCCCTGGGGTAGAATTCGTTAAAAGACAAATAGACTATCAGCTATCAATAGATACGTAGAGATGAAGCACATTTACATACCATTCAAGAGAGACAATTAAAAGCTAAGAAAGAAATGAAAAGACCAGAATATATTCTCTCTGTCGACACTCAGTTAAGAAGGAATTAACACCAAACAAGCAAGCAGAGAACAAAACCCTGTGTGTGTGTGTATGTGTGAGAGAGAGACAGAGAGGGAGAGGGAGAAGGAGGGAGAGGGAAGGAGGGAGAGAATATGAGAATATATCCTGGCAGGGCATATGCTACTATATATTAACAGGGAGCGATTCCCATACTTTCTAGCACTGATGATGTTACCTGGTTGGGTAATGAAATGTCTGCAAGAAACCAAGCCCAGAGAACACCTAACAGTCATCCTCCTCCTCCCTGCACACACCACTCCGTTCTAGCACTGAAGACGTTATCTAGTTGGGTAATGAGATGTCTGCAAGAAAACCACCAAGCTCAGAGAGAACCACAGAAGTGGCATGATCCCTCTGGCTTCTGTTGCATTACATCTTCTTGATTTAGCCTTGCACCTTGTTCCCAGCAGCATTTGAGAGGCTCAAAAATAAAGTCAGCAAAGGAACTCTCCCCCCCCCCCGCCAACCCCTGCTTGAATTCCAAAATGATATGTTGATATTTATAGTTTCCTGGGACTTACCAAGACCCAAGCAACTGGAAAGGCAATTTGATTCTCGCTTAAGAAGTGAGATACTCAGCGCTGTCACTTTAGAACTATCATGGCACAAAAGTTAAAAGAATGAGAAGTCATAAATCCTGACTATTTCATTCTTGAATCCAGGGAAGCTGTAAAGCTCTCCCTCCCCCCCCCCTCTCTCTCTATCTATCTATCTATCTATCTATCTATCTATCTATCTATCTATCTATGCACTATCTCATGGGTCTCCGAATTTGGCAACTTGAAGACTTCAACATGTCTGGCTGAGGAATTCTGGGAGTTGAAGTCCACAAGTCTTCCAAGTTGCCAGGTTTGGAGACCCCTGCATTACCTTGAGTAGGTATGAGAGAACTGGGTCTCTACCAAACTTGAGGTGATGGGTAGCAAAGGTCAAGATCCAGCATCCATCACCTTTGGCCACGCTGGCTGGGTTTATGAACATGGAAATCCCACCCACCTGCCCCACTTCAAAATAAAACTCCCACCGAACTCCTTGCAAATGTTTACTTGGAAGTAGCTTCAAGCCAAACGTCCCTCAATCCCCGCCCCCCTCCCCACCTACCTAGGGATAGGTTCAGGGAGGGCGAAAAATAGGCCACCTGGAAATGGGCCTGTTTCCGGCCTCCAGAGCCCCGGGAGGCCATTTTCACCCTCCCAGAGGCTTGAGAAAAGCCTCTGGAGTCTGGGCAGAGCAAATATGCCCCCCCCCAGTGCAGGAGGCCAACTAGGCCACACCCACCATGGCCATGTCCACCCAGCAACGGGGCAGAGGAACCCCTTGCTAAAAAACTTTTTGAATCCCACCCCTGTACCTGCCCCCTTACAGCCTGCCTGTAAACAAGGCTGTGAAAACGCTTGGTTTTCCTTCTGAAGTCTTTTCAATCAAGGTGCACACAAAACCGCTCAAGCACGGGATTATTGATATAGATATTATTATTATTTTTTTCCTCTCCAAAATAGTAGATCTGGTTACACAAGCAATGAAAGTCTCCAAAAGAGTCGGGCTAAGGGGGGTTAAGGACAGAGTTCTAGCAGCTTGGTGGCGAGAAAAGATAAACCGAGAAGAATTGGGACGTCCCTCCGGACATGGAGGATGGGTTATTTACAAGCCATTTTTTAAAATCTGAAGGGTGGGGGGGGCAGCGTTTCACATTCTGTTTCATGAGCAGGCTTGCCTTTCTGACGTATGTTAGGGAGCGTGTGTGAAGAGTGCAAGCAATGGGCCAGGATCCCCGGCTCTAGGGCAACCGAGAGGAGCGGGCTTGTCTCTCCTCAGAGCTTGTTCTGACTAGGATGCCTCCTTCCTCCACCTAGTAAACGTGTACCATGCCATAGAGGAAAGTCCAGAAGAGAATATATGTGAATAACCCCCCGATCAGTCCTCCGGTAAAGAGAGGCCTTCGGGATTTAAAATATTTGCTCCATCGCCGCCCGGCTTTGAGCACCAGAAGCACGGAGAGTAAGACGGAGGCCAGGAAGTAGAAGATGAAGCCGTAGAGGCCGTTGAGGCCGAGAATGCCGGCGGTGGCTCCCGAGAGAGCGGAGACGGACGTCCTGCAATAATCCAGGATGGCTGCATTTCCCCGGACAGCCGCTTCGCTGATGAACTGGGGGCCTTCGCGTTTGGCCACCACTGCGGCCATGGCTTCTTCGGCGGGGAGCGGTGGGTGGGGCAGCTCTTTCCTTTCAGGGCTTTCTGCAAGGGAGAAATGGAAATCATTCAGATATTTTTACAATACTAGACAACACAGTATCAACGGTAGAGACCTTCAAATTTCTAGGCTCTTATCATATCACAAGATCTAAAATGGACACCTAACATCAAAAACGTCATCAAAAAAGAACAAAGAAGGTTCTTTCCGCACCAACTCAGGAAGCTCGAACTGCCCAAGGAGCTGCTGATCCAGTTCTACAGAGGAAGGATGGAGTCTGTCATCTGCACCTCTATAACTGTCTGGTTCGGTTCTGCAACCCAACAGGACACAGACTCCAGAGAGGAATTAGGACTGCAGAGAAAACAATTGCTACCAACCTGCCTTCCGTGGAGGACCTGTATCCTGCACGAGTCAAAAAGAGGGCTGTGAAAATATCTACACACCCCTCACAACCTGTTTCAACTCCTTCCCTCAAAACGATGCTATAGGGCACTGCACACCAGAACTAGACACAAGAACAGTTTTTTCCAAAAAGCCACCCTTCTGCTAAACAAATAATTCCCTTAACACTGTTCAACTATTACAAAGTCTGCATTGCTATTGCTATTAATCTTCACGTCACTCCTTATCACCCATCCCCTCCCACTTGTGACTGTATGACTAACTTTGTCGCTTGTATCCTTACAATTTATATTGACTGTTTCCTAGTATGATTTGATTACTTATTGTACCCTATGACTATTATTAACTGTTGTACCTGATGATTCTACAAATGTATCTTTTTTTTAGGTACACTGAGAGCATTTGCACCAAGACAAATTTCTTATATGTCCAATCACACTTGGCCAATAAAGAATTCTATTCTATATGCAGATTTGTTTCTTGGAAACCCAAAAGACCGTCCTTCCAGAGAGCCAGGTTAACAAATGAGAAACAGATTTTACTGATCTATTAAAGAGATCAAGGTGGCAAACATATCGAACACACCATTTTCCTGTTTTCCCTGCAACTACAACCCTAGGTTGGTCTAACAGAGTGTGACTGGCCCAAGATTACCCAGCTAACTTTAATGCTTAAGGAGGGACTAAAACTCACTGTGTCCTGGTGATTGGCCCAAAGTCATGCAACCATCATTCATGGCTAAGGCTGGACTAGAACTCACCATCTCCCACTTCGTAGCCTGGTGTTTTAAGCACTAGACCAAAGTAGCTCTCAAATTAATAAGAAACACAGCCCTACAATGAATAGCAAGCCACTTAAAAGAACTCACCTGTAAAATAACATGTGAATTTGTTTTTGAAGTAAAAAAAAAGACCTCTTTTGAAGTAGAAGACACAATTATAAATAAAACAGGAAGGAGAAGAAATATTTGAGCTGCTTCAAGCTCAGTGAAAAACAAATTATATATTCATTCAATTTTAAAAACCACCTATCTCAGCCAAGTGACTCTGGGAGGTTTACACTTCTAAAACCACAGAACAGTTAAAATGACGAAAACCATCCAGAGAATATGACCAATAACCCAATATTTAACAAAAAGATTTAAACTTGACTTCTTTATCAGGAGAGAAACATTTTATGGGGTTTTGAAGGAAACTGGATTTTTTAAACTTTCTATCTCATGGCACCCTGAATAATTATTTTGTGCTGTGTTTCTACCCAAAAGTCAGTTTTAGAAGTTCAGGGCTGAGCCATTCTTTACACAGTAGTGTTTTCTATGTTGTCTGCTATACCTACCAAATCCTTTTTGACTGAAACAAGAACAAACAACAAGGCTATAAGATACCAGGGCCTGTCCATACACTTTATGAACAGATTAGATTATGAACCAGGGAGACCATGTCCTTTTGTGAACTCATGCAGTCTTTACTCTTTTGCAAAACAATATTCTATAGGCCAGCAATATTCCTGCCTCTTACAACAGTGAAAAGACTACAAGTAATCCTTGACTTATCACAGTTCATTTACTGACCGTTCAAAGTTACAACGGCACTAAAAAATTTTGACGTATGACCATTTTGCACGCTTACGACCATTGTGGCATCCCCATGGTGTGATCAAAATTCAGATGCTTGGCCATTGGTTCATATTTATGACCGCTGCTGTACCCTAAGATCATGGGGTCCCCCTTTTGCAACCTTCTGACAAACAAAATCAACGGGAAGCCAGATTCACTCAGCAACCGGGATGCTAACTTAAAAGTTCCAGTGATTCACTGAACAATTGTGGCAAGAAAAGTTGTACAACGGGGTAAAACTCTGTTAGGGATATACACCCTAGCAGAATCTGCACGGTAGTCAGGCAGGCAGGCAAATATGTGAGACAAACGTTTTTTGTAGCTTACACTCAGTAAAACAGATACACTGTGCTAGTTAAATAGTTTATTCCAGTAAAGAGTTTTAGCATAGTCAAACAGTCCATATATCATACACTAGTTCAGTCCGCCCGGGGATTAATCAGTTGCAAAGTCCAATGTCGAAAAAGAGGTCAGTAAACTTACAATATCAGTCCAGTAATATATCTCTTCGCAGTAGAGATATGAAGAAGTAAAACCTCTTTTCTTCCTTCAGCAACAGCAGAGAACACGCAGTTAACAATCCATCATCGTCAGCAAGCAATCCAGTAAGCCAGCAATCAATCCAGTTCTCTTGCTCCCTCTTATGGCGATTTACAGCCGCACCCAAAATTACATGCTTTGCAGTTAAAGTGACACACACTTAAATTCACTATCATAGTTTATATATATTATTTTACCCAAACTACGTTAGGTAACCATGTTATTCCTAACAAACTCACTTAACAAATGTCTCACTTAACAACAGAAATATGGGGCTCAGTTGTAGTCGTAAGTCGAGGACTACCTGTGTACACATTTTGCATAATTACTCAACTCTGGCACTTAGACAACCATCCTGACATTAGGCAGTTAATGGAAACATCGTGCTTTCAGTCCCAAAGGTGCTTTTTTCAAGAGGCAACAGGACTTTCTGGTTTTTCTTGGAAGACATTTCACTTCTCATCCAAGAAGCTTCTTCAGCTCTGATCGAATGATGGTGAATGTAAGGATTTCATTCAGACAATCCCCACCATCCAGGTCAGAGCTGAAGAAGCTTCTTGGATGGGAAGTGAAAAGTCTTCAAAGAAAAACCAGAAAGTCCTGTTGCCTCTTGAAAAAAGCACCTTTGGGACAACCAAGATCTGAATGACTGAGAATCTCCATGGATATCATGCTTTCAGCTGAAAAGCTACAGCTACAATTTAAAAGGATTGGTTCAATCGATGTCCTAATATTATGGTTCCTGTTTGCTTTAATTTAGGATGGACTGCGGTAACATAACATGTTCTGAGTGGGACTTTATGTCAACCTTCTAACTACAGTAGAGAACAGATGAAGCAACCAATTCCCTTATGTCCTTGGCTTACAGCCATTCATTTAGTGAATGTTCAAAGTTACAACAGCACAAAGTGGCTTATGACTGCTTTTCACATTTACAACGGTTGCAGCAGCCCCGTGGCTCACGTGATCAAAATTCAGATGCTTGGCAACTGGCATGTATTTATGACAGTTGCAGTGTCCCGGAGTCTTGCAATGCCCTTTTGGGACCTTGTGACAAGCAAAACCAGACGAAGCCAGTTGCTAAGTGAAACAATTATGTTACTAACTTAACAGCACTGATTCACTTAAGCAAGAATAGATGTGATGACCCCGGAGCGTGGCAGGAAGGCAACACAGCCAGAGAACAGGTATGAGTCCCTTTATTTGCTCCAACTTTGCTCCCAACATCCTGTTTACTCTCCAGCTGGGAGAAAAGCTCTCCCACGAACCTGCAACAGCCTCTGGCTGCAGATACTCCAGTCCAAACACTGTAAGCAGAATGACTGCAATCACTCCAGCAGAACAAGATAGCGAAGAATCACCTCAATAATTCCAGCAAGGCCAGACAAGCACGGCAATAATTCAAACAGCCAGGATGAATGCCAGGAATGCGGGCCACAACTCTCAACACTAGATGAATTCAGCGTTTGTTCCCGACAAACGCCCCTCCCAACGGCCTCTCCTTTAAACTCCATCCTCACGTGTGCCTTGTGAAGGGTATGGGGGGGGGGCTTTCCTTCCTTGTAAGTCACACAACCCACATTGCTTTCTTCTGCGCACCCTAGAATGAAGAGGGGACGGGCCTTGGTCTTCATCTGAACCCCTCTCTCCTCTTCTACCTCTCCCGTGCTGTGCCCAGCCTGACTCTGCCCTTCCCCAGTTTTCTACACAGCCAACAGAGCCACTTTCCTGCTCTTTTGTCAGCTGTTCGTCTTCCCCCTCAAATTCAGACTCCGATGGGGGCATGACAATAGAGTAAAAAGAGTTGGAAGGGACCACCTTGGGTTCAAATTGTGGTCATAAGTTGAAGGATACCTGTAATGGGGCTTAAAATCCAGACGAACTTCTGTCTCACTGTAAGTTTTTCAGGTAGTTGCCCTCTCTCTTTTGATTTAGCTTCTAACTGGCCATTACTTTCAGTAACAAACAAAAATAAAAAAGATAAATCAATACAGGTAACCCTCAACTCACAGCCACTGTTTATAAGAGCCTAATCTTTCCTTATGGTCCAGACACTTTTTCTGGTTTTGTGTGGTCATACAGCACATAAACTACTAGGGGGTGCTGACAAATTTATTTATTTGTCAGATCCCAACAGTGCTGCTGACAGGTGGAAGTTCAACAGGGCTGCTTCATGCCAACTCAATGCAGTCTCAGGTATTCCTTATACAAGTAGTCCACAAGGTACAGCAGTTCACTTAGCGACCGTTTCAAATTACAACGGCACTGAAAAAAATGACTTATGACCAATATGCTGCATCTCCATGGCTACGAGATTTATACTCGTGCTGCTTGGCAGCTTATTCATATTTACGGCGGTCACAGTGTCCCAGGGTCATATGATCCCCTTTTGCGACTTTCAGATAAGCAAAGAATAGGGAAGCCAAATTCATTTAACAACTGAGTTACTAATTTACTGTTAGCCTCCAAGTATCCTTCTTTTGCTTGTCTTTTCTGGCTGCCATAGATGGAATCCTAAGTTGCATTAACAGAGGGATACAATCAAGATCAAGGGAGGGACTAATGCCACTCTATAAAGCCTTAGTAAGGCCACACCTAGAGTACTGCATCCAGTTTTGGTCACCACACTATAAAAAAGATGTTGGGACTCTAGAAAAAGTGCAGAGAAGAGCAACCAGGATGATGAGGGGACTGGAGACTAAAACATACGATGAACGGTTGCAGGAACTGTGCATGGCTAGCCTAGGGAAGAGAAGGATCAGGGGAGACAGGATAGCATCTTCCAATATTTGAGGGGCTGCCACAGAGGAAGGGGGTGGTGGTCAAGCTATTTTCCAAAGCACCCAAAGATCAGACAAGGAATAATGGATGGAAACTGAACAAGAAGAGATTCAACCTGGAAATAAGGAGAAATTTTCTGACAGAGAGAACAATCAACCCATGGAACAGAAGTTATGGGAGCTTCATCACTTGAGACTTTCAAGAAGAGACTGGACTGCCATCTGTCAGCAATGGTGTAGAGTCTCTTGCTTGGGCAGGGGGTTGGACTAGATGATCTATAAGGTCCCTTCCAATTCTGATTATTTGTTATCTGTAAACGGGGAGGGAAGAATAATTGGGCCTCGTGGGGGGAAGGGTGCTGGAGGATGAAGTTGGTGAATTGTAAAATAGTTGGGATAGTTTCTTGATTATGCTTACTGTGCAGATGTAGCCTCTTATCTGTTCAGGCCAAGGTCAACCGTCTTTGCATACCAGATGTGTGAAACGCCACATGAAGATGCACCCACACAACATTATACACATCTCAGATTGGATGGCCAGTTTGAACTATTGGGGGTGGGAATATGGGGTAACTTTCTATATGTGATTTTTGTGCCTATTGCCTCAGATCTTGTATTTCTTCTGATGCTACCGCTTCAATTTTCAATAAAAGTCCTTTCCTCTATAACAATGGAGTCTAAGGTTTTCTTTCTTGGATTTTGAATGGAGCTTCACCTGACATTTATTTACCAACTGCAGTGATTCTCTTCATCATGGTGGCTGGAAAGGTTGTAAAATGGGCCAGAACTCACTTAACAATGATCTCACCTCACAACAGAAATTTTGGTTGTGGCCGTAAGTTGAGGACTACCTGTATTGCAAATGGTGATCACCTGACACTGCAAGCTTCATAAATACATGCTGGTTGCCCACTGCCCAAATTCTGATCATGTGACAGCAGGAAGGCTGCGATGAATCATTAAGTGTGAGGACTGATTATAAGTCACTTTTTTCAGTGCCATCATAACATTGAGCGGTCATTGAACAAATGGTTGTATGTCGAGTCTCTCTTGCTTACCCAAGATCGTCTCTCCAAAGACAGATTCACTTAACAACTGTGTGACTCACTTAGCAACTGCAGGGATTCGCTTAATAACAGTGGCAACAACGGTTGTAAAATGGAGCAAAACTCACTTAAACTGCCTCACTTAGCGACATAAATTCTGGGCTCCATTGGGGACGTAAGTTGAGGGCTACCCGTCCAGTAGCAGAAAATGCAAAGGGTACATTAAATATCTTATTTAAAGGCAGAAAAGGCACCCCCCCCCCCTTTTAAGGCCCCTGTAGTGACGTCACACACGTGAGAAAGTTCTCAGCAACGACCTCAAAAAACCGACCCTCTTCATAGAAATTTTAAAAATATCAGGCAAGTTTCTTAAGTCTCTTTTTCCCTACCGACTTAAACCCAAACCCCCTCTTACCTCGCTAATGTATTTTTCTCCCCTCAGCTGTCGCCCAACCACTTTCGCCTCCGCCGACCTCACCGCAAAGAGGGAGATGCCGCCATCTTGGAACAGAAAAGGATTCTGGGAGCGACGGCGTTCCCACGCACGCACACGACGTCGCACAGGCCGCTCCTTCTCCGCGCGTCTTCCATAGATAGAGCTTGGGGCGGACCCTTCGGCAAAAAGGCCGCTTGAGGCAGGGAGGCCACAGAGACGGAGAGGCCTAGAGCGCCCCCGCTCCTTCTCCGCGCGTCTTCCATAGATAGAGCTTGGGCGGACCCTTCGGCAAAAAGGCCGCTTGAGGCAGGGAGGCCATAGAGATGGAAAGGCCTAGAGCGCCCCCTCCGCCCGGCCGGATTTTCCTCCCCCTTGGTGAAATGTGGACAACGTCCCTTTACAGAAGAGCCTTCGGCCCCGCCCACGTGGTAAGCCCCGCCCACTCGGCAAACCCCCTTCCCTCCGAGGGACTCATGAGAAGGGGGGGGCGTGGCCAGCGGAAAGCCGCGAGAGGGGGGGCGGGGCCTGACAGGGCGGTGGGCGTGACCGCGAGGGAGGGAGGGGGCGGAGCCTCGCCCGCCCGCTCCCTCAGCTTTTGTTCCGCCTGAGGCGAAGCGACGGGAGCGGCTTCAGCGGTGATTGAATCCGGAGCCATGTCCTACATCCCGGGCCAGCCCGTCACGGCCGTGGTGGTAAGCCAAGCCTTTTTTTCCCCGCCCTTTTCCTGGTCGGACTACAAAGCCCATCCTCCGCGGCCTGCGTCGGACGTCGGGCATCGGAGTCCAAGGGGGGCGTGTGGGGGTTGGGTCGGGGCAGAGGTGTGTGTGGGGGGTGGGAGGACGGATCCCTTGTTTTGGGCTCTTGTTTGCCTCCCTCCCCCGCCCCCCCCTCAACCTTCCCGCGAGTCCGTTCCCACGACCTGCAGACGCGTGTCAGCCTGTCTGGCGCGCGGGAGGGGCCCAGGCGTGTTGTGGGGGGGAAGGGGAGGGTCGCGCGTGGGCAGGCGAGGCGTCCGTGGAAGGGACCGGGAAGGGACCCCCCCGAAGAGCCGTCCCCCCCCGGGGCTGGGGTACACCCCCCCCCCCCCCCCCCCCCCCCCAGCGGACGCCGGTTCTCACGCTCGGGAAGCTTTCTTGGGGGGGGGGATTTAGTCCTCATCGCCTCCCAGCCTTGGTGGAGTTGGAAGTCCGGCTTTCGTGAGAAAGCGACGCTGAGAAAGTCCGCTCCGAGCCCGGGAGGGGTCGGCTGGCGGGGCGTTTTCCCTCCCGCTTAGGGGGCTGCAACTTTCCCCCTTTCTTTGGGGGGGGAGGGGGCTTCCTTCCTTCTTTCCCCCTCTTTCTTCTTCCTTCCTTTCCTCCCGTTCTCCTTCCTTTTCTCCTTCCCTCCCTCCCTTTCGCCTCCTCCCCCTTCCTTTCTCCTGTTCCTCCCTTTCTCCTTCCTTCTCCTTTTACTCCCTCCTTTTCTCAAGCTTTCCTCCTGTTCCCATTCCTTTCTCCTCCCTCTCTCCCTTCCATTCTTCTTCCTCCCTCCCTCCTTTCCTCCTTCTATTCTTCTTTTCTCCTCCCTTCCTCCTTTTCTTTCCTTCCTTTCCTTCTCTTTTCATTCCTCCCTTCTTTTCTCCTTCCTTTCTCCTGTTCTCCTTTCCTCCTCCTTTCCTCCTTCCTTTGTCCTATTCTCCTTCCTTCCTTTTGTTTTCATTTCTCCCTCCTTTTCTCCTTCCCTCCCTCTCTCCCTTCCATTCCCTTTCTTCTGATCTCCTTCCTTCCTCCCCTTCTCTTTCCTTCCTTGCTCGCTCTCTTCCTCCTTTTCTCCTTCCTTCTTCCTTCCCTTCCTTTCTCCTGTTCTTCCTTCCTCCTTTCCTCCTTCCTTTCTCCTATTCTCCTTCCTTCTGTTTTCATTCCTCCCTCCTTTTCTCCTTCCCTCCCTCTCTCCCTTCCATTCCTTTTCTTCTGATCTCCTTCCTTCCTCCCCTTCTCCTTCCTTTCTTTTGTTTTCATTCATCCCTCCTTTTCCCTTTCCCTCTCTCTCTCCCTTCCATTCCCTTTCTTCTGATCTCCTTCCTTCCTCCCTTTCTCCTTCCTTCCTTGCTCGCTCTCTTCCTCCTTTTCTCCTTCCTTCTTCCCTCCCTCCCTCTCTCCCTTCCATTCTCCTTTCTTTCTCCTGTTCTTCCTTCCTCCTTCCTTCCTCCTATTCTCTTCCTTTTGTTTTCATTCCTCCCTCCTTTTCTCCTTCCCTCCCTCCCTCTCTCCCTTCCATTCCCTTTCTTCTGGTCTCCTTCCTTCCTCCCCTTCTCTTTCCTTCCTTGCTCGCTCCCTTCCTCCTTTTCTCCATCCTTCTTCCTTCCTTCCCTCCCTCTCTCCCTTCCTTTCTCCTGTTCTTCCTTCCTCCTTTCCTCCTTCCTTCTGTTTTCATTCCCCCCTCTCTCCTTTCCATTCTCCTTCCTTTCTTCTGTTCCTCACTTTCTCCTTTCTCCCCCCCTCCCTCCCTCCCTTTCTTCCTTCTCTTTCCCCCACAACACAACAACTCTCAGCTGGGTGGGGCTGTGTGAGAGTGACTGACCCAGAGTCACCCATCCAGCTTTCATGCCTAAGGCAGGGCTAGAATTCCCATCTCCTGGTTTCTGCACCCCAAGGGCTCTCAATTGCCTCCCTTCCATCCTCTCTTCTCCCCACTGAATCCCCTTCCCCTGTTGTCCCCCCAAAATGCTTTTTTTTTTCAAAACTGGATTTTCTTATTTATTTTTTTCTTTGAAGATGTTTTGCTTCTCACGTGAGAAGCTTCTCAGCTCTGACTGGATTCTGGGAAGGATTTAGTATAAATGACCAGCTGTCTGCAAAAAAAAGTATAAATCCTTCCCTTCCCCACCATCCAGTAGAGCTGAAGAAGCTTCCTGGATGAGAAGCGAAATGTCTTCAAAAGAAAAACAAAACAAAAACAGAAAGACCAGTTGCCTCTTGGAAAACAAACACCTTTGGGACAACTGTGGCCTGGACTGGAGGACTGAGAACCTCCCGTCTGTAGACCTTCAGCCCGTTCTCGCAGGGCACACCCTGTAGACCAAAGGCCTTCAAACGTGGCAAGTTAAATGCGACATGGGAGAGGGGGTACAAATGGGTGAAGGATAAGGATAAAAATAATGTATAGTCACAAAAGAAGAAACATGTATATACAATGACACAATAACTGTTAATGGAAATGAGATTTTTGTATTTTTTGATTTTAAAGAATAAAAATTAAAAAAAAAACACTTGGCAAGTTAAAGACTTGTGGACTTCAACTCCCAGAATTCCTGAGCTAACATGACTGGAGGAGGAATTCTGGGAGTTGAAGTCCACAACTGTTAAAGCTGTCAAGTTTGAAGACCCCTGCTCTATTCTCCTATTCTATTCTATTCTATTCTATTCTATTCTATTCTATTCTATTCAAATTCTTATTCAAATTCTTATTCTATTCTTATTCTTGTTCTATTCTCGATTCTAAGGTCTTCAAACTTGGCAAGTTAAAGACTTGTGGACTTCAACTCCCAGAATTCCTGAGCTAACATGACTGGAGGAAGAATTCTGGGAGTGGAAGTCCACAACTGTTAAAGCTGTCAAGTTTGAAGACCCCTGCTCTATTCTCCTATTCTATTCTATTCTATTCTATTCAAATTCTTATTCAAATTCTTATTCTATTCTTATTCTTGTTCTATTCTCGATTCTAAGGTCTTCAAACTTGGCAAGTTAAAGACTTGTGGACTTCAACTCCCAGAATTCCTGAGCTAACATGACTGGAGGAGGAATTTTGGGAGTTGAAGTTCACAAGCCTTAAAGCTGTCAAGTTTGAAAACCCCTGCAGTGTAGACCCTGCTTCATCTTTGCTGCCACCCGCCTTGGGATGCTTTGCATTGGCGTCTTACACGCCTTAAATTCCCAGCATGATGGGCTTAAAAGCAACTGGGATCCAGTACTCCACTCTGCAGGAAAACCCACTCAAACTATAGTTTTGTGGGAGCTTCATCACTGAAGGCTTTCGGGGAGAGATTGGACTGCCATTTGTCGGAGGTGGTTTAGAATCTCCTCCTTGGGGGGGGGGGGGGTTGGACTAGATGACCTCAAAGATCCCTTCCAACTCTGTTAATCTAATCAAACTATACTTTTGTGGGAGCTTCATCCCTGGCGGCTTTCGGGAAGAGATTGGACTGCCATTTGTCGGAGGTGGTGTAGAATTTCCTCCTTGGGGGTGGGTGGGGGTTGGACTAGATGACCTACAAGATCCCTTCCAACTCTGTTTAATCTGATACTCCAGAGGCGGCTGACCAGCTATTCTTAAAACCCTCCAATTTCTGCAATCTCGCCGTTTCCAAGTTGCAGTCGCTTGGAAAGCAAACCCCTTCTGCGACATCTCTATGGAGATTCTCCATCCTTCGTGGTCATGGTTGTCCCAAAGGTGTTTTCCAAAAAAAACAAATTGATTTTTTTTGGGTTTTTTTCTCCCCCTTGGGAAATGTTTCGCTCCTCCCCCAAGAAGCTTCTTTGGTTCCTTTTGAAAACACCTTTGTTTTCTCCAAAAGCAAAGGCTGGAAGGGGTCATTTACAGGGAATTCTCGACTTATGGTTCATTTAGTGACCTTTCAAAGTTACAACGGCACTGAAAAAATGTGTATTTCCACAGTTGCGACCTTTGCAACATTGGGCGGGGGGGTTGGACTAGATGACCTACAAGATCCCTTCCAACTCTGTTAATCCAATCCCCGTGGTTGTGTGATGATCAAAATTCAGAGGCTGGGCAACAGGTTCATATTTATGACAGTCGCGGTATCCCCTGGGGTCATGCGATCCCCTTTTGCGACCTTCCGACAAACAAAGTCAACGGGGAAGCCAGATTCACTTAACAATGGGGCTACTAACTTATCCACTGCAGTGATTCTCTTAACAACAGTGGCAAAAAAAGTCATAAAATGGGACAAAACTCATTTAGCAATGGAAGTTTAGGTCTGAAATCTCTATATATAAAAGCGAAATCCCACTCACGCATCATCACAAAATCTCCATGTAAAGCCTACAAACTTGAAATTTTGGCACATATTTTTCTTTTGGCTTCTAGGTGCTTACTAAGAAAGGATTTTTCAAAATGACCATCAGAGCATTCGTATTTCCTATATTATTATTATTATTAACACGCTCTGATGCTAAGGAGTTCTTCTTTCTCTCCTCGCCTGAAAAGAAATTTCTTCCAAATGCAAAATACAAGCACAGGAGTTTCAGTTTCACAGCACCAAGCAGCTTTAGTACAGAACAGTTGAGTTAAGCCACGCCCAGGCTCCTTGCTGTCTCCTTGCTCACACAGCAAATACTGTTTCAGTTTCCAAACAGCCCTCAACTCTCCCACATACTGACAGGACGCTTGCCAGATGAATACCAATGGATGCTGGTAGGTAGAGGCAGAATTTTTCCCCCCTTATTTTCCTCCCCCAAAACTAAGCCCGGCCACGTAGTTTCGTAGGGAAGCACGGGTATCAAGCTAGTATCCTTACAAGTCAAAGACGTTTTCCTTCCTTAGGGTTTTTTTTTTTTTTTTGCGGGATGGGTGAGACAGGTATTTCCTCTTCCTGAAATCTACCTGTGTTCTGTATCCCCACTTGTTTCACTCGAGGTCCCTTTAAAAATCTTGAATTTTAATCTGGAGTTTGCCTACCCCACAGCCCAACCCTTAAGCCTCCTTTCTCTTCATCTCTGGAGAATTAGATCAGTCTGAACCCAATTCCTCTTTTAAATCTCCTCTGGGGATGTCTGGTTTATTTCCCCGCAATAGCCCGGAGGAATGAAAGGTGTCGCAATCCTGGGACGGAGAGAGTTTATCATGTGTGAGTTATGCGTAACCCAGGCAGAGTTCATTGTGGTTGCTTTTCTGCAGGCAGCATATTAACAAATGTTCTAAAATGGGAATGAATCATGCTTTTGAGGGGCGGGTGTTTAACTCACCTGGCCTAATATTGCCGCTCACTGCAAAATCTTGTGTGCTCACAAGCACTTATTTATTCCACTGGGTTTAAAACGATCAGAAATGTTTTGCTAGGGGTGACGGACATTAAAAAAAAAAAAAAAATCCAGGTTGTAAAAACCAGCTTGGCTGCAAAATTCAAGGGAAGAGCTCTTAGGGAGGGAGAGATTGTCCAAATTGGTTGTTTTGGTAGGTAATTTTAATTAATTTATTTATTAAGAGCTGTTAGGAAGAGGCTCCGCCCAAAGGGATTATTTTAGTGGATGGGTGGTTTTTATTAATTTATTAAGAGCAATTAGGGAAGAGTCAGCCCAAAATTGTTATTTTGGTAAATGCGTGGTTTTAATTAATCTATTAAGAGCTATTAGGAAGAGAGCTCAAAATGGTTATTGTGCTAGATGGGATGGTTTTATTTATTTATTTATTTATTTATTTATTTATTAAGAGCAATTCAGGACAGAGTCAGCTCAAAGTGGTTATTTTGATATATGGGTGATTTTATTAAGAGCTGTTAGGGATAGGCTCAACACAAATTTGTTATTTTGGTAAATGGGTGGTTATTTTATTTTATTTATTTATAACTATTAGGGAGAAACCAAGCCCAGATTGGTTATTTTGATAGGTGGTTTTATTTATTTATTTATTTATTAAGAGCTATTAGGGAGAAAGAGTCAGCTCAAAATGGTTATTTTGCTAGATGGGTGGTTTTGATTAATTTATTTATTAAGAGCTGTTAGGGAGAGATGCAATCCAAATTGGTTATTTTGATAGGTGGTTTTATTAAGCTACTTATAGGGAGCAGCTCAGTTCAAATTTGTTATTTCGGTAAATGGGTGGTTTTATTCATTTACTAGCAGGGTCCCCGTGCTTCACTACAAAACTATGTGATCGGGCAAGCTTTTGGGGAGGAAAATAAGGGGGGGAAATGCTGCCTCTGCCTACCAGCATCCATCGGTATTCCTCTGGCTAGCATCCTGTCTGTGTGTGTGAGAGAGGTGAAGGCTGTTTGGAAACTGAAAGAGTATTTGCTGTGTGGAGCAAATAGAAGGAGACAGCAAGGAGCCTGGGCGTGGCGTAGCTCAACTGTTCTGTACTAAAGCTGCTTAGTGCTCTGAAACTGAAACTCCTCTCCTCTGCTTGTGTTTTGCATTTGGAAGAGATTTCTTTTCAGGTGAGGAGAGGGAGTAGAACTCCTTAGCATCAGAGCATGTTAATAATAATAATAATAATATAGGAAATACTAATGCTCTGGTGGTCATTTCAAAACATCCTTTCTTAGCAAGCACCTAGAAGCCAAGAGGAACATAGGTGCCAAATTTCAAGTTTGTAGGCTTTACGGTTCTGGAGATTTTGTGTGATGCATGAGGGGTATTATTTCGCTTTTATATATATAGATTAAAAACTATTAGGGAGAGACCGATCCCAAATTGGTTATTTTGATAAGTGGTTTTATTTATTTATCTATTTATTAAGAGCTATTAGGGAGACAGACTAAATTGGTTATTTTGGTAGGTGGGTAGTTTTTGTTTAAACGGCTATTGGGGAAGAGTCAGCCCAAAATGGTTATTTTGCTAGATGGATGATTTTAATGTCTTTGTTAAGAGCTATTAGGGAGAGACACAATCCAAATTGGTTATTCTGTTAGGAGGGAGGTTTCATATCTTAACATTAGTTCAATAAAGACACACAGAGTACAAGGAGAGAAGAATTCCTCTGCCAGCTGCTCGAAACTGTAAAAATCAACATCCATGGAAGAGTTTTTTAAAAAACAAAAAAACTCCATTGCCTGCAGGGAATTGAAACTTTAAAACGATCCTGTTAAATATTTCCTCTGTGATTACGTTTATAATCTGTTTTTCAGCTGAGTTTGCCAGTTTCTTTCTTCTCTCTCCAGTTCCCTCCCTTCCAAATTTGACCACGAAACAAATAAAACTTTGTACCTGCAGATTTTCAAAATGTATTCGTACTTTACTCCTAAGAGTATTGGGTGTGTGGGGGGGACACCACCTTTGTTTTATTTTCCCAACTACCACCTGGAAGCAGAGTTGCACCGGGGGTGAAGAACTAAATCAGGAGTGAGAAATTAATTTTCCCAAGGGATCCCATGCAACATCAGGGCCGTTGTGGAGGGCTGCGAAGGTGTGTAGCGACACACGCATGCGCACAGGTGAACTAGAAGAAAAAATAGCAGTTGTCCTCTAAATAAAAGTACCATACAGGTAGTCCTTGACTTACAATAGTTCGTTTAGTGACCGTTCAAAGTTACAATATCATATTTTACATATTTACAATATGTTGTAAAATATATTACATATTTTTACAATATGTTGTAAAAAGAGGCGATTTTTTTTGACCATTTTTCACACACGTGACCATTGCAGCATGGTAGCTGACTCATATTTATGACAATGGCAGCGTCCTGGCTAGGGTGCGTGTGTGTGATGTGATCCCTTTTTATGACCACCTGATGAGTGAAGTCAATGGGGAAGCCAGATTCACTTAACAGCCGTGTTCCCAACTTTAAAACCGGTGATGATTCACTTAACAACAGTGGGAAGAAAGGTCGTAAAATGGGAACAAATTCCCGGAACAAATTGTTTTCCCTGAGCAACAGACATTTGAAGCTCAGTTGTGATCGTAAGTCGAGGACTACCTGTGTTGTGTGCATTTTGTGCGCTTACTGTTGTGGTTCACCGGCAGCCTGTGCAGACAGCAGTGGAATCGGACAGTGGGGAAGAACAGGGACCAGTCCGGGGAGTCTGGAGAGGACTCGGATGAGGGTCCTGCATCCAATGCAGAGATGGGGCCAGGACCATCTGGGTGTGGGGTGCTGCCTCTGGAGCCTCGGGAGTCTGGCAGCAGCGAGGAAGAGTAATCAGGGGAGCCTGTTCCCAGTGTGCATATGCGCAGAGCTGCTAGAAGACGAGAGCAGCTGAGACAAAAGGGGCGACTCAGGAGTAAGGCTGGGAGGTGATTGCTCCTCCCATAAGGTATAAAGGACAGGCAAAGGTAGAGAAACCTTTGCAGGAAGCAACATTGTTCGTTCTATTCGGATTAATCCTTGAAACTCTGTGTGGACTTTGTACTTTGGTTGGTTTTTTTATACTTAATTTGGTACTTTAGTTGTTGGCAGCAATTCAAAGGAGAGAAAGGTGGGTGCTTATCTTGGACGGTTCGAGACTCATTACCGGCTGGGAATGAACATAATTCCCAGCGTTGAAATAAAACAAAAGTTGTTTTAACTAAGCATGTGCTAATTACGGTCTCGGGAAGCTTTGGTCAGAACACTTACATTCGATTTCTAGTTTCCAACTGACCTCATATGTGGGACAAACAGGGCCAGCCAAAGGGCTGGAAGTGGCCTGGGGGCCGTAAAATATACAGGTCTGGTTTAGATCAAGTGACCCCTAAGCATTCCTGGCCAAGTAGGGGCTTAAATCTGGCCACGTGTGGTCCTAGGCCAAGAGTTACATTCTGACATTGTCTCTTATCTGGTCACTAAAGAAGGAGAAGCAGAGAGAAGGTTGGATCCTGGCCACAAAATAGAACTATTGCAAAAGAGTGTTAAAACATTACATACAGCAAACTTGGCAACTTTAAGATGGGTGGACTTCAATTCCCTGAATTGAAGCAGGCTGGCTGGGGAATTCCGGGAGTTCAAGTCTGTCCATCATAAATCAGACTGGCCGGGGTGTAGAGTTGTAATTGCAGGAATGTTCCAATCTCGGATGGCAAACCTCAGATAAAGAGTGTTTCCAAGCAAATACAACTCAGGTAAACAAAGTCACTAATCTAAAGGAGGATTAGAGAGAGGAAGTAAACGTATGTTAGACTTTAACTAGAGATAATTAATTGTATGGATTACTGTGCTAAACAGTAACGAAAGTTAAGCAGTAACCAAAGTTAACCAGTGATGGAGGACAACTAAAAATGTGTATAAATGCAAGACTAGACTCCAATAAAGATCATCATGATTCAGTTCATGATCAAACAACTCGACTGCCTCGTCATTACAACACCAGGGATTCTGGGAATTGAAGTCCTCCCCTCTTAAAGCAGGCTGGCTGGGGGATTCTGGGAGTGGAAGTCCATCCCTCTTAAAGCATCCTGGCTGGGGGATTCTGGGAGTGGAATTCCACCCCTCTTAAAGCATGCTGGCTGGGGGATTCTGGGAGTGGAAGTCCTCCCCTCTTAAAGCAGGCTGTCTGGGGGATTCTGGGAGTGGAAGTCCACCCCTCTTAAAGCAGGCTGGCTGGGGGATTCTGGGAGTGGAAGTCCTCCCCTCTTAAAGCAGGCTGTCTGGGGGATTCTGGGAGTGGAAGTCCTCCCCTCTTAAAGCAGGCTGTCTGGGCGATTCTGGGAGTGGAAGTCCACCCCTCTTAAAGCAGGCTGGCTGGGGGATTCTGGGAGTGGAAGTCCTCCCCTCTTAAAGCATGCTGGCTGGGGGATTCTGGGAGCGGAAGTCCACCCCTCTTAAAGCATGCTGGCTGGGGGATTCTGGGAGTGGAAGTCCTCCCCGCTTAAAGCATGCTGGCTGGGGAATTGTGGGAGTGGAAGTCCACCCCTCTTAAAGCAGGCTGGCTGGGGGATTCTGGGAGTCCATCCATCTTAAATTTGCCATGGCTGAAAAACACTGCAATATAGCCAAAGGGCAAAGCTGGGTGTTGCTGTCTAAACTTCTTTGTTAAATTTAACTTTTTGCAGCCTCCAACTGCTTGATACGGTTGCTAAAGATAGAAAGGACTTATCTTATCCTACAGGGTGAGCTACTGAAGCCCTAAAAACACAGTTGCTACAGATATTTTTTCAAGAAAATATTTTCTTCCACGCCACCAGTGACAAATTCCTTGTGGGTGCTAACCGCACTTGGCCCAATAAAAAGATGTCCTGTTCAACAGAACAGAACTATTCTAACAGGTAGCCCTCAACTGAACGACCACAACTGAGCCCAGAATTTCTGTGGATAAGGTGAAACATTTTTGTTAAGTGAGTTTTGCTCGGTTTTATGACCTTTCTTACCACATAGTTGTTAAGTGAATCACTGCAATTGTTAAATTAATGACATGGTTGTTAAGTGAATCCAGCTTCCCCATAGACATTGCTTGTCAGAAGGTTGGCAAAAGGGTATCGCGTGACCCCAGGACACTGCAAACCGTCATAAATATGAACCAGCTGCCAAGCACCTGAATTTTGATTGCGTGGCCATGAGGATGCATGTTGCAACGGTCGTAAATGCGAAAAACAGTCACTTTTTTCAGTGCTACTGTAAGTTTGAACAGTCACTAAACGAACTGTTGTAAGACAAAGACTACTTTGTCTTTTAATTTAATTCTTACTCTATTCCATTCTTAATAAAGATTCTATTCTATTTTATTCTCGATTCTATTCTTATTCTATTCTATTCTGTTTAATTCTTATTGTATTCTGTCCTATTTGCTCTGTTCTGTTCTATTCTATTCTATTCTATTCTATTCTACTCTACTCTACTCTACTCTACTCTACTCTACTCTACTCTACTCTATTCTATTCTGTTCTGTTCTTTCCTGACAGAACAATTAATCCGTGGAACAGCTTGCCTCCAGAAGCTGTAAATGCTCCAATACTGGAAGTTATCTAAGATGGTATAGGGTTACCTGCCTGGGCAGGGGGTTGGACTAGAAGACCTCCAAGGTCCCTTCCAACTCTGTTATTCTAAATTCTCAATTTCTGTTCTACTCTATTTAATCTATTCTACTGTCTATTCTAATTCTATTCTGTTCTTAATAAAGATTCTATTCTACTCTTAATTCTGTTCTATTTCTTATTGTATTCTATCGTGTTCTGCTCTGCCTCTACTCTATTCTGTCCCGTCTATTTATTGTCTATTCTAATTCTATGCCGCTTAATTTTTATTCTACTCTAGTCTGTATTCTATTCTAGTCAATTCTATGACTCCTCTTTTAAGTCTTGTACCCAAGACGAGCAATTTTGCAGGGTTCCGGGCACCTCAAACTTCAGCGTTTCCCTTGGAGTTCCAAGAGAAAAACACCTTCCAGCTTTTTTTCTTTCTCCCCCCACCAAAAAATAAATAAATAAAAGAAAGTACATCCACTCCAAAATGAGAGGGAAATTGGCATCCTGGAAGCCGCCGTGGGTTGCCGGCCCTTCTGGCAGCCATCTGTCGGCAAAACCCCACAGGATTCCTGGTCTTCTTTTCAGATGCTCCCAATTTGCCAGCCGGCAGGCCGCCCTCAGCTGGCAATGGATCCGGTCCTCTTTCTTTTGTTCTGCTTTTTATCTTTCTTTCCACTGAGCTCATCCTCTCTCGGAGCCTCTGGGGGGGAGGAAGCTCCATCAATGGGTCCTTGTTTACAAGAAGCCCCAAAAGGCCTGGTTTCTTCTTATGGTGCCTCCCCCCCGGCGGGGGGGCAGGGGCGGGGGGGGGGGCAGACTTCTGAAAAGAGAAGACCGGGAAAAATAAAGGGGGCGCGATGCCAAAAAAAGAACACAAACAACTCAACTGATCCTGATTGTTAGGATTCCATACAGTGCCCTCTGTTGTGGCCTGTCGGTCGGCGACCCCTCCAGCAGCCAAATCAGGAGGAGGAGGAGGAGGAGGAGGGAGAGGCATGGGAGTCAGGGTCAGCATGAGACAGAGAGATGAGAAGGATGAGAGAGAGAGAGATGAGAGGTGTGTGTGTGTGTGTGAGAGAGAGAGAAAGAGAGAGAGAGAGATGA
This sequence comes from Notechis scutatus, assembly GCF_900518725.1. Next base: position 252,133 of record NW_020717045.1, on the reverse strand, counting down.
GAGAGAGAGAGATGAGAGGTGTGTATGTGTGTGTGTGTGTGTGAGAGAGAGAGAGAGAGAGAGAGACAGAGAGAGATGAGAGTTGTGTATGTGTGTGTGTGTGAGAGAGAGAGAGAGATGAGAGAGAGAGAGATGAGAGTTTGTGTGAGAGAGATGAGGGAGAGATGAGAGTTGTGTGTGTGTGTGAGAGAGAGATGAGAGGGAGAGATGAGAGTTTGTGTATGTGTGTGTGTGAGAGAGAGAGATGAGAGTTTGTGTATGTGTGTGTGTGAGAGAGAGAGATGAGAGTTGTGTGTGTGTGTGTGAGAGAGAGAGAGATGAGAGGGAGAGATGAGAGTTGTGTGTGTGTGTGAGAGAGAGAGAGAGATGAGAGTTGTGTATGTAT
>NW_020717045.1:235569-247390 GCF_900518725.1 Notechis scutatus | reverse complement strand
TGTGGACATTTCATGACCCAACTAGGTAACATCATCAATGCTAGAAGAGAGGCGGTTTTGTAGACAGGAGGAGGAGGAAGAGGAGGAGATCTATGGAGTCCTCGTTGCTCTCTGAGTTGGGGAGTTTTTTTGGTCAGATGTTTCATGACCCAACTAGCTAATATCATCAGTGCTCGAAGGAATGGGATGTTGTGGAGTGGAGGGGGAAGGGGGGGAGGAGGAGGAGGACTGTGGGGTCCCTGGTGCTCTCTGAGCTTGGTGGTTTTCCTGCGGATGTTTAAATACTGAACTAAGTAACGTCCTCAGTGCAAGTGAGAGTGGGTTTGTTCTCATTTTTTATATCTCAACTCTTAGAAGCCAATCACCAGGAAACAGTGAGTTCTAGTCCTGTCTCAGGTTTGAAAGTTGGCTGGGTGACTTTGAGCCCATCACCAGGAGGTGGCAAGTTCTCGTCCCACGTTAGATATGAAAGCCAGCTGGTGACTTTGGGCCAATGACCAGGAGATGGTGAGTTCTAGTCCTGTGTTAGGTATGAAAGCCAGTTGGGTGACTATGGGTCAATCACCAGGAGATGGTGAGTTCTAGTCCTGCCTCAGGCATGAAAGTTGGCTGGGTGACTTTGAGCCAATCACCAGGAGGTGGCAAGTTCTCATCCCACGTTAGGCATGAAAGCCAGCTGGGTGACTTTGGGCCAATCCCCAGGAGATGGTGAGTTCTAGTCCTGCCTCAGACCTGAAAGCTGGCTAGGCGACTATGGGCCAATCACCAGGAAAGAGGGAATTCTAGTCCTGTCCTAGGCATCAAGGCTGGCTGGGTGACTTTGGGCCAATCCCCAGGAGATGGTGAGTTCTAGTCCTGTATTAGGTATGAAAGCCAGTTGGGTGACTATGGGTCAATCACCAGGAAACAGGGAGTTCTAGTCCTGCCTCAGGCTTGAAAGTTGGCTCGGTGACTTAGGGCCAGTAATTCTTTCTCAGCCCAGCCCACCTCACAGGGTTGTTGTTATGGGAAAAATAGGGAGGAAGGAGCATTGGGCCTGTTCACCATCTTGAGCTATTTATGAAAAATAATAAAGACTAGATAAAAATACTGTATATTAACATAAATAAAAAAAAAGAATTGTACTCCTACGTACATGGCTAACAATGCCTGGAGAAAGAGGTCAACAGACTTTTTTTCTTCCCTCTAGGGCATTTATGTCACTCGCGTGACCGAAGGTGGACCTGCAGAAATGGCCGGGCTTCAAGTTGGTGACAAAATCATGCAGGTAAAATTCCGTCCTGTTTAAGGAACAGTTGGGACTCTTCGCCTCCGCTCTTGGGGTCTTTAACGCCGAATCGATGGAGATTTATTATTATTCCAGAGTCCCCAAAGGTGCATTTTTTTCAAGAGGCAACTGAACTTTCTTGTTTTTTTCTTTTCTTCTGAAGACATTTCTCTTCTTATCCAAGAAGCTTCTTCAGCTCTATGGTGGGAAATGGGAGGATTTATATTCCTTTGCAGACAGCTGGTCCTTTGCATCCTTTTAGAGGGTGGTTGAGGCCACTTGGAGGTTGATCTGTGTCCTCAGAGTCACCTGAATAGCGCAAATGGGTGTGGAGCCTTCTTGGCTGCAGGACAATGACACGGGGCAGAAAACATCTTGCAGCCTATTTGCACTATTCAGGTGACTCTGAGGACACAGAGATAAACCTCCAAGTAGCCTCAACGACTCCCTAAAAAGATGCAAATGACCAGCTGTCTGCAAGGAATCTAAATCCTCCCATTTCCCACCATCCAGTCGGAGCTGAAGAAGCTTCTTGGATGAGAAGTGACACGTCTTCAAAAGAAAAAACCAGAAAGTCCAGTTGCCTCTTGGGGGAAAAAAAGCACCTTTGGGACTTCAAAATAAAAGTAATTTATGCGGGTTGGAAAGGTACAGAGAAAGAGCTGGGGGATGTATGATCCGAGGACCATAAAAATACCCAGGTTTGATCTTGACGCTTACCGTAAAATCGCTCTGAATTTTTTGCAGGTGAACGGCTGGGATATGACCATGGTGACTCACGACCAAGCCCGCAAGCGGCTGACCAAGCGGAACGAGGAAGTCGTCCGGCTTCTGGTGACCAGACACTCCCTTCAAAAAGCGGTCCAGCAGTCCATGCTGTCCCATCCCTGCCATTGAGAGAGCGGGATGAGCGGTGGTCTTCATGACACGGCGGAGAGATTTTGCAGGTGGACCACTTTATCACCTGTTTACTGACACCACCCAAAACACCTATGCAAAAATGACTTTTCAGCGGGGTGTCCCCCCGAAGAGGGCACCTCGGGAGGCAGTTTGATGCCCACTGGATCAAAGACGGTGGGCATCAAACTGCAAATGAGGGAATAGCCTTTTTTTTCTGATCCACTGGGACCACCTAAGAGCTTTTTCTCCCAGAAATTCTCCAGTGGATGAGTCCATTCTTAAATTTCCGTTGTTGTAAGGTGGCTATTTTGAGGGACAAGGTGGCCTTCTGATGGCCTTCTTGCCGTCCTCTTATCCAGACCAAAGTTTTTACTGCCAATATCTAGGATCCCGCCTGGGGTTGTGTTTAAGAGGCATCCAGGGGTGCGATTCAACCGGTGTAACGACCGGTTTGGTGAGCGTGCGCTTCACAACAGCTGATCGTCGGAGCGAACCGGTTCGCTCCCAGCCGATCGTCGGAGCTATCGATTCACCCGGACTGTGCCGAACCAGTAGAATCCCACCCCTGGTGGCATCCAACCATTGGCTTGTCTCCTAAATGGGAGACTGAGAAGCCACGATATAGACAGGCATTTGAAATCGTTTCCCCCTTTCCAGAAGTCCTCAAACGAAGGCGAACAGTTTCAGTGGCCTTAAGCCTTCGTTTGCCTGGCCTTCCGCTCGGCCAGAATTCCTGTTAGCCATGATTGGTTGGGAACAGGCTGACGTCAGCGACCCCCATTGTGTCTGAAGGCCGCGGTTTCCACCCTTGAGCAGGTCTCTTGGCTTTTCCAAAGTTAGCTTCCAATCATGGCTCTTGTGCCAAATTTTTCCCCCGAAGGCCTTTTTTCTACGTCTTGTAAATAACCTCCCTTCCAACATTTGTATCACTAATTTATTTTAGTATATTACTGCTATTTGGACTGCTGAGTGGTGCGGTGGCCTCTAGAGGTGGAACTCTCGCCTCAGAATCAGGAGACTGCGAGTTTGATCCTAGGTAGAGGCAGATATTTCTCTCTCTCGGCACAATAAGGATATATCTGCCGAACGAAACTCCACATTGGCAACAGGAAAGGCCTCCAGCCATTCTAGCTCCATTCAGTTTGCCTAGACTCCACCCCCGCAAGGGTCATTAAAAGATGATGACGACTGCTATTTTGATTCGTTTAACTTCCGGGCCCTTAAATCTCGGCCTGTCTCGTAAGGAAAATGTGTCACAACCCTTCTACCTGGTTCGTATCCCTGTGGTTTGTTTGTTTTTTGAAGCAGAAATGGCGGTGGGAAGGATGGTGGTTGTTGTTGGTTTTTTTGACAAAGCCTTATGGGTTTTTGTTTGTTTTTGTACTGCCGAATCACATCAGTTTAGTTCGGAGGTTAAAGCTGCCAACGGGCTGCCGCAGATCGTTTTACACAAAATAAACCAAGCTGGACTTCTGATCTCAAAAGTCTCTTCCTTTTTTTAAAAATAGAAAAGAAATTAAGCTAGAAACCTGGAGTCAATACACAAAAATTACATGCATGGCCAAGAAAATGTATGAGAAATGAGAATGAGAAATTCTGTCGAAACTTTGCACAGGTACAAATAAGTCCCTGACTTACAACAGTTCGTTTAATGACCGAAGTTATCACACCACTGAAAAAAATGGCCATTTTTCCACACTTAGCGACCGTTGCAGCATCTCCGTGGCACCAGCCACGTCTGTTGTGATTCACCGGCAGCCTGTGCAGACGGCAGCAGAATCAGACGGTGGGGAAGAACGGGGACCGGTCCGGGAGTCTGGGGAGGGCTTGGACTAGGGTCCTGCGTCCAATGCAGAGATGGGGCCAGGACCATCTGGGAGTGGGATGCTGACTCTGGAGCCTCCAGAGTCTGGCAGCAGTGAGGAAGAGGAATCAGGGGAGCCTGTTCCCAGTGTGCGTATGCGCAGAGCTGCTAGAAGACGAGAGCAGCTGAGACAAAAGGGGCGACTCGGGAGTAAGGCTGGGAGGTGATTGCCCCTCCCATAAGGTATAAAGGAAATGCAAAGGTAGAGAAACCTTTGCAGGAAGCAACACTGTTCGTTCTATTCGGATTAATCCTTGAAGCTCTGTGTGGACTTTGTACTTTGGTTGGTTTTTTAATACTTAATTTGGTACTTTAGTTGTTGGCAGCAATTCAAAGGAGAGAAAGGTGGGTGCTTATCTCGATGGAACTGTTTGGGCTGGGAATGAACATAATTCCCAGCGTTGAAATAAAACGAGTTGTTTTAACTAAGCGAGTGCTTAATTACGGTCTCAGGAAGACTTGGTCAGGACGACGTCATCAAAATTTGGATGCCTGGCAGCTGACTTAAATATTTATCCTGGGGTCATGCGATCCTCTTTTGCAACCTTCTGACAAGCCAAGTCAATGGGGAAGCCGGATTCACCGAACCACCATGTGACCCCACAACTGTGGTGATTCACTTCACAACTGTGGCAAGGAAGGTCGTAAAAGGGGTCAAAACTCACTGGACTCTCTTGCTTAGCAACAGAAATTTCGGGCTCCGTTGTGGTCGTATGTTCATTGTGGTGCAATGGCCTAGAGGCGGAGCTCTCGCCTCACAATCAAGAGTTCGATCCGAGGTAGAGACAGATATTTCTCTCTCTGGGCCCACTGACAATATATCTGTTGAACAAAACTCTGTATTGGTAACAGGAAGGGCATCCGGCCATTAAACGCTCTGTTAGCTCCATTCAGTTGCCCAACTCCACCCAACAAGGGATTATGGGGTCGTTAAAAGATTATGATTGTGGTCGTATGTTCCTCGACTAAAGCTACAATATGGGATCAAGAGTTTCTGTTGCTTAGTCAGGCAGTCGTGAGTCGCGACTGATTTTACGATCCTTTTTTTTTTTTTTTTTTGCCACGGATGCTAAGCAAATCATTGCAGTAAAGTGAACCGTGCAGTCGTTAAGTGAATCGTGCAGTCATGAAGCAAATCCAGCTTCCCCACAAGATGGCTGGGAACGTCACAAACTACAATCACATGAGCCAGGACACTGGAGCCATCATAAAATCCATAGTTAATTACTATTTGAAGTTACAGCAGCATTGGAGAAAGTCACGACCAGTCATCGCACTTAATGACAGCATCATTAAGGCACATCAATATTCGGGGACTTGGCAATCACCACATGTTTTGACCGCTGGAGCACCTCAAATCACCATTGGTGATCTTTGCACCTGGCTTCCAACAAGGAAAGCCAATGTGGAAAGGCAGATCGGTGTATAATCGCCCAATTCACTTAAACGACTGCAGTGCTTCGCTTAACAACTGTGGCAAAAAAAAGTGAGTCATAAAATCACTTGTGTGTCAACCCTGAAGCTGACCTGACCGAAGCCATCTTGGAAGCTGCAGTGCTGCTACACTAGAGTTGAGGGAGGAGGGATTAGAGATAGCTGGGGTGATGTAGTCAAAACAAAATACTTTCTCTTGAGAACCAAGGTCGTTCCCACACCTAGCCGGAGGAAGGAGTGATGTCGCCTGATCAGCGGATGCCGCCTTGATTGGGCCATGTGACTGTTTGGGGGGGGGAACTTTCTCTTTTAATTAGGGGAAAACCCAAGGGATCCTTTAGAGTTGGTTTTCACCAGATCTGTGCCGATATATTTCCGTTTGTAGAGAAATGGCTTGCCTTGTCAGTGTAATACCTCAGCCAAGCAACTCAACTTCGACAACAGTAAACAACAGCCTAGTCAAGGAACTATCAATGCTTCCAGAAATACTGATAGGGCAAACCACTAGTTTATAAACAGATAGCAACACCCCCCCTTCCTTCTAGCACTGATAAAGTGACCTAGGTTGGGTCATGAAATGTCTGCAAGAAAACAACCAAGCTTAAGTGTTACATCCGTGTATCTGCCATTCTTCAATGGAAGAAGATGGGGGGGTTTGCTACACTTGATCCTTTTTGATGTAACCTTGAATATCTTAATTCTTATATTGAATCTGTATAACTTGCACACGATATACAACTGGGGACTAGAGCCCAAACGCCTGGAAATGTGTCACCTCTTGGAGAAATAGCAAGAGGAGAAGAGGGGGCCATAAAAATTCCAGAAATTCCAAAAGTAACTTCCTGGGAAGCTCTTCTCAACAACATTTCAAAAGTTCATTCTTATCGTCTGAAGGGGGGAGAGAATCTTGGGCCTCACACTTAGAGAGCTCTAAGGACCCCACATCCATCCATCCATCCATCCATCCATCCATCCCTACCTCTCTCTATCATCTATCTATCTATCTATCTATCTATCTATCTATCTATCTATCTATCTATCTATCTATCTATCTCTCATCTCTCATCTCTCCTGTTGTGGGATTCAATTTTGTTTAGTACCAGTTCTGTGGGCGTGGCTTGGTGGGCGTGGCAGGGGAAGGACACTGTAAAATCTCCAGTCAGAGGTGGTATTGACAAAATAAATAAAATAAATAAAAATTTTAAAAAAGTATTGGCCAGTTCTCTGAACTACTCAAAATTTCCACTACCGGTTATCCAGAACTGGTCAGAACTGGCTGAATACCACCTCTGCTTCCATTCTTCCGAGGTCAGTAAAATGAGGACCCAGATTGTTGGGGGCAATGTGCTGTCTCTGTAAACCATTTGGAAAGGGCTATAAAGTGGTATATAAGTGCTGTATCTATCTATCATCTATATCATCTATCTATCTATCTATCTATCTATCTAATCTATCTAATCTATCTAATATCTATCTATCTATCTATCTATCTATCTATCTCTATCTATCTATCTATCTATCTATCTATCTATCTATCTATCTATCTATCTATCATCTATCTAATCTATTTATCTATCTATCTATCTATCTATTTATCTATCTATCATCTATCTATCTATCTATCTATCTATCTATCTATTATCTATCTATCTATCTATCTATCTAATCTATCTAATCTATCTAATCTATCATCTATCTATCTCCATCCATCCATCCATCTCTATCACAGCCTTATCAAGAAAACAACCAAACTCAGAGATCAGTAAGGACTTCACAGTCGTCCACCTCCTCTCCACAACCCCCCCTCCCTTCTAGCACTGACGGTGTTACTTAGACAGGTAATGAAATGTCTACAAGAAAACAACCAAGCTCAGAGAGCACCAAGGACCCCACAAATTGCAGTACCTTCCTCCTGAAAGTACCCCCCCCCCCCCCCTAAATAGGGAAGGAGCAGACCCCCCATGTCTTCAATCCCGGTAAGACAAACAGGGTCTTGCAGAAACCCAACCATAGAGCTGTCATGGTGGCAGACGGGGCACTGCAATCCCTTCCAGAGGGACCCACGATCTCGCTCGGGTGTCCTGAACCCCTTCAAACCTTGGGCAACCACAACAGAACCTTCAATAGGAGCCTTCGTCAAGCAACCACAAGGAAGACATCGGCAACCTGTTAGAAAAGCTTTAATAATAACGATCCCTGTATTCAGCCGTTTCACACAAAAGTTCTTACAAGAGTTTTTTTCCCCCCAGTGCATTGTTCTTCGACGCCAACATAAAGCTTTTCGAGGTAGTCCGACATCCTCCAGACATTTCTCCCCTGTGCGCAAGAAAAAAAGGGGACACCCAGGGTCCCAAGGTCACACAAACTGTCCTTCCAAGTTATTGATTTAAAGCTCCTTCTGATGACAACCGGTTTTTTCCCCCTAAAACAGGTTCTTCCTGGCCAAGAGGCCTTCAATGTAGGGCTCCCGTAAGAAAATGGGAGGGCAAAACACAAGCATCTTCTTCTTCTCTTGCAAATGATGACTTCTTTGGAAGCTTTTGAGGAATTCACATCTGAGAAAATCAGGGGAGGATGACTTTGGCAAGGCCGCACTGGTGGATTGCGAGACGCAAAGGCACAAGAGGGCAAAGTTGGTTTGGTGCAATTAAGGTGGCGTGGAAACTCGAGTTGTAGCAATTTTGCCAGTCCTGGTTTCTTTGAAGTTAAGGCTTCTCAGTGCAACCGACACACCTGGATAGGCTACAGATCTACTCAAACTGATCGTAAATTTGGTGGCGATACAAACAGTAATGTTGGATCATAAAGACGATGTCGAAGAAGATGGAGAAGAGGCCAAGACCAAATTTGGTGGGGTCTCCAAAAATCAGCTTCCATGCATCTGAAAAATAAGAGACAATGAGGGCTTACAAAAACCAGTGGGGTTGACTGACAAGAGACTAATAAATACTTGGAAAAGCATAAATAGATTTTTCCCGTTTATAATTCACAATGGAATGAATGTTTTTTGGTATTTTACTGAAGAATCTGTACAATTTTGTAAGGAAATTGTGCAGCTGGTGACCAAATGGAGTCTAAGACCCTGACATGAACTTGTAGTTTTATACAAATACTTGTATTTGACATTTTTGTATAGTCAGGCAAACAGGAGCATCAATAAAAATCTTCACAGCAGGAACATCCTGAGGTAAATCAACACAGCAGGAGCATCCTGAGGTAAATCAACACAGCAGGAGCATCCTGAGGTAAATCAACACAGCAGGAGCATCCTGAGGTAAATCAACACAGCAGGAGCATCCTGAGGTAAATCAACATAGCAGGAGCATCCTGAGGTAAATCACAGAGCAAACAGGGCACACAGAAGAAAAAGGTGGGGAAAAAGGGACACTCCCCCTCCAAACCCACAGCAACCAATCACAGCACAGATTGCCTCACGCAGGAGCCAGCACTCTCCAAACCATCAACCACAACTACGTGTTCTGGCTCACTGCACAACCTCATTGCTCCAGCTACCAAATTTAAATATCTTAACAAATTTCTACTGCTTCTCTGTAGAATTTACAAGCATCACCAAACAAGTACAGATTGTCCGCACCTTACAATGGCAATTGAGAACATAATTTTCATTGTTAAGCAAGGCAGTTAGTTGTTAAATTACAATGACACTGAAAAAAGTGACCTATAAGTGGAACTCGTAGTTTTAAAAAATAAATATATTTTGCATCTATATACAGCAAACCAGATAGTCAGGCAAACAAGGGCATGAGGTAAATTGACACAGGAGGAGTATCCTGAGGTAAATCCACAAAGCAGGAGCATCCTGAGTTAAATCAACACAGCAGGAGTGATCCAAATTTGGTGGTTGCAGTGTCACGCGATCACCATTTGCAACCTTTCCATCTAGCTTCTAACAAACAAAGTCAATGGGGCAAGCCAGATTCACTTAACATGATTCACTTAACAACTGCAGTGATTTGCTTAGCAACGGTGGGAAAAATGGTTGTAAATTTGGCCATGCCTTGCTTAGTAATTTCTGGTCCTGACTGTGATCATAAGTTAATGCATTATCTTTGCAGTGAATAGGGATTTTAGCGAGCTCTTGATGGGCGCATACACGTAATCCTCAGCTTACAACAGTTCATTTAATGACCGTTCAAAGTTACAATGGCACTGAAAAAAAGGGATTTATGACAGTTTTTCAGAGTTATGACTTTTGCAGCATCCCCATGATGTCACGTGATCAAAATTCAGATTGTTAGGAATGTAAGTCATCTAACAGCTGTATGGGTTGGACAATATATAAACCAGGATAGACATTTTAAAAATGTATCTTTAAGAGAATCCTAAAAGTGTAATTGGGTGTGGTTTCTCAAACGGCCATAAGATGGAGCCAGAAACCTGGGTTGTTTCTTCTTAGTCTCAGAAGAGAGTGTGAGTGTATCTCTGTTTCCTTCTGTTGGAGAGTATTGCCATTTTTCCTAATTGACTGATATTTCTGGATTTGATGTAAGTCTGTTACTGAACTGTTTTTGACACTGGACTTTGTTATTGAATTATCCCTGGACTAAAAACTGACTGATTTACCTGTGAATGACTTTGGATTGCTTGTTTGGACTTTGCTTAACCTTTCTGGGAGTAAAAACCAACATTTCCTGTACAGTGTATCTGTGTGCTGTGTGTGTGTATTATTCAAACACTACTCTCAAATACGTCTCCCTGTATGCGCTCATTCTCCTAACGGGGAATTACCTCAACACAGTTGCTTAGTAATTGGTTCATATTTATGATGGTTGCAGTGTCCCGGGGTCACGTGATCCCTTTCTGTGACCTTCTGAAAAGCAAAGTCCCTGGGTTTGATTCACTTAACAAACCTGTGACTCATTTTAACAACTGTAGCGATTCACTTAACAACTGTGGCAAAAAAAAAAGATGGTCAAATGAGCCAAAACTCAATAATAAAACTTTTGGCCTTAGTTGTGGTCGTACTAGCCCTGCAAAGTCCAGGTAAGTCCTCAATTTAAAACTGTTCACGGCCGTTCAAAGTTACAACTGCTCTGAAAATATCATCATGAGCAGTTTTCTCGCCATGGTCACGTGATCAAAATTCAAACAATTGGCAACTGGCTCGTACTTATGACGGTCGCAGTGTCCCAGGGTCACGTGATCCCATTTTGCGACCTTCGGACAAGCCCAGTCAACGGAGGAAGCCGGACTCACTGAAAAACCGCATTACTAGCTTAAACAACAGCCGTGATTCACTTAAAAAATGGTTGTGATTAAGAATGTTGGGCTCAATGATGGGCATAAATCGAGGACTGGCTGTATGCCCCCTTCTCTCTGCCTGACCCAACGAGCTGCTCTTACCATTGTTGTAGGATTGTAGAAACATCTGCATGAGACTGAAGGCACCGCCGGTGAAGTCCAGCAGGACGTTGCCGATGCTCCAGCCCTGAGTGCTCTTCCGGCGAAAGTTTAGGTAGGCCTATGAGGAGACCAGGATGTCAGGTAAGTAGGAAAAGAACACCTCTTCCATAACCAGGACCTCAGACAAGTCAGCCTCTTGTCCTCTTCAATGGCGCACAATGCGTCAGAGAGAAAAGAGCTACATCCTCCACTTACGACCAGAAAAAGTCCAGAGAAGAGCAACCAAGATGGTTAGGGGACTGGAGGCTAAAACATGCGATCAACGGTTGCAGGAACTGGGCTTGGCTAATCTAGGGAAGAGAAGGACCAGGGGAGACAGAATAGCATCTGCCAATATTTGAGGGGCTGCCCCAGAGAGGAGGAGGGGGTCAAGCTATTCTCCAAAGCAACCGAAGGCCAGACAAGGAACAATGGATGGAAACTGACCAAGGAGAGAGATTCAACCTGGAAATAAGGAGGAATTTTCTGACCGTGAGAAACAATCAACCAACGGAACAGAAGTTGCCTTCAGAAGTTGTGGGAGTTTTATCCCTGGAGGCTTTCAAGAAGAGACTGGACTGCCTTCTGTCAGAAATGGTGTAGGGTCTCTTGCTTGGGTGGGGGGGTTGGACTAGATGACCTGCAACTCTGATTATCTGTTATCTGACCACAATTGAGCTCAACATTTCCATTGTTAAGCGAGACGGTTGCTGAGTGAGTTTTGCCTCGTTTTACCATAGTTCTTGCCACCATTGTTAAGTGAATGACTACAGTTGTTAGATTAGCATTAGCTCTTCCTTCCTTCCTTCCTTCCTTCCTTCCTTCCTTCCTTCCTTCTTCCACCCATCCTTCCTTCCTACCTTCCTTCCTATTTTTCCTTCCTTCCTTCCTATTTTTCCTTCCTATTTTTCCTTCCTTCCTTCCTTCCTTCCTTCCTTCCTTCCTTCCTTCCT
>NW_020717045.1:204474-218831 GCF_900518725.1 Notechis scutatus | reverse complement strand
GATAGATAGATAGATAGATAGATAGATAGATAGATAGATAGATAGATGATAGATAGATAGATAGATAGATAGATAGATAGATAGATAGATAGATAGGAGAGAGAGAGAGAAAACTATCCACTATGATCCACTATTGACCTCACCCCATTCCTAAGAGGTCTGTAGGGGGCATGCATAAGTGCACCATCCTGCCTACCGTCCCTGTCCTATTGCCCCCCATTTATTCCTACCTATTTCCTGTATTCATACTCATGTTTATTCTTATACCTATTACCTTATAAGCGATTGACAAATCAAATAAATAAAATAACATCTAGCCCTGCTGATGGGCCCAGCCCTGCTATTACCGGCTGGGCCGACATGACAATTAGGACTGACTGCACGATAACATCATCCTACAAATCACGCCCAGATGGAAAGTCCCAACAGAACAAAGAAAACTGAATTTTTTTATATCACCGCGAGTGGCTGCATCCCAAATGACTTGGCCTGATTAGCACTTCCTGGGTTTCCCCCCCCAGGTGTGTCTGTTTACCTTGAGGTGGGGCTTACCTGAAGGTGAGTGTGATTTTTTGCACGCCGTGGTTTTCCAGGCAAACTTCTCCAGGAGCAGAGAAAGCGGGGGGTCCATCTTCAACTGGGGGGAAAAAAATGTCGGCTCTGAAGTCCCTTTTTCATCCCACATTCCCGGCTTTGGATAAGGATATTTTGATTTGGCAGAACTGGAGCCCACATAATCCAGTCCATTTAAGAGACTGGCACCGGAGCTCCCCCTGATCTAAGCTCGAGGCCTGGAAGAGGTTGCCCTTTGGGGGTAACACCTCCAATTTTCCATGTCACCCTTCTTTGGCTGTAGCCCAAGCAGTGTCCAACCTTGACAGCGTTGAGATTGGTGGATTTCAACTGCCAGATTTCCTCAGGGCTGGTTGAGGAATTCTGGGAGTTGAAGTCTACAAGTCTTAAAAGTTGCCAGGGTTGGAGATTCCTGATATAGACAGTGGTTTTCAATGTTGGCAGCTTTAAAATGTGTCTATTTCAACTTCAAATCAAGATGGATGGATGGAAGAAAAGGAAGAAAAGGAAGGAAGGAAGGAAGGAAGGAAGGAAGATAAGAAAAATGGGAGGAGAGAAGGAAGGGAAGAGAAGGATGGGGAGAGGAAAAGGAAAGAAGGAAGGATGAGAAAGAAGGAAAATGGGAGAAGGAAGGAAGGGTAGGGAGAGGAGAAAGGAAAGGAAAGGGAGGTAGGGAGAGAGGGAGAAGGAGGGATGAGAAAAAAGGGAAAAGGGAGGAGAGGAGAAGGAAGGAAGGAGGAAGGGAGAAAGAAGAAGGGAGGGAGAAAAGATGCTGGCTAGGGAATTCTGGAAATTGAAGTCTACAGGTCTTCAAATTGCCCAGATTGGACTCCCCGGCTATCGCCCAAACATTAAAAAGAGATACTCAATATCCTCAACAATTTGACTCTAGATTTAGGGATATAGCTTTAAAAGATCTCATTTGCATCCATGCATGCATAAATAGGAGCAGGTGCTGCAAAGGGAAGACAAACCTAACAAGCTTTTTATGTAAAGCAGTGATTTTCAAACATGGCAACTTAAATCTGGGTGAACCTCAACTCCCAGAGTTCCCTAGCCAGTATGCTTTAAGAGGGGTGGACTTCCACTCCCAGAATTCCCCAGCCAGCCATGCTTCAAGAGGGGTGGATTTCCACTCCCAGAATCCCCCAGCCAGCCATGCTTTAAGATGGGTGGACTTCTACTCCCAGAATCCCCCAGCCCACATCCTTTAAGATAGATGGACTTCCACTCCCAGAATCCCCCAGCCAGCATCCTTTAAGATGGGTGGACTTCCAGAATTCCCCAGCCATCATGCTTTAACATTGGTGGAACTCTGCTGGCTGGGGAATTCTGGGGGTTGAAGTTCCCTCAGCTTAAAGTGGTTAACTCTGAAAAACTCTTAAAGCACCTCTTAAAAAACAGGAAGCAGATGTTGGCCAGGTTGAAAAAGTGAACGGGAAAGCTTGAATGCCTGTGAAGTCAAGCCAAAATCACTTACCACCGGCTGCGAACGAGGCAAAGGATAAAAACAGCAGCGAGAAAAGGCCAAGTCTATTCCTCATCACGCCAAAACAGCGGACAGCTGCAAAGGAGAACACAAAAGAGGAAATTCTCAGTTTACTAAGAAAAGGAAAAAAAACATCGGTCTCAAAGTGCCAAACTCCAATGAAAAATACAGTTTATCACCAAAGGAAATGGGGACTCCCAGCGGACAAATCACATGATAAACCTATCTGCTTCTGTGGTTTTACAATGGAAAAAAATTGCCCTCGTGATGCCAACTGAATCGGGGGGGGGGGGGGAATTTTCAACTCTCCGAAGACCATTGATCCTTACCTGAAGTTGGTGGATCCCAAAAACAAACAGGATCACAAAGGGACCAAGGCTGTGCCCAAACTGCTCAAAACTAAAAATCAAAACAATGGCAAGTAGTCCTTTGACCTACAACCACAATTCAGCCCCAAATTTATGTTGCTCCGTGGGACAGTTGTTAAATGAGCTTTGCCCCGCTCTATGACTTTTCTGGCCACGGTTGTTAAGTGAATCTGGCTCCCCCCCCCCTTCCCTTTGCTTGTCAGAAGTTTGCAAAACGGGGGAATCCGGGATACTGCGACCATCATAAATATGAGTCAGTAGCCAAGCGTCTGAATTTGGATCATGGAAGCTGCACCTAAGTGTCAAAATGGTCCTAAGTCACTTTGTTCAGCACCTTTGTAACTTCAAACGGTCACTAAACGAACTGTTCTAAGTCTAGGACAATCTGTAAATGGTTTTGCCCATCGGTTTATCTTCTTTTTTCGGTATATATCCGTGGGGGCGAACCTATGGCATGTGTGCATGTGCAGAAATGCGCAGCGTGGGTCACATGGGTCCCATGTGCAGGGGCATGAGAGGCACACGCATTGCCTTCTGGATGATGGCATGTGAGCGCGAGAACACAAGTGCGCACGCAATTATCGGCACGGGAGCCCAAAAAGGTTAGCCACCACTGGTATATATATATGAAAGTGAAATGCCAGTCACGCATCATCACAAGATCTCCAGAACCGTAAAGCCTACAAACTTGACATTTGGCACCTATGTTCCTCTTGGCTTCTAGGGGTTCACTAAGAAAGGATTTTTCGAAATGACCTTCAGGGCTATTAGTATTTCCTATATTATTATTAACACGCTCTGATGCTAAGGAGTTCTGCTCCCGCTCCTCACCTGAAAAGAAATCTGTTCCAAATGTAAAACACAAGCAGAGGAGAGGAGAGTTTTGTTAGAGTTTGCAAATGACACTGGAAATACAAATGAAATCAGGTGAGTCAAGAGAACTTGGTAAGCAAATAGTAACTGAGGAGCTGCAAGACACAATTAGCACTCATGACTATGGGAAACCCAGAATGTATAGCTTATTGTGGTATGTGAACATAACCAATCATAGCTTATTGAACAAAACACTGCTAAGCAAACCGGGGCTTAGAGTGACATGTATATTATTCTAAAAATTGAATGAAAACTACGAGTCCCATAATTAACAAATGGCAGTTCTTCAGTATAAAAAACATTAGTGGCAACCTTATTACACATTAGCTAATTGTTAACACAAGTCACTGCCCCATTTGTTTTGGAAGGGTTCAGTGCTAATGAAACACAATTTGGCACTTGAGAAAAGAACAAAGTACACTTCTCAGTACATGTATACACTTGAAACAGTCTCTTCCTCTATCTCTATCTAAGAACAGCAGAAGAACTACAGGCATTAGGAACAGACTGTCTTGTGGTGCAAGAGTCATAACCGCGCCCTGAACATCAAAAAGACTAAAGAATTGATTATAGACTACAGAAGATGCAAAGCAGAGCCTCTCCCACTATTTATCAATGGAGACTGTGTGGAAAGAGTTCACAGTTTTAAATTTCTAGGAACTCATATTTCCGACAACCTTACTTGGTTGATCCACACTATGGCCACTGCAAAGAAGGCCCAACAGCGCCTGCACTTTCTGAGGCTGCTGAAAAAGGGTGGTCTGGGTGAGAAGTGGCTGGTTACTTTTTACCATTCTACCACCGAGAGCATTTTGGCATACTGTGTAACGGTGTGGTATGCTGGATGCTCTGTAGTGGATAAGAAGATGCTCCAGAGAGTTATAAACACAGCACAAAAAATCATCGGTTGCTCTCTTTCTTCTTTGGAAGAAATTGCGAAGACCAGACTCCTCTCTAGAGCACTAAAAACCTCCACAGACCGTTCTCATCCTGGTCGTTTTGTATTTTGAACTGTTACCATCAGGGAGACGTTACAGGTGTCTTAAAATGAGGACTAGTAGACTGAGAAACAGTTTCTTTTCCAAGGCAATAATTGTCTTGAATCAAACAGTGCATTTGTGATCTAGTTCGATGTATATAGTGGCATTTTTAAACTATTTAACTTACTAAATGTTTTAGATAGGTTTTAGACTAGGTTTTTAATTATTATTATTTTAATTTTTAAATATTTGTAGTGTGATTGTGATGTGGTGTTTGGGCCACTGTGCTGGAGTAGCTTTTAAATTTTATTGTATTCGTGGAATGCAATGACAATAAAGGTAAATTCTAAACTATTCTAAACAGGTCACATGGCAAATACAGCTGTTCTTTTTATACCGCTCAGCATCTACTGTCTAAAATGGTTGCTTCATTTTGTCTTGTAGAAAGTCAGCACCCACCCCTCTCCTAGAAAAATGAAATATCCTAGGAAATACACTGCTCAAAAAAAATAAAGGGAACACTTAAAACAACACAATGTAACTCCAAGTCAATCACACTTCTGTGAAATCAAACTGTCCACTTAGGTAGCAACACTGATTGACAATCAATTTCACATGGAATAGACAACAGGTGGAAAGCATAGGCAGGTAGCAAGACATCCCCAATAAAGAAGTGGTTCTGCAGGTGGTGACCACAGACCACTTCTCAGTTCCTATGCTTTCTGGCTGATGGTTTGGTCACTTTTGAATGCTGGCGGTGCTTTCACTCTAGTGGTAGCATGAGACGGAGTCTACAACCCACACAAGTGGCTCAGGTAGTGCAGCTCATCCAGGATGGCACATCAATGCAAGCTGTGGCAAGAAGGTTTGCTGTGTCTGTCAGCGTAGTGTCCAGAGCATGGAGGCGCTACCAGGAGACAGGCCAATACATCAGGAGACGTGGAGGAGGCCGTAGGAGGGCAACAACCCAGCATCAGGACTGCTACCTCCGCCTTTGTGCAAGGAGGGACAGGAGGAGCACTGCCAGAGCCCTGCAAAATGACCTCCAGCGGGCTAAGCATCTGTATTGTGCCATGTGAAGGTGGGGATGCTCTTGAGAGTTATAAGTGGGAGGACTGGTCAATAAATCGCTTTTTTTCAGTGCTGTTCTAACTTCAAACAGTCCCCAAAAGAAATGATTGTAAGTTGAAAATCTGCATTCCACCAATCAGATACACAAGGGGTCCCCAAACTTGGCAATTTTAAGACTTGTGGACTTCAACTCCCAGAATTCTATGCTGGCTGGAGAATTCTGGGAGTTGAACTCCACAAGTCTTAAAGTTGCCAAGTTTGGAGACCTCTGATATACACTCTTGTGATTCGCAAATGCAAAGGGCCACAATTTGCTATTTTTGAAGGCAGCCAACCATCTCATTTTCTAGAAATGTTTCCTTGTATGAAGCTTTTTACAAATCTGATAATGTAAGAGCCAACTGTCCCTTCACAACAGGACTGTTTATCCATAAACCTCTACGGCTAATGTAAAAAAAAACCACCACATTTTGATTGCAATTCCTCATCCCATGTACAATCTTAAGTTTTAAAATGTTTTGAAAAAGACTAGGGTCTCTTGCTTAAGCAGGGGGTTGGACTAGAAGATCTTCAAGGTCCCTTCCAATTCTGTTATTCTGAGAAAGGAATGGTGGATAGAAAGGGAAGGAAGACACAGGTAAAGAGGGAGACAGGGAGGAAAGAAAAGAAGGAAAGGAAAGGACAGAAGAAGAAGAGAGGAAGAAGGGTTTCTTGCTTGACTAGTTGGACTAGGGTTGGACTAGAAGACCTGCAAGGTCCCTTCCAATGCTGTTATTCTGTATTCCGTACAAAAGACCTCTGACAACGAGATTGGATTAAGAAGGTTTTGTTATCTTGTACCAACAAAAGGCAACAGCACCAACCAACTGTGGACACTAATCTTGTGAGAGAAATCACATATCAGTAGATTGGCAGGAGATAAAGAAAAAAACTTTTTGGATAAATCAGGGCACCTCTGCAGAAATAAACAGCTAAAATACTTGCTTTCCTCATGCCAATGAAAACTCAATCATCCAGGGGCCAATGGTATCTAAAGAAAGGTAACTGGACCAAAGTTTTAAAAAGTTTTGCTATGACTTAACCCTTTTTTAAAAATTGCCTTCCGCCTTCCAGCACGATTTATTATCTATTCATGCTGGAAAAACAAGAACCCAGCTGACACTCCAGACAACAGCTGTTTAAATAGCTGTTGTTTTTTTAAAATAAAGGAAGCAGAAAAAAATATATTTACTTTTCTCTTAATCAGTACATTAATCTCATCTTCTGAATTCTCATGAGCTTCTGCCTCAGCAATATTTTTAATTAGATAAATGTTTAAATAACAATAAGTTAAACAATAAATTATTATTAATTATTATGTTTCCCAGGTTGGTGTCCTGAGCTACAAATCCCACTGTCCACACCACAAACGATGGAAACTGTAGTCCAAATCTATATGGGTCGCCTTTGGGATCCATTTCCCACCCCAAACACCCCTAGGGATCTCGATATCCAAGAAACCATGAATTCTGCCCATGCTCAGAGGCTCTATCACTCAAGAGGAGCAGACGTTCAAGGGAGGAGGGGAATTTTGAGGATTGGAGAGGGGCTTCCTAACCAGAACGGGCATAAAATGTCTACGATTAATGGGGTGGGTGTCGTCATTTTTCGCCCCTATCCTCCTGGGGCTCTGAACTACAACTCCCATCGTATAGGAGGGCGCCCAGTTGGAGAAGAGTCTGCTAAACAGGCGGGGTGGGTTACTCTTCCCAAAACCACCATCCCCATCATGCAACGCGGTGGGCTAACCGTCGAAGCTCGTTATGAGGCTTCGCGGGGCACACTGGGACTCGTAGTCATCCTCACACTCCCACACCCACAAGTCGCTCCGTCCCGCTCAAATTAAGCCCCGGGGCTTCGTCTCCGTCCCCCGCCGCCTCTCGAGTGGGCATCCACTTACCCGGAGAAGCAGCGCCGCTGCTCCATCCCAGGAACATGACGCCCCGCCCCATCCCCATCGCTCCGTTCTTGCCGTTGCTCACGAGATCGGCGCTATATAATGACGGGACGGGCACCCCCCCTTTGCCTCTTGCTTGCCGTAGCGGCCATCTTGGGTGAGTTAAAAGGGTGGCCGTTTCCGTGGCAACGAGCCGCGCCTGCGCATGCGTGAAAGCTCCGGAGCCTTTCCAGCTCAACGATCGTATGAACTCCAGGAGGGGTGATTAAGAGGAGCGAGGACATAACCAACATGGCGACCACGGTCATAGTCCGCCATATTGGGTGTGGCGAAGCCATTGATACAGCATAAATACGATGGTGACCTCTTCAAGATGGCTGCCGCGTCACGATGGCCGCCATATTGAGTGTGTCAGGCTTCCTCTGCTCCAAAGTTCATGTTAAAGCCGATTTTTCTACCTTCGGAGCCGTTTTTGGAGCCTTCTGGGCACAGTCCACCCAACTTAACCCGTCTCAAGGTGAAAAATCTGCTTGGAAAATGAGGGCTCAAAGCTATTCTGCATTGCTCCAACTGCCTGCTCCCTTTTAATTGCATTTCTGGTCATTATGGTTTTATTACTTTATTGCATGTCACTCTGCAGCTGCATTTAGGCGGGGGCGGGGGTGTTTAAAGGCTGCGAAATCTCCTCTTTATGGCTTTATCTTTGACATTGCATTTCTCTTCCCTGGTCCTTTTGGGCCCTTTCTTCTCCAGATGTGTGGGACTCCAATACCCATCATGCAGCATGGCCTGGGATGATGGAAATCTGGCATATCTGAATCCATTAGCAAAGTCTGCGTGCCTGTTGGCAATTTATGATTACAATTGAGACAAGAACTTCCTAAGGGAGGCATTTGTTAAGTGAGTTATGACCTTTTTTCTCCTGCGGTTGTTAAATGAATCACTTTAGTTGATAAAGGAAACCAGCTTTCCTCACTGGCTTCCCTTGTTAGAAGGTTGTTTATAAGCCACCCAGAGTCACTGAGATTAGAGACGGGGCAGCCAAATAAAGTAGGACCACAATTAAGCCCAAAATTTCTACTGTTAAGTGAGATATTTGTTAAGTTGTGCTCCGTTTTACGACCTTTCCTGCCACGGTTGTTAAGTGAATCATTGCAGTTGGGAAGTTAGGAACCCAGTTGTTAAGTGAATCTGGCTTCCTTGTTGACTTTAACAGATAACAGAATAACAGATTTGGAAGGGACCTTGTAGGTCATCTAGTCCAACCCCTTGCCTAAGCGGGAGACCCGGCACCACTTCTGACAGATGGCAGTCCAGTCTCTTCTTGAAAGCCTCCAGGGATGAAGCTCCCACAACTTCCGAGGGCAACTTCTGTTCCATGGGTGGATTGTTCTCACTGTCAGAAAATTCCTCCTTATTTCCAGGTTGAATCTCTCCTTGATCAGTTTCCATCCATTATTCCTTGTCTGGCCTTTGTGGGCTTTGGAAAATAGCTTGACCCCCTTCCTCTCTGCTTGTGGGAAGGTCGCAAAAGAGGATCCCATGATGTTGGGACACTGCAGTGGCCATTAAATATGAACCAGTTGCCCCAAGCATGTCAATTTTGATCACCTGCCCATGGGGATGATGCAATGGTCGTAAGTGTGAAAAATGGTCCTAAGTCGCATTTTTCAGTGTCGTGACTTTGAACGAGTACCTGTGCAAGGTTTGCCTTTGGGGCAGCTGGCCACATTGGCAAGATTTTTATAGACTTTTAAGCCTCTGGTGAAAGACGTGAATAGAAATAGGAATGGAACAGAATAGAATTCTTATTGGCCAATTTCAATTGGACACACAAAGAATTTGTCTCCGGTGCATAAGTTCTCAGCGTGCACACATACAGTAACAAAAGTGATAGGTTGTAGATCATAAATCATAGTTTACAGTAATATAATATATGGTTTTATTTTATTTTTTGGTCTTTTAATGACCCCGTAATCCCTTGCATCGGGGTGGAGTCAGGGCAACTGAATGCAGCTGAGTGTTTACTGGCCAGATGCCCTTCCTGTCACCAATGCGGAGTTCACAGCAGATATATTCTCACTGTACCCAGAGAGAGAAATATCTGCCTCTGCCTAGGATCGAACTCACAGCCTCAGGTAGAAAGAAAAAAAATAAAGGAAACATGGCTTTTTATGATGATGGGAAATATCCTATTTGTCTCCTTTATGAGAATAAGATCTCTCTAATCAGCCATATTGAGACCAGACGCTTCCACACTGCCACATTCTTGAGCCTGGGAAAATGGGAGGGGGGGGATTTCTTGGAGTGTATGTGGGTAGACATAATAGCACTTTTTCTGCTAAGTCAAGGTCACGTTATTTCTGCACCTGGTGAAGAGGACGTCTCAAGCTGGGACAGATGGTGGTTGGAGCATGTGATGGGCGCAGGGGGTGGATTGGTAATTTTTTTACTTACTGCAAGGAAACCCAGAACTTTCAGATTCGAGATTTCCAAGATGTGCCAGTTTACTACTCTAATAAAAAGAACCTTGGAGAGGATGTCTGTCTCGGAGTTATTTGTTGGAGTGGAGGTTTTCTGGAACGCTGACAATGTCTTTTCTTGAGAGAATTTTTATGGTTTAAGAAAAACAGACTTAGGTGCAAAATTCCCATGTCTTTTAAATGTTGATTTATTCCAGTGTGTTACCTTTAAGGAAACATTGCATTTTATGAAAGGATACAGGGTTACTCTGACTCCATAGAATTAGAATAGAATTAGAATTAGAATAGAATTAGAATAGAATAGAATAAGAATAGAATAAGAATAAGAATAAGAATAGAATAGAATAGAATAGAATAGAATAGAATAGAATAGAATAACAGATTTTGAAGGGACCTTGGAGGTCTTCTAGTCCAACCCCCTGCCTAGGCAGGAAACCCTACACCACTCCAGACAAATGGTGATCCAACCTTTTTTTTAAAAAGATCTGTGCAAAGGAGTGGGGGCGGGGTAGACCAGAGGCTTTTTAAACTTCTAACAAATCAATACAGGTCGACTTACAACAGTTCGTTTAGTGACCGAAGTTACAACAGCATTGGAAAAAAATGACATGGCCATTTTTCACACTTATGACCATTAGGAGCATCCCTACAATCCCGTTTGGAGCTTCCAGTTCAAAAGCCTGACGTGGCATTGAAAACAATAAGGACATTTTAAAAACAGGGATTTTAAAAAGCATCCAACATTGGTTTGGGCTGCAGTCTCTCCATCTCTTGAACAGGTGCAGGACTAACCTGGTTTCATTTTTCCAGCGGTGGTTTCAGGCTCCAGGCTTCAAGGCGCAGGAACCTCGGATGGCGCAGGAGACGCGGAAGTCTTTTGGGCTGCCGACCCCGTGCATCCTTGGCATCGATCTGGGTACCACGTCCGTCAAAGTGGTCCTGGTGGAAAAAACAAGCGAGGGCCCATCCCTGGTAGCCAGCTGCACCAAGCCATTGCAAGCGGATGTGCCCATCAAAGATGCTCAGTTGCGGGTAAGTTGAATAGAGAATAGAGCTGGAAGGGACCTCGGAGGTCTTCTAGTCCAACCCCCTGTGTCGGGGTTCCAAGTAATAACTCCATGGGAAGCTGAACTCTGAGGTAGGTAGGTTCCTTAAAGAACAATTTTATTGATTAGATTAGATTAACAGAGTTGGAAGGGACCTTGTAGGTCGTCTAGTACAGGGGTCGCCAACCTTTTGGACCTCAAGGACCACTAAACCCATAATTTTAAACCCCGCGGACCAGAGACCCTGGGAAAATCCCAAATAAAGTCTGCAGAAAAAATCCCCACCCTGTTTTCCTACCGATCGATCGTTCTTTATTCGGGATTTCAGGATACCGTCTCCAGCTCCGTTCTCAGGGGGGGAGAGAGTGAGAAAGAGAGAGACTTTTGGCTTCATGCAAGGAAAGCAGCAGAAGCCGCAGAAGTCTTTCTTTCTCTCCTCCAAACTCCACCAGAAATGAGCCTCTTGGAGCAGGAGGCCTTGCAGGGTCCCAAAGACTCATTTCTGTCGGAGTTTGGGGGAGAGAAAGAAAGACTTTGGCTGCTTTCTTTGCGTGCAGCCAAAAGCAGAAGAAGAAAGAAGCAGCCCATTGGCCAGGAGAGGCGCGTGGGGTGAGTTTCCCCCCCCCTCCGCCCTTTCCCCCCCTCACCTCACTCCCTCATGGTGTTCGCAATGCAAGCAACACAAGCCTTGTGTTCCCGCAGGCCATGTGGGCGGTGCAGCCTTGTGTACCTGCGCAGCCTGGATTAATTGCTTTGGGTGGGACATTTCTCTGCGGAGCACCAAAATTTTCTCGCGGACCACCAGTGGACCCTGGCCAACGGGTTGGCGACCACGGATCTAGTACAACACCCCCCTACCCCATTTCCAACAAATGGCAGCCCAGTCTCTTCTTGAAAGCCTCCAGTGATGAAGCTCCCACAACTTCCGAAGGCAACTTCCGTCCCATGGGTGGATTGTTCTCACCATTAGAACATTTCTCCTTAATTTCTAGGTTGAATCTCTCTCCTTTGGGTCACACTGGAGATATCACGTTGGCACAAACTGGTGAAAACCGACTCTGAAAGTTCCTGCGGTTTTCACCTGATGTGAAAAGTGAAAGTTTCCCCCTTTCCCAAGCCATCAGTCACGTGGTCCAATCAAGGTGCTGGCTGGTCGCCTGGTAACCGGACTCCTCCCTCTCACCCGGCTACCTGCTGGAACGTCCTTGGTTCCCACAGGAAACTATTTTGTTTTGGCTAACAAAAAACCCCATTTAACCATGTTTCCCCCTCCTCCCTATCCCATCTTGGCATTGTGGCAATCCCGAAGCTTCAAAAATGGCCCAGCCAGTTTCACTTCAAAGTTGATACCCTGGTCAAACAGGAGACCCCATACCAGTTCAAAAATCTCCAGAGATGGAGAAGAAAGAAAGGGAGGGATGGAGGGAGGAAGGATAGCAGAATAACTGAGTTGGAAGGGACCTCAGAGGTCTTGTAGTCCACCCCCCTGCTCAGGCAGGAGATCCTATACCAGTTCAGACAGGTGGCTGTCCAGTTTCTTCTTAAAAAACCCCAGAGGTGGAGAAAGGAGGGAGTTTTAATAACTGACAGAAGAAGTCATCCATCCAGGAGAAATCCTTTCGGTTGCCTTTCTCATGCGTAAAATATTCTTTCTCTTTTCTCATAAAATTTTCCCCGATTATTCTTTCTCCCCCCTTGAATCACTTTAGGTAGCAGCTAATTTAATGAATGAATGAATGACTCCTTCCTTCCTTCCCACTTTCTCCCCTTCCTTCCTTCCTTCCTTCCTTCCTTCCTTCCTTCCTTCCTTCCTTCCTTCCTTCCCACTTTCTCCCCTTCCTTCCTTCCTTCCTTCCTTCCTTCCCTCTTTCTCTCCTTCCTTCCTTCCTTCCTTCCTTCCTTCCTTCTTTCTCTTCTTCCTTCCTTCCTTCCTTCCTTCCTTCCCTCCTTCCTTTCTTCCTTCCTTCCTTCCTTCCTTCCTTTCTTCCTTTCTTTCTTTCTTTCTTTCTTTCTTTCTTTCTTTCTTTCTTTCTTAGGAGAGTGAGCAGGATGTCCACGGAATCATTGACGCTTTGAACGCCTGTCTGGTGACTCTTTCTCCGGCTGCTACACGAAGAGTTTGCTGCATTGGCATTTCTGGACAAATGCACGGGGTGATGTTTTGGGAAGCTGGAAAAGGTGAGATTTAGAACAGAGAACCACACCGTTAGGAGGTACCTCGGAGGTCTTCTAGTCCAACCCCGCTCAGGCAGCAAACCCTAGACCATTTCACGCAAATGGCTGTCCAATCTCTTTCTGAAAGCTGCCAGTGATGGAGCACCCACAGCTTCTGAAGGCCAGCTCATCTAACTATTCTAAATGTCAGGAAATTTCTCCCCGGTTCTAGGATTATTTGATTAGTTTCCATCCATTGTTTCTTGTCCTGCCTTCCGGTGCTTTGGAGCAGGGGTCCCCAACCACCGGTCCGCGGACCGGTCCCGGTCCGTGGAACAAGTCCTACCGGGCCGCTGGTTTGCTGGGCGCCACCATCTTTTTTTGATGAAAACGTGCTTCCGGTGAGCTTTTCCGGGTAGAAAGCTCACCGGAAGCACTTTTTCATCAAAAAAAGATGGCGGCGCCCAGCTGATGCCGGTACTGGGCCGCGGCGCCCAGCTGATGCCGGTACTGGGCCGCGGCATAAAAAAGGTTGGGGATCACTGCTTTGGAGAATAGGCTGACCACTCTCCCCCCTTCTTTGGGGCAGCCCCTCAAATACTGGAAGACTGCTATCATGTTACCTGTCAACTCGTAAAGCATTCCTGGCCTGCTCTCGAGTTGCGATAGGCAGGAGAATGATTGATGACACACCCTGGGAGGGGGGCGAGAGGTGAAACAGGGACATAGGAGCGCCATGTTAAGACCCCAACAAATCCACCCCCATTCAAATCATAAATCTCTAGCTGCATCTCTCAGAGAAAATAAAATTGATTTATTAGAAGCGGCCATGTCGGTGTTGGCTAGATGCAGCCGATACTAAAAATACTCTCAACCAGTCCTTGAGTATTGAAGATTTGTCCTTTAAATGAATCCAAACTCCAGCTCCTCTTTAGGACAACGATGGTTTATTCAGCAAACAACCAATACTCTAATCAGGCAAGAATGGCTAAAAGCCAGGCGAGGTTAGCATTGGGTTTGAGTTGGCTCTCTTTCCTTTTATTATCATTATCATGAGACACACACACCCCACCACACCCAGGCCTATAGCAGTTCTAGTCCTGGCCACTCCTAACCTATTATCTCTAAATGCTATTAATCCTATAACATGTCTACCTCTTTAACCTACTCCGACCCTCACTAACTGATCCCCACCTGGTGCCACCTTCACCATGTCTTAACTCAATGCTTAATTACCACCTATATGTGCCCGAACCCCCTCCAACAATATGCACCATATTAATACATGAAAGAAACCATTTCCAGCCCCGTAGTTGCTTCAGAATCCATCCTTCAGTCCGCAGTTGCTTCAGAATCCATCCTTCAGCCCGCAGTTGCTTCAGAA
>NW_020717045.1:136928-158166 GCF_900518725.1 Notechis scutatus | reverse complement strand
ATGTTATAATCTTTCTGGCCATGGTTGTTATGTGAATCAGTGCAGTTGTTACGTGAATAACATGGTTGTTAAGTGAATCTGACTTGTGAATCTAACAAAGTCACCAAAGTAGAATAAATTCCCCTTAATGCCTCCAACTTGGCCCCCAATGTCCAGTTAACCTCGGCTGGAGATCAAACTCTTCCAAAAAACAGTCTACGAAGGGAAGAAAAACAGTTCGAACCCAAAGTAAAGATAATTAGAAATTTAAAAAAAACCAACACAAACCACGCTGAAGTAATTAACACGGCAGGCCAGGATGATAAATTGCAGACTTCCAAAAGATAACGTAGTACCCACAGTTGGGAGCACGCCAAAACCCAGATAAGCCTCGACAAAGATAATGCACGCTTTGCTTCCAGAAATTCTGCCATGCGCAGTTTGCCCTTTTAAACAGTCTTCCCAGCTACAGCCTATGAAGGGGATCGGGGCCTTTTCCTCTCTAGTAAGCCATGTTGCTCCCTTCTCTGTTCTTCCCTGCCTCCAGCTGATTTTTGTCCAGTTTGAGGCCTTTTTCGACCTCCCAGAGGCTTGAGGAAGGCTTCTGCAGGCTTTGCAGGCCGAAAACTAGGCCCGTTTCGTCACTTCCGGTATTTTCGGAAAAAACAGGAAGTGAGGAAACGGGGCTAGTTTTTGGCCTACAAATCCTGCAGAAGCCTGAAAAAGGCCTCAAACTGGCCAAAAATCAGCTGTGAGGCGCACACATGTGCAGTGAGGTAAGTTTGCCTGCAGCTCGCGTGCCATAGGTTCGCCATCATGGGTGTAGGGTTTTCTGTCTAAGCAGGGGGTTGGACTAAAAGACCTCCAAGGTCCTTCCAACTCTGGATTAATTGCTTTGGGGGGCGACGTTCTTCTGCGGACCACCAAAATGTTCTCGCGGACCACCAGTGGTCCCTGGCCCACTCGTTGAAGACCACTGCTCTACTCTACTCTACTCTACTCTACTCTACTCTACTCTACTCTACTCTATTGCAGTCCATTCTATTCTATTCCCAGAGAATGACCAGATAAGAGACAGCAGAACCTACAAATGCATAAGAGACAGAAAAAGAAATTCAGAAAGGATCCTTCATAAGTGTTCAGACTATAAAAGAGATAGCGGCTGTTTCGTACTTTCAGACTTGCAAGATTCTGTTCACGCGGCCTTAGAATTGAGAGATATTTTCTGGCTTGTGAAATTAAATTAAAATTGTAATGTTTCCCTTGCTGTTTTGAACGCACCTGAGCAGGGTGGATGAGGTGAATTGGTCCACATGGAATACCAACCTCAGCATCATCAACGAAGACCCCGGAGGTAACACAGAAGAGCTGAAACGCAACCTCAGTTTTTCTTTCAAATCCGGCCGAGGTGAGGAGGCTGCTAAAGGGACTAGTCCTCATTGTTATTCTGTCAGCCAAAAGGGACAATTGTGGTGTGAGTGGTGGCGGAGGGCTGAAGTACATAAGTACAGGTAGGGACTGAAATATATAGGTAGTCCTCAGGGTTGACCAACGTCTACAAAAATTGGGATCTCTCCATGTAGGGTTGACCAATGTCTACAAAAATTGGGATCTCTCCTTGTTGAGTTGACCAACTTCTACAAAAATTGGGATCTTTCCTTGTAGGGTTGACCAACATCTACAAAAATTGGGATCTCTCCTTTAGGGTTGATCAATGTCTATAAAAATTGGATTTTTCGTTGTAGAGTTGACCAACATCTACAAAAATTGGGATCTTTCCTTGGGGTTAATTTCCTGGAGAACCCCACAGAAACAATGGTTGATGAATCTTGCTGACTCTTGCTAGGAAAACAGGCTTGGGATCAAAGGATCAAGCAAGTGACCTAACATTAAATCTTAACTATTGTGTCAGTTTCGGGGAAAAACTGGAAGACCTTGGTGCCGATTCGAAGAGACGGGAAACGAGAGGGATCCCTCAAACCGATTTCGGAGGATGATGCTGATACCGAGGAGCAAGACATCCGGAAAAAGTCCCTGCCCAAGTTGGTCTAATTTTGATATTTGGTTCCCTGCCTGTCTCCCTTTTGTGGATTGAGGTATTACAGAGAGCCCTCGACTTATGACCTCAGTGGAGCCCAAAATTTCTGTTGCTAAGCAAGACAGTAGTTATCAGAGTCTTGCTCCATTTTACGATCTTTCTTACTGCGGTTGCTAAGTGAATCATTGCATTTGTTAAGTTAGTCACATGGTTGTTAAGTGAATCTGGATTCCCCATTGACTTTGCTTGTCAGAAGGTCACAAAAGAGGATCACATGACCGCCCCAGGGACACCGCAACCGTCATAAGTATGAACCAGTTGCCAAGCGTCTGAATTTTGATCACATGATCATGGGGATGTTGGAAAGGTTGTGAAAAACGGTCGTAAGTCACTTTTTTTTAGTGCTGTTACACCTTCGAACGGTCACTAAACAAACTGTTGTAAGTCGAGGACTGCTTGTATTTATATCCCCTTGAAGGGTGAGGAAGGTCCCCTAAACTAGAACAAAATTCTCACAAACAATCTGAGGGAGTGATCAAAAAAGTCAAGACAGCCCTGATAATCTGTTTGAAACCCTGTGTTTATTTTGTTTTGTCGATCATTTATTTAATTATTTATTTATTTAAATAAATAAAATGAAATTTATTTTCCACCCATCTCGTACCCAATGATTCTGGGCAGCTTATGATTTAATGTAATGATTTAATATTGGATGGAGAGAAGAGAGGAAAAAGATATTTTAGATTTGTTTAACTAGAACACAGAATACTAGGGTTAGAAGGGACCTTGGAGGTCTTCTAGTCTAACCCCCTGATCAGTTCAGTAGACCTCGCAGAAGGGATGTCCAACTTGGGCAACTTTAAGATTTGTGGACTTCAACTCCCCTGGGAATTGAACTCCACAGGTCTTTAAAGGTGCCCAGGTTGGACACGCCTGCCCTATTCCATTCCAGACAAATTTTGGAACAGACATTATTGAAAGATAGAGGGCTATCCTTGGCAGGATATGTTTTGTCAGGGTATTGTGCAGCCGGTGTCCAAATGGAGTCAGAGACACTGTCATGAACTTGTAGTTTTATATAAATAAATATATTTTACATCAATATATACAGCAAATTAAATAGTCAGGCAAGCAGGGGCATCCTGAGGTAAATCGACACCACAGGAGCATCCTGAGGTAAATGAACAGAGCAGGAGTACCCTGAGGTAAATGAACAGAGCAGGAGCATCCTGAGGTAAATCAACAGAGCAGGAGTACCCTGAGGTAAATGAACAGAGCAGGAGCATCCTGAGGTAAATGAACAGAGCAGGAGCATCCTGAAGTAAATGAACAGAGCAGGAGCATCCTGAGGTAAATCGACACCGCAGGAGCATCCTGAGGTAAATCACAGAGCAAACAGGGCACAGAGAAGAAAAAGGTGGGGAAAAAGGGAAACTTCCCCTCCACAGCCACAGCAACCAATCACAGCACAGATTGCCTCACGCAGGAGCCAGCACTCTCCAACAATCAACCACAACTGTATGTTCAGGCTCACTGCACAACTTCACTGTTTTAGCTGCTAAATTTAAATATCTTAAGAAGTTTAAACACAGATTGGCTAGCCATCAGTTAGGGAGGCAGTAATACTGGGTTCCTAACTGGGCAGGGGTTGGACTAGTTGATCTCCAAGATCCCTTCTCAACTTTCTGTTCTATGACTCTATGACACAAATCTGATTATGGTGCTCCTCCACTTACAACTGCAATTGGGCCTTGGATTTCGGTTGCTAAGAGATACGGTTTTTAAGTGACTCATCCCATGACAGGACCTGATTTTACGACCATTTCTACCATGGTTGTTAAGTGAATCATGCAGACATTAAGTGAATCACAGAGTCGTTAAGCAAATCCACCTTCCCCAATTGACTTTGTTGGTTGGAAACTGGCTGGGAAGGTTGCCAGTTACAATCAGGTGACTTCAAGACGCCACAACCGTCATTATTCAGAGCCAGTTGCTAAGACCCCAAATGGTGATCATGTGATCAGAGGGGTGGTGTGTAATGGTCATAACTCCAAGGATGGGCCATAAGTCAATTTTCCTGAGTCTGTCATAAGTTTGAACTGTCTTTAAACGACTTTATTTCTCCTTGTTTACTTGCAGCCCTGTCTTGTAATCTTTGGGATGGAAGACGCGACTTGTGCTTCTTCGGTGCATCGTGATGCAATGTGTGTGTGGCAGAGGTCGTTCTCTTCTTCCGGGAGCATCAGATCATCAGATCTCATCCATATCGAATGCCTCGATTATTTATCTCCCGCCATCTTAGCCTCGTCACACCTCTCTGTTTGTGTTATTCATTTCAGTATTTTTCAAAGTCACGGAAGGACATTTGCAAGTTGCATTAAGTTCCCAACCTGAGAAACTTTAAGATGTGTGAACTTCAACTCCCAGAATTCCCTGGCTGGCTGGGGAATTCTGGGAATTGAAACCCACACACATTGCCAAGGTTGGGAACCCCTGCATGAAGCCATCAACAAGCAGTCTGAAAAACATCATTTCAGTTGTGAATCGTTGTAATGTTCAATGTAATAATGATTGAAACGCTTACTAAAAAATATCATCGTATGCTTACACTGTAGTCCTCAGCCCCTTTGTCCCGAACGGACTTTGCTAGGGCTTTACTCAGCGGTAAATCCTACAGTGTAAGACAGAGAAAAGAGACAATATCTTCACTATAGCAACTGGGAGAGGGATTTAGGCGTCCTGGTGGATTACCACTTAAATATGAGCCAGCCGTGTCCTGCAGCTGCCAAAAGAGCCAACACAATCCTAGGCTGCATTAACAGAGGGATAGAATCAAGATCACGGGAAGTGTTAATACCACTTTATAAAGGCTTGGTAAGGCTACACTTAGAATACTGTACTCAGTTTTGATCGCCACGATGTAAAATTGATGTTGAGGCTCTAGAAAGAGTGCAGAGAAGAGCAACAAAGATGATTAGGGGACTGGAGAATAAACATATGAAGAAAGATTGCATGTATTTATGGGCATGGCTAGTCTAGGGAAGAGAAGGACCAGAGGAGACATGATAGCAGTCTTCCAGTATTTGAGGGGCTTCCACAGAGAGGAGGAGGGGGTCAAGCTATTTTCCAAGGCACCTGAAGGCCAAACAGGGAACAGTAGATGGAAACTGATCAAGGAGAGATTCAACCTGGAAATAAGGAGAAATTTCCTGACAGTAAGAACAATCAACCAATGCAATAGGAGTTTATTTATTTGATTTGATTTGTCAATCGCTTACAAGGTAATAAGAATAAGTATAAACATGAGTAACAATACAGGAAATAGGTACAAATAAATGGGGACAATATGACAGGGATGGTAGGCACGATGGTAAACTTGTTTAAATTGTTGCCTTCGGAAGTTGTGGGAGCTTCATCACTGGAGGCTTTCAAGAAGAGACTGGACTGCCCTCTGTCAGAAATGGTGTAGGGTCTCCCGTTTGGGCAGGGAGGGTTGGACTAGATGACCTACAAGGTCCCTTCCAAATCTGTTATTCTGTATTCTAATCGAGGAGTGAACCAACCTAGAACTAAGGAGGAATTTCCTGACAGTTAATCAGTGGAACAACGTGCCTCCAGAAATTGTAGTTGCTCCATCACTGGAGGGTTTTTAAAAAGAGATTGGGTAACTGTTTTTTCTGAAATGGTATAGAATCTCCAGCTTGAGCAGGGGGTTTGGATAGATGACCTCCAAGGTCCCTTCCAGCGCTAGGCTTCTATGTTCTATGGAAATTCAGAGACATATTCATTTGATAGATGTCTCAGCTGCTTTCAGCCAAATCTTTACCGCCACTAGATGGATGTAAAAGCTAAGGATTCGAAAAGATAAGCATGGAATGTGCTTCTGGCCTTCACCTGCCACACTGAAATTGAGGTATTTTCTAAGACAGGCTTAATTGGTGTTTTCCTCCTGCACAATGTGTCTTCTGCTCTGGTTATATCGTGGAAAGGAAGCCCATGCGCTACCCACATCTAAGACAGGCTTAATATTAGTAGTAAAGGGCAGGTTGGTGTATAGGCACATGGGTGTGCAAAAGCATTCTGGGGAAAACACCCAGCCAAAGATACAGAAGGATCCGGACAGACTTGAATGCCGGACGCTATCCAATGGTGGTATTCTACCGGTTCGGCCCGGTTCAATTGAACCGGTAGTAAAAAAAATGCTACCGTTCGGCCAAACCAGTAGTAACAAACCAGCTACCGGTTCAACTGAATTGATATTTCTTTTTCTTCCCGATGATCAGCTGTTCTGATGATCAGCTGTGCTGGGATTCCCCTCGCTGTCTTACTGCTTTGGTCAAGAGGCTTCCCTGAGGCCCAGGAGGCCCCCCCAAAAACCCCCGTGGTGGTGGTGGGGTGCTGCAGAAGAAGAAGAAGCCACGCCCACCCGGTCACATGACCATGCCCACGTAGCCACGCCCACCTAGCCACACCCACAGAGCCAACCGTAAAAATATTTGCATCCACCCCTGGCGCTATCTAACAAAATGAAATTTAGTGGTGAAAAAAAGGAAGGTTCTACATTTTTTGGAGGTTTTCAAGAAGAGACTGGACAACCATTTGTCTGAAACACACACACACACCCCAAAAAAAAAGAAATCAGAAGGATGAATGGTTGTTGGGTTTTTTTTGCAAGCGTGCAATTCAGGGGATCCTGAAATCATTGCTCCCGTGAGTCAGCCTCATTTCCATGGCTAATTGTCAGCGGAAACATCTTCCTGGGTGCCTCAGAAATTTGTGGTCCAACAAGTTTCTTTCTCCGCCTTTTGTGGCTCAAGTGAAGTAGAAAGAAAGCATCACAAAGGTGTACTTATCCAGGGAAACTGCACCCAACTCGGCCAAGGAACGCCAGATTCCCACATTTTTAAGGATTATTTCGAGGGGCGACCTGTAATCTTGCCTCAGAGAAATCCGGATTTTTATTTTTTTATTTTTTTGATGGAATCAATCCAGGTGTAGCAGAGGGAGGGAATTTATTCTGATTTTTTCCAGATTCCCTTCTCAGCTGATGGAGACTCAGTAAGGAAGGTAAGGATGGGCCTTAATCCTTTTCCTTTCTGGAATTTGTAATGAGGGTTTATTTTAATTCTTTTTTTTTTTTTAACTTTCCTTTTTCCTCCCCTTTTCTTTCCTGGACTTTATTTGGGAGAGATTCAAAGAGGTTAGAGATCTGCTTATTCCTTAGTCTTGTTTTTTGTTTTAATTTTCGCTCTATAGTTGGAATACGGCTCGAATAGTTCTCAACTTGTTGTACCTGATTCAAGGCGAACAACTCAGCATTTTGCTTTTGTGGTGAGAGGTTGTCAGGTTGCCACGCTTAGAAAACAGAAATAGGACTAGAGATATATTGAAATAAGAGAAATAGAAATAAAAAGAAAAGAGAGAAATAAATGGAAATAATAGTAGATATACATATAGAAATATACAGAAATAATAGAGATAAAAAGAAGTAATAGAAATATGTAGAAGTTAAAATAAATAGAAATAATAAAAATTATGAAAATAATAGAAATAGAAATGAAATATAGAAATAATGCAAGTATATTGAAATAATAGAAAAAGTAGAAATAAAGAAATACGTTGAAATAATAAATTAGAAATAGAAATGAATAGAAATAGAAATATATAGAAATAATAGTAGAAATTTGCAGAAGTAATAAAAATATGTAGAAATAATAAAATGAGTGATATATAGAAATAATAAACATAGAAATAATAGAGATGTGTAGAAATAATAGAAGTTGGAATAAATAGAAATAATAAAAATATATAAAAATGCAATAGTAATCATAGAAATACATTGAAATAATAGAAATAGAAATAAATAGACATAATAGAAGTAGAAATATACAGAAATAATAGAAATATATAGGTAGTCTTTGACTTACGATTTCAATTGAGCCCCAAATTTTTGTTGTTAAGCAAGACAGTTGTTAAGTGAGTTTTGCCTCATTTTATGACTTTTCTTGCTATCGTTGTTAAAGAAATGAGTGCAGTTGTTCATTTACTAACACCGTCGTTAAGTGAATCTGGCTTCCCCATCATTTTGGCTTGTCAGAAAGTCACAAAGGGGGAATCGCAAAAGGGACAATGCAACCGTCCTAAGTACGTGCCAGTTGCCAAGAGTCCCAATTTTGATCACGTGACCTGCTGCCCAAGTTGTAAGCGTGAAAAAAAATGTTCCTACATCCCTTTTCCCACCTGGGCCATTGTACCTTTGAACGGTCACCAAATGAACTGTTGTAAGTTGAGGACTACCTGTAGATGTGTGTGTGTATTTATGGGTGTTTGGAAAGAAAGGAAACAGACATTCAATTTCGGAAAGATACGACCTCAATTTCCTCAACCTGGAACTTTCCAGGGAGTGAGACTCCAATTCCCATTCTCCCCCACCCTTTGGTGCTCATGGTCGGGGAATTGGTGACTGGAAGGCTAAAAGGATCACCGTGTAAGCTGTGTCAGATCCCAAAACGTGGAGGCGGCAAACAATTTAAAAACGCGTGAGGGAATCTTTTGCAATCTGTGTGGGCGCCCGTGGATTGTGAGGTGAACTCAGCCGAGGGCATTACAGGTTGTGTCTTTTCATTTTTAATGGCGTTCTTTCCCCCCAAAAAAGTGCATTCGTCGCAAGGGGTGGGCTTCAAAAAATTTAGCAACCAGTTGTCTACTGGGGGGGGGGGAGGCCCCTGGGGGGGGGGTGGTCTAGTCGCCCTCCTGCACCGCAAGGGGGGGGGCATTTTCCCCCTCCCTGGGCCTTGGAGGGCCATTTCCTTCCTTCTTTCCTCGAGCCTCCAGGAGGCCGGAAAATGGCCTCCCCAGACTCTGGAGGCTCTCCGGAGGCCGGAAAAAGGCCCGTGTCAAGTCATAAAATATTTCTATGGTCTTTTTAGAGTTGCCAACAGAAAGAGAGGGGGGAGCAGTGCGGTAGCTTGGAAACTGAAAGTGCATTCCATAAATGTTTTCAAAGATAGTTTCTAGGTGACCGAAATTTCTGCCGTGCAAAATTCTAACTGGAGAGCATGATTGATGATTCTTGGCTATGGATGTGTCCCATTGGAGAATATGAATTACGATACGCCCAGGGGGTGGGGGAAAACCAGGGTCAAGGGTGACAATGCATGATTTGTCTCAGAGTCTAGCTTTCTCGTTGACTTTGTCAGAAGGTTGCAAAAGGGGATCACACGACCCGGGGACCCTGCAACTGTCATAAATGTGAGTCAGTTGCCCAGCGTCCAAATTTTGAGCGCGTGACTGCAGGGAGGCTGCAACGGTTGTAAGTGTGAAAAACTTGGTCCTAAGTTACTTTTTTCTCAGTGCCGTTGTAACTTTGAATGGTCATTAAATGAATTGTTGTAAGTGGAGGACTACCTATCTTACGCAGTAAATACCTGGTTTGATAAACCAAGGGGAGGGCAGGGGAGGAGAGGTGGCTCTCAAAAGTCTATTAAATCCACATTTAGCTCACCTGCAAACTGACCTCATTGTGGCAGAAACGACATACGTTTGAATCATTTCGCTGTGGCACAAACACTACAGACAGATGTCGTTCCCGTCATTTATGTGATTCATCCAGACACTTTGAGATACCATGGACTTTATTCTTTATTCAGAGGATGGACAATCCTCCTCCTCCTCCTCCTCCTCCTCCTCCTCCTCCTCCTCCTCCTCCTCCTCCTCCTCCTCCTTCCTCTTCTTCTTCCTTCTTCCTCCTCCTCCTTCCTCTTCTTCTTCCTCCTCCTCCTCTTCTTCTTCCTCTTCCTCCTCCTCCTCTTCTTCCTCTTCTTCTTCCTCTTCCTTCTCCTCTTCTTCTTCCTCTTCCTCTTCTTCTTCTTCCTTCTTCCTTCTCCTTCTCCTTCTCCCTCTTCTTCTTCCTCTTCCTCTTCTTCCTCTTCTTCTTCCTCTTCCTCCTCCTCTTTTTCCTCTTCCTCTTCCTTCTCCTCCTCCTCTTATTCTTCTTCCTCCTCCTCCTCCTCTTCCTCCTCCTAGCATATTCCCACAGGTGCAAGGTCTGCTTTTCAGATCATTGAACACCACTTTGCATAGTCAGCTGCGTCCAGTAGTAGGTTTACACATTTTTTTCCTACTGGTTCAGAGAGCGCGCTTCACTATCTGCTGCCAGTCCTCCGAACTACTCAAAAGTTCCACTACTGGTACCAGAACTGGTCTGAACCAGATGAATATCACCTCTGGCTGAATCTCCAGGGCGCAGGCCTGCAGCTTGTATATCTTTGTTGATGGTGTCTCGCCATTTCTGTTTTGGACACCCATGAGGTTGCCGGCCATTGACTTCTAGTTGGTAGGCAGCAGGGGTGGGCTTCAAAAATTTTAGCAACCGGTTCTCTGCCTGATTGCTGGGTGGGCGTGGCCATTGTGGGCGTGGCCATTATGGACGTGGCCATTGTGGGTGGGACGTGGTGGGTGTGGCCTAGTCGGCCTCCTGCACCACACGGGGGGGGGGGAGTTTTCACCCTCCCCGGGCTCCCGAGGCTTTTCTTGAGCCTCCGGGAGGGCGAAAACGGCCTCCCTGAGCTCCGGAGGCCCTCTGGAGGCTGAAAATAGGCCTGTTTCCGGCCTTCTGGAGCCTCCAGGAGGCCCATTTTTCACCCTCTCTGAGCTTCCTCGTGGGGCCTGTACTTACCTGGGATCCAAAACGGGCCATGTGGGCACTCCTGAGAGGGGAGTGGTGGGGATTTTCCAGTTCATCGAACCGGCCATAAAATTAGCTACCAGTTCACTACCGGTTTGCCCAAACCGGGGAAAACCGATAGCAGCCCATCCCTGGTAGGCAGTCTTGGCAACGGTGGAAGGTGCTGCTCTCTGGACACGTTGGCCTTACCAGCGGAGTTGGCCTTCTCTCGTCTTCTCCGTAATGGGTGCCACACCGAAATGCTGCTGGATGGTGTCATTTGTGACGGGGTCAAGAAGGGAGATGCCCATTTCCAAGGGAGCCTTCGCATTTCCAATGTCAACTTGTAAATCATTCCTATGCCTGTTCCCGAGGTGACGTTAGAAGGACGGGGGGGAGGCAGGTGAAGGCCAGAAGCACATTCAATGCTTATCTTTTCGAGATTGTAGCCTAGGTCAGCGGTCGCCAACCTTTTGGACCTCAGGGACCACCAAACTCATAATTTTAAATCCCACGGACCACTAATATGAATTTTGACTGACGGTGGCTTGCTGACGTTCTCCCAGGGTCTCTGCAGAAAGCAGCAGAGACCGTGGGAAAATCCCCCAAAAAAGTCTGCAGGAGAATTCCCCACCCCATTTTCCTACCGATCGATCGTTCTTTATTTGGGATCGCCGGATACTGTCTCCAGGGGAAGAGAGAGCGAGAGACAGAGACAGAGACTTTTGGCTTCATGCAAGGAGAACAGCAGAAGCCACAGAAGTCTTTCTTTCTCTCCCCCAAACTCTGCCAGAAATGAGTCTTTGTGAGACTTGTCACACCGGCGAAGGCTCTTGGGGCAGGAGGCCTTGCAGGGTCCCAAAGACTCATTTCTGGCAGAGTTTGGGGGAGAGAAAGAAAGACTTCGGCTGTTTTCCTTGCGTTCAGCCAAAAGCAGAAGAAGAAAGGAGCGGAAAGAAGCAGCCCGGTGGCCAGGCCAGGTGCGTGAGGCGAGTGGGGCAAGTTCCCCCCCTCCGCCCTTTCCCCCCTCCCCTCACTATCTCATGTTGTTCGCAATGCAAACAACGGAAGCCTTGTGTTCCCGCGGGCCATGTGGGCGGTGCAGCCTTGTGTTTCTGGATTAATTGCTTTGGGGGTGACATTTCTCTGCAAACCACCAAATTTTTCTCGCGGATCACCAGTGGTCCCCAGTCCACTGGTTGGCGACCACTGGACTAGGCTACTGGATCTTCTGCCCTTGAAAATCCTTCATTGGAGAGTGTGATTGATGACACCCAGGCCATGAACGTGTTTCATTGGAGGTGTGATTTATGTCACACCCGGGGGGGGTAGGGCGGAAACAGGGACATAGATGATAGTAAATTACCTGTCTCAGAGTTGTCTTCATACAGGTTAGTGCCAGACATGTTGCTTCTAATAAATCTTTTGAATTCTTTTTGAACTTCGGCTCGAGGCTCATGGTTTAATTAGGGCGATCGTTGGAACCCTGACACCCATGGCATGGAGATAGCTTTCGGTCTCTCTTGTGGCTGCATTCAGCATTCAGTGCCATACAGTGCAACAGGGCGGATGGTTGTCTTGGAAATCTTGGGAAGATGGGAACTAAAACCCATGGCCCAGTTTACCTGCAAAGCCATCCATGGGTGGCTTATTAAGGAAACCATCCCACCCAAAATCACCACGAAGCTGAACCTGGCTTGAACTTACTCACAGTGACACAACTCTGGGAAATTTGCAGAGAGAGAGAGAGAGAGAGAGAGAGAGAGCTACGCAAGTGATCTCGGGGTTAAACTATGCATGTGGGAGGTAGGAGTGTCCTTCTGGAAGGTGATTATTGTGAAGGTGTGAAAATAGAACCAAACAGAAAAAGAAAGTGGGAAGGGACCTTGGAGGTCCTTTAGTTCAACCCCCTGCTTAAGCAGGAGACTCTATATCATTCCAGACAAATGGCTGTCCAGTCTCTTCTTAAAAAACCTCCAGTGTTGGAGCACCCACAACTTCTGGTGGCAAGTTGTTCCACTAGTTAATTGTCCTCACTGTTAGGAAATGTCTCTTTAATTCCAGGTTGTTTCTCTCCTTCATTAGTTTCCATCCACTCTTTCTTGTCCTGCCTTCAGGTGCTTTGGAAAATGAAATCTGGAATGGTGACAACCTTTCTCTCTTCTTTCCGTGCTCCGGAATAGAAGCAAAGACTTGTTTGAAGAAAGAATCAGAAGGGAAAAGTCACTCAGTCAATCAGAATAGAAGCAAAGATTTGTTTGAAGAAAGAATTAGAAGGAAAAAGTCAGTCAATCAATCAGAATAGAGTCCATGCCCTTGCTCTGAAGAAGAACCTCTGTCATTTCATCCAAGTGATTGTCCAGTCTCTTCTTAAAAACTTCCAGAGTTGGAGCATTCACAATTTCTGGTGGCAAGCAGTTCCACTGATTGATAGTTCTAAATATCAGGAAATTTCTCCTTAGTTCCAGGTTGCTTCTCTCCTGGATTAGTTTCCATCTGTTTCTTCTTGTCCTGCCTTCAGGGGCTTTGGCGAATAGCTTGACCGCCTCTTCTTTGTGGCAGCCCCTCAAATATTGGAAGACTGCTATCATGTCACCCCTAGTCCTTCTCTTCATTAATTTAGACATACCCAATTCCTGCAACCACCCTTTGTATGTTTTAGTCTTCGATCCCTTAACTAGTAACATCATCAATGCAAGTTGCAGATATTTCATGACCCAACGAGGTAACATCCAGGGGTTGGGATTCAGCCTGTTCGGGCTGGTTCCGGAGAACTGGATGTTAACTTTACATTTGGTTCTCCAAACCGGTAGTTGAACAGCAGCTGGCCCTGCCCACCCTCCCGTCCCAGGGGTCTCCACGCAGCCCATTTTGGATGCAGGTAAGTGCAGGGTCCATGCCGAGGCTCTGGGAGGGGGAAAAATGGGCCTTATGGAAGTATCGGAAGTCCAGAAATGGGCCTGTTTCCAGCTTCCAGAGGGGCTCTGGAGCCTGGGGGAGTCCATTTTTGCCTTCCCAGAGGCCTGAGGGAAGCCTCTGGACTCTGGGGAAGGCGAAAAACTGCCCTCCCGGAAGTTCCAGAAGTCCAGAAACGGGCCTGTTTCCGGCTTCCAGAGGGCCTCCGGAGCCTGGGGGAAACAGTTTTTCCTCTTCCAGAGGCCTGAGGGAAGCCTCCGGACTCTGGGGAAGGCCAAAAACAGCCATTCTGGAAGTTCCAGAAGTCCAGAAACAGCCTGTTTCCAGTTTCCA
Source organism: Notechis scutatus (assembly GCF_900518725.1). The sequence continues at coordinate 144,235 of NW_020717045.1, read as the reverse complement.
GAGGGCCTCCAGAGCCTGGGGGAGTCCATTTTTGCCCTTCCAGAGGCCTGAGGGAAGCCTCCGGACTCTGGGGAAGGTGAAAAACGGCCCTCCCGTAACTTCCAGTAGGCCACGCCCACCATGGCCAGGCCCACCCAGCAACAGGGCAGAGAACCGGCTGTTGGGATGTTTGAATCCCACCCCTGGTAACATCATCAGGACTAGTAAGCCATTACTAACCCTGATGATGTTCCCTAGTTTGGGTCACGAAACGTCTGCAAGAAAACAACCAAGCTCAGGGGCCACCAAGGAGTATCTCAGATATTCAGAGGCTGGGATGTGTCTCTGCTGGCAAAGATCCTGTGTCCCTCTAGGTAGGGAAAGTTGGACTCAGAAAAAGAATACATCTGCACCTTCTTGTGTGTATTGGTAGTCCTTGATTTCCGACCACAGTTGGGGCCAGAATTTTCATTGCTAAGCAGAGCGGTTGCTAAGTGAAGAGGAAGAGCATTGGCGCTTTTGAGCTTTGGTGTTGGAGGAGATGTCTGGGAAGACCCTGGGCAACCAAGAAAAGAAACCAATGGGTCATGAAATAAATCAACCCCCTTCCCCTCGTTTCCTCTCCTCTTCTCTTCCTTCCCTGCCCTTCCTTGTCCTATCCTTTCCCTTCCCTCCCTATTTCCTTTCCTTTCCTCTCTCCCCCTTTCTTTTCCTTCCCTTCCCTTCCTCTTTCCTTTCCTCCCTCCCTCTTTCCTTTCCTTCCCTTCCCTTCCTCTTTCCTTTCCTCTCTCCCTCTTTCCTTTCCTTCCTTCCCTCCTTCCTTCCCTTTCCTTCTTTTCCCTCCCTCTTCCCTTCCCTTCCCTTTCCCTGCCTCTTTCCTTCCCTTTCTTTTCCCTTCCTCGCTCTTTCCTTTCCTTTCCTCTCCTCTCCTTTCTTTCTCCTTTCCTTCCACCCATCTGAATTACCCTGCTGGCTTTGTAATTCTGGGATTCGAAGCCCTTTCTTAAAGCAGTTGAGGTAGCAAAAACCATCTTATTTTATTTGGCATCCCTACCTGTTCTTATTAAACAGTCTTGTTTATTTGGGATAATCTTCTTAATTCGTTTGTTTTTAAAACAGGATTAATTGTGTTCTTAGACATAATTGTTGCTAACCTGGGTGGTACGTATACATTAGACAGGATGAGATATAAATGTTTATAAAGCAAAGTTAAAACCATCCAGTCATGCCTCGCTCTTATTAACTACACATTCTTTCTGCCTTGCTGGTGAGGTGGTGCGAATTGAGGTCAGGTTGCTGTGAAAATACACAAATGGCATGAAATTTCATTTAATTTCTCTGGAACTGAATTTAATTTAATTTCTCTGAGACTGAACAACCATTTGTCTGAATTAGGATCTCCTGCCTGGGCAGGATGTTAGACTACAAGACCTCCAAGGACCCTTCCAACTCTATTATTCTATGTTCTGGATTAGCCAAATTCCTGTTTCCAGCTGGGGATGCAATTTGTGTTAAATGAGTAATTTTCGTAGTGGATCTATATACATCCACGCCTAAGAACCCTGGAAGGGGAAACTGAGGATGTTTTTTTGGGAAAAGGAGGTGATTGAAATGACTTGGGAGGTAATTGAATTTTTATAGGAAGTACAACCTGAAATTTGCATATATATTTTTGTAAAAATACTTTATTAAATAAATTGATATAAATACAGTAAAATCAAAACATTCCATTTGTCGCAACGTAAGCAAATGCAATGTTCGCTCTAATTGACAGCTCTCTCATTGTATCAAATGGTTGTTCACTTATTTAGATATAATGCAGAATTTCATTCTAATTATTTATCACAAATAAATTTACATATAATATTACCAATTTCTATCGTATCCTTTTATTTGACTTTTTATTCCTTTCTTGTCTATCTTCCAGCCAACTATACCATAAGTTCCAAATCTCATAGTATTCAGACTCCTCTTGTTTTCTGAGTTCCATTGATAGCCTGTCCATTTCTACACATTCCAGGGTTTTCTTTATGATCATGAATTCGGGGGTTTTCGCATTTCCAATTTTGAGCAAAAGCAAGCCTTGCTGCTGTTAATATATGAAGTATTATGTATAATAATTTTTACTAATTTTCTGTTTTAGGATTCGTAATAAAAATATCTCTGGTTTCAACTCAGTTTTAACTTTTGTGATTTCTTCCAAGCGATTTTTAATTTTCCTCCAATATTTTTTTGCTTTTGGGCAAGTCCACCACATATGATAGTAGCTTCCCTGCTCGTAGCTTTGCAAATTTTAATTCACCCATAAAGGAGAATATTTGTGGCTCAAGGTTGAAATTAGGGGCTATGAAATTTTTGTTTCATAGTTAATAAAATAAATAGGTAAATAAATAAAGGTGATTCTTGTCCCTTTGAATTGCATGTGTCTTCTGGCTTTTATTCATTCCTCTGCTTTAGTGCTCCGAAAAGGTTAATGCAATTTTAATGCAATTAAATTCATTCAATTTTAATACAAAGTACTCCGAGCCATTTAAGGAAGGGCAGAAGATGGACATAAAATGAAATAAGTGATGACTGGCACAAAAAAACCCCACCAGCGTTTCCATAACCTGTTGAGTTTTATTTATTTTGATTTATATCACATTATCGGGGTGTCTGGCTACAGAGAGAGATCAAAAGAATCAAGATGGCGTCCGGGTTGGTGCAACCAAAGCTTTGATGACATCACTGTGGAGGCCATCTTGAACTTTTCGACCATGCACTGCAGACACCTCTGGATCTTGTAATTACATGAGGGAAATTAAGCATGATGTTTTAAATAGAGCCAGTTTGGTGCAATGGTTAAAGTGTCGGCCTAGAAACAAGGAGAGGTGAGTTCTAGTCCTGCTTTAGGCAGGGAAGCCGGCTGGGTGACTTTGGGCCAATCAGCAGGAGACAGTTAGTTCTAGTCCCACCTTAGCCATGAAAGCCAGCTGGGTGACTTTGGGCCAATCACCAGGAAATGGTGAATTATAGTCCCACCTTAGGCACAAAGCCAACTGGGTGACTTTGGGCCAATCATCAGGAGACTGGGAGTTCTAGTCCAGCTGGGTGACTTAGAGCCAATCTAATGGTGAATTATAGTCCCACCTTAGGCACAAAGCCAACTGGGTGATTCTGAGCCAATCAGCAGGAGACAGTGAGTTCTAGTCCCGCTTTAGGCAGGAAACATGCCTGGGTGGCTTTGGGCCGATCACCAGGAGACTGGGAGTTCTAGTCCAGCTGGGTGACTTAGAGCCAATCAGAAGGAGACAGTGAGTTCTAGTCCTACCTAGTCCTCCTGCCTTAGGCATGAAAGCCAGCTGGATGACTTTGGGCCCATCGCCAGGAGACTGGGAGTTCTAGTCCCACCTTAGGCATGAAAACCAGGTGAGTGATTTATTTGGGACCTGTCAATCTCGCCCAGCCCAGCCCACTTCAGAGGGTTGTTATTCTGGGGAAAATAGATGGACTTCTATTAGGGACGTTCGCCCCCTTGAATGACCTGTAAAGGAATAAAGGTCAGATTAAAGAAAGATCTAATCAATTCAATGCAACCCAATCCGATTCAATTGAATTTATGAGTGGAAGACCTGCAGACAATGGTAACTAACTGAGTTTGTTTTCACAGAGAACCATGATCAAAGACATCAAGGAGATGGTCCCTCTTATGGGGACCAAGAAGCCAAATCCTCAGGAGACTCCGCCAGCGGCCGGCCACAACAAGAGGGCAGCAGAAGATACCCCCACCAAGAAGAGGTAAGTGGCCCATTTCTTGGCATAGGTTAGCAGATGTCAATACCTCAGAGCAGGGATCCCCAAACCTGCCAACTTTAAGACTTGTGGACTTCAACTCCCAGAATTCTCCAACCAGCTATGAAGTACGCAAGAATTAAAGTTGCCAAATTTGGAGACCTCTGCCTCAGAGGGAGACTGAGGACTCCGCAAACCATCTTGATGAAAGGATACGGCTGGATTACCACCACTGACCCATTTATATAGCTTGCATAATGGCCTGAGTTTGGGATCATGGGAGCATCAAAATTATTTAATTGGCTCGGATAGCTTAGACGAAGGGTCTTCAAACTTGGCAAGTTTAAGACTTGTGGACTTCAACTCCCAGAATTCCTGAGCTAACATGACTGGAGGAGGAATTCTGGGAGTTGAAGTCCACAAGTCTTAAAGCTGTCAAGTTTGAAGACCCCTGGATAGAGTATCAAGACAAAAAAATTCAGGATTCTGCTAGACCTTTTTTAATAAATCAGTTTTATTCCAATTCCCAGAATCCTGAGTTTTCAATCTCTTCAGTTCCATATATTTTATTATTATTTTATTTTGTCAAGTGATTATAAGATAACACATTTAAGTATAAGCATGGTTATGAATATATGAAATGGATACATATAAGAAAAAAAACACAATAGGGCAGGGACGATAAGCACGTTGGTGCGCTTATGCACGCCCCCTACAGACCTCTTAGAAAAGGGGTGAGGTCAATAGTAGACAGTCTAAGGTTAAAGTTTTGGGGGTTTGGGGAAGAAACCACAGAGTCAGGTAGAGTATTCCAGACATTGACCACTCTGTTGCTGAAGTCGTATTTTCTGCAATCAAGTTTGGTACACCAAATACAAACTATTGTGTGCTCTTGTATTGTTATAGTTGAAGCTGAAGTATTCATTGACAGGGAGGACATTGCAATGTATCATTTTATATACTATACTTAGATCGGGCTGAAGGCAGCGTAATTCTGGGTTTTCTAGGTCTAGAATTTCAAGTCTGGTGGCATAAGGTATTCTGCTATGAATAGAGGAGTGGAGAACTCTTCTTGTGAAATATTTCTGGACTTTCTCAACTATATTAATATCAGATATGTAATGCGGGTTCCAGACTGATGAACTGTATTCAAGTATTGGTCTAGCAAATGTTTTGTATGCTCTAGTTAGTAGTGTGATATTACCAGAGAAAAAGCTATGTAAGATTAAGTTTACAACTCTTAATGCCTTTTTGGCTATGGAGTTACAGTGGGCTCTAGCACTTAGATCATTAGAGATGAGTACTCCAAGGTCCTTGACAGAATTTGGATCATCAACAAGATCTTGACTATTCAGCTTGTATTTTATTTTTTGATATTTTTTTTGCCAATATGTAAGACAGAGCATTTATTTGTTGAAATTTGAAGTTGCCATTTGTTTGACCATTCTGATACATAGTCAAGATCTTTTTGAAGGGTAGCAGTGTTATCTGTGATATTGAATAGCTTTACATCATCAGCGAAAAGAACGCAGTTGCTCTTAATATGATCACAGAGGTCATTTATGTAGAGTATGAAAAGGTTGGTCCTACAACACTGCCTTGGGGGACACCACTATTGACAGGTACGGAATTTGATAGGATGCTCCCAATTTTGACCATTTGTTGTCTGTTTGACAGGAATGCTTCTATCCAGTTATGCAGGTGTCCAGAGATACCATAAGATTTTAGTTTTAGGAGTAGTTTGTCGTGTATCACTGAATCAAAGGCCTTACAGAAGTCTATGTAGATTGCGTCTATTGTTTTACCCTGATCGAGTTGTGTAGTCCATATGTTTTTGCAGTTTAAGAGTTGCAGATTACAGGATAGTTTTTTTCTGAAACCAAATTGTTTATTAGAGAGTAGGTTGTTTGTCTCTAAGTGGAGGATAATGGATTGGTTAATAATTGATTCCATGACTTTACAGGTGACGCAGCATAAGGAGATTGGTCTGTAATTTTCAACTAGGCTGGGGTCTCCCTTTTTGAAGATGGGGATGACCGTGGCTTGTGACCATAGTTTTGGCAAGGAGCTGGTCCTGAAAGATTTTTCAAAGATTATGCTTAGAGGTTTGGCTATGGCAGTGGATAGCTTTTTTAAGAAGTAGGCACATATTCCGTCCAGTCCAATAGATAGAGATGGTTTTAGATTGCGTAGTGCTTTTTCAACAATGTCTTCTGTAAAATCGATATGTATTATATCATTGTAGTTGTCTGCGTTTCGACTAGGAAATATTGGGCATGATCCATTGCTGTTTACAAATACTGAGCCAAAGATTGTGTTAAAGAGGTTGGCTTTCATGGTGTCATCGTTGCAGTCTTTACCATTAGGTCCTTTCAGGGGTGGGGTGGACCTTGAGTATTTTTTTTATTTAGTTTGTTGTTTACAAAATTGTAAAAAGCGCGGGTGGAATTGGTGCGTAGAAGGTTTTCCTCTTGTTTAATGTGATAATTGGTGCATTCAGTTTTTATCTGGTGGCATAAATTTTTGTATCGACTTTTGAAGTTGGCAACATGACCATATTTGTTTTTCCGCCAAAGTGATTTATTATTAATTTATTGTTATGAGTAATTTGTTTTTTCTGGTTTTGGGAGTAAATAGTGACTTATGACTATTTTTCATACTTATGATCGTAGTAGCCTTCCCCGGGGTCACGTGATCAAAATTCAGCCACTTGGCCACTGACTCATATTTATGACGGTTGCAGCGTCCTGGGGTCACATGATCCCCTTTTGCGACCTTCTGACCAGCAAAATCCACGGGGAAGGGAGATTCACTTACTAATGGCTTGACTAACTGATCAACTGCAGTGATTTGCTTAATGACAGTGGCCAGAAAGATGGTAAAATGGGGCAAAACTCGCCTAACCAATGTCTCACTTCACAACAGACATTTTGGGCTCCATTGTGGTTGTAAGGACCACCTGTACAGTTATGTAGAATCGATTGGTACTTTCTTCCCAAAACCCTTATTTCTCTTTCTGATTTTTTTTTTTAAATCAGTTTTTAATGTCTTTTAATTAACCTCCCGCCCGATGAAGCCAGATGTATTTGCCAGGGAGATAGATTCCAGCATTGGCACAAGACTCCAGTCGCCAGGGGCAGCTTCCCAACCTGGGTGTGCCGTCCAACATTCCTTCACTAAGCAGCACCCATTTGCTTAAATTGCAAAAAACGCTGCAAAGGTTTAATTGCTGTGGCTGCTTCGAGGTCTCTTCTGGAATTCCGAGATGGGATGTGGTTTTAGTTTTATTTTTCAGAGTAGGGATCTCCGACCTTGGCTACTTTAAGGCTTGTGGATGCCAACTCCCAGAATTCCCCAGCCAGCATGCTTTAAGATCGGTGGACTTCCACTCCCAGAATTCCTCAACCAGCATGTTTTTAAGAGGGCTGGACTTCTACTCCCAGAATCCCCAAGACAGCATGCTTTAAGATGGGAGGACTCCAACTCCCAGCATTCCCCAGCCGCTATGCTTTAAGAGGGGTGGACTTCAACTCCCAGAATTTCCCAGCCGCTATGCT
>NW_020717045.1:122660-136918 GCF_900518725.1 Notechis scutatus | reverse complement strand
ATGCATTAAGATGGGAGGACTTCCACTCCCAGAATTCCCCAGTCAGCCATGCTTTAAGAGGGGTGGACTTCCACTCCCAGAATTCCCCAGTCAGCATGCATTAAGGTGGGATGACTTCCACTCCCAGAATCCCCCAGCCAGCCATGCTTTAAGAGGGGTGGACTTTGACACCCAGCATTCCCCAGCCAGCATGCTTTAAGATTGGTGGACTTTAACATGGCTGGCTGGAGAATTCTGGGAGTTGAAGTCTACAAGTCTTAAAGTGGCTAAGACTGTTTTAGAGAAATATTTCTGGTAGATCACTCACCTTAATCCGTCATAATTACAAGCAGGTAAGTCCATTTTTCATCAGGGGGAGGAACCTGGGTGTGTGTTGTCAGAAGGTGATGAGGCAGTGAATCGTCATGCCAGAGAGTGTCTTCTTGCCTGTCATTCCTCATGTGCCTAGTCCACATTGAGTCTGTTCAGAAGCCAGTCTGAGTAAACAGTGCGGAAGGTTGCTTTCTCTGGCTGTAGAGAAAAGGAATGTTTTTCTAGCAAGACGAGAATTCTAGGAGTGGAAATCCACCCAGCCTAAAATTCCTGACCTATAGAGAGAGATTCATATCCTCTCAAGGTGATTGAAAAATTCTGGAATTTGAGATCCACCCCTCTTAAAGCATGCCTGGCTGGGGGATTCTGGGAGTTGAAGTCCACCCCTCTTAAAGCAAGCTGGCTGGGGGATTGTGGGAGTTGAAGTCCACCCCTCTTAAAGCAGGCTGGCTGGGAGATTCTGGGAGTGGAAGTCCACACCTCTTAAAGCAAGCTGGCTGGGAGATTCTGGGAGTGGAAGTCCACCTCTCCTAAAGTATGCTGGCCGGGAATTCTGGGAGTGGAAGTCTACTCATCTTAAAGCATACCGGCTGGGGAATTCTTGGAGTAGAAGTCCACCCCTCTTAAAATTCCCGAGACACCAGAAATACTTGAGTAGAAAGTTAAAGAGATGATCATGCATAAGGAATGCAATAGTCAGCAAAACATGTTTTAAGTTTGGGAAAGGAAGAAGGCATTAGCAAGAAACTTTTTTTCATTTACCATCCTGGATTTCCTGGTGGTGCACTATCCATCAAGCAGTAAGTAGCCCAACCCTGATGAGCTTTTGAAGGTCAGCCAAGTTCAACCAGCTACTGCCAGCAAATGCAACAAATTGGATAGCAACCTCTAATTTTCTGTTCCTCCTACTAGACTCCACCCCCTCTTCAACTTCTGAAATTCTCCTACGCCACGAACTGGATATACATGAATATTACTAGCTTATATAATTTATCTAGTTACTCATTACACCAGAGGTCTCCAAACTTGGCAACTTTAAGACTTGTGGACTTTGACACCCAGAATTCCCCAGCCGGCCTGCTTTAAAATGGGTGGACTTCCATTCCCAGAATCCCCCAGTCAGCCATGCTTTAAGAGGGGTGGACTTCGACTCCCAGAATCCCCCAGTCAGCCATGCTTTAAGAGGGTGGACTTCCACTCCCAGAATTCCCCAGCCAGCCGTGCTTTAAGAGGGGAGGACTTCCACTCCCAGAATTCCCCAGCCAGCCATGCTTTAAGAGGGGTGGACTTCCACTCCCAGTATCCTCCAGCCAGGATGCTTTAAGAGGGGTGGACTTCCACTCCCAGAATTTCCCAGCTATGCCAGCTGGAGAATTCTTGAGTGGAAAGTCAACAAGTCTTAAAGTTGCCAAGTTTGGAGGCCCCTGCATTACACTGTTCGAGAGTGTCTAGTCAAAGTATGAGACATTTTGCAGCACAACACCGTACAACAATGGACTATGGAACAGCATCCCTTGACTTATGACCACCATTGGGTCCTGTTGCTAAGTGATGAGGTCATTAAGAGAGTCCTGCCCAAGTTTATGAGCAATTTTTTTTTTGCTGCAGTCTTTAAACAAATCACATTCATTAAGGGAATCCGGTTTGCTCCATGAACTTTGCTTATTCGAAGCCGGCTGGGAAAGTTGCAAGCAGTGTTCAGATGACGCAGGTCAGCGTGGTTGTTAAATTAAGTAACATGGTCGTTAAGCAAATCTGGCTTCCCCTGTTGATTTGTCAGAAGGTCGCAAAAGGGGGATCACTTGACCCCTGGGACACTGCAACCATCATAAATGTGAGATAGTTGTCAGGCGTTGTCCAAATGTCAGTCACATGACCCTGCCAAGGTCATAAGTGTGAAAAATGGTCATAAATCCCTTTTTTCCGTGCCAAGTGTAACTTCAGTCACTAAGCAAACTGTTGTAAGTTGAGGACTGCCTGTATATACTGTATGTACATGATGTTAGTTAGCAATCAGGGGCTCGAATCAATATGTTTACCATTTTCCTCCTGTCCTCTTTACTACAAAGAACCACCTACTGAGGTAGGATTAGATTGAGAAAGGGTGATTGCTCCAAGGTGACCCAACAGGATTGATCTTGGTTTGTGTAATTACCACGATCGCCTGACTCCCATTTGTTTATAGTAACTAGTTCATCAGGAACCTTGCATCAGGAACTGTCAAATAATCTCTCTCTGCCTCATCATTTGGGCTCAGATTAACAGATTAGTTGGAAGGGACCTTGTAGGTCATCTAGTCCAACCCACACACCCCTGCCCAAGCAGGGGACTCTCCTCTCGGAGGAGTTCAGACGTGGAACAGAAGTTTCCTTTGGAAGTTGTGGGAGCTTCATCACTGGAGGCTTTCAAGAATAGACTGGACTGCCATCGGTCAGAAATGGTGTAGTAGGGTCTGCTGATTGATTGGGGGTTGGACTAGATGACCTACAAAGGTCCCTTCCAACTCTAATCTAAAGTATACAAGCTGTGTTTGCGCCCCTCGCTCAAGGAAAGAACAAATGGCTGCTAACCTTGGCTTGATTTAACCTTGGTCAGTTTTTGTGGCTTCGTTGGAAATGTGAACCTCAGCCTCTTTGGGGAATGTATGGATTCAATGCATTGGATACAACCATAACATGGATTAATTCAAAACCAGCATGATGTGAGAATAAGGCCCCTGTGAGTGCATTCACATGTAACACAGAGACTAAACCAAACATTGGTAGATCTGACAGCACAGAATTGCCTAACCAGGTTAAAAAAAATCAACAGAAGTCAAGGGATTCCAACCTTGGCAACTTTAGGACTTGTGGACTTCAACTCCCAGAATTCCCCAGCCAGCATGACTGTCTGGAGAATTCTGGGAGTTGAAGTCCACAGGTCTTAAAGTTGTTAAGGTTGGAGGCCCCTCCCACTTTCTTGCACCAAGAGGGCATTAGCAAGACTTCAACACATCATAGGCCGTTCCTCATTGGCCAGAGAATTGGCAGAGGGTGTGGCTTGCTCACTACAGCCAATGGGGGCTGGGGAAGGGCACTCAGCATTGCCAGCTGCTCCCAGACAGTTCTCTATAATAGGGTCACAACTGGGCTGGTCTGTCTCTTCAACTCTTTTGCACAGAGGACCCGGTAGGCAAAATAAAATTAAAAATTAAAAATGGTGATTAATTAGGTTTCCATGTTCAGACAATACGAAACATGGTGGAACTGAGTTTAATCCTTTATGTGATTGCATCCATTTTGATGCTAAATTTAACACTTTGTGCACGTGAAAGAGAGTTGAGTGGTAATTCTGCTTTTGTTTTTTGTAACTTGCAAATTCATTAACCCTTTTGGGGGGCCCAATTAATTTTTTGGAGGGGATGAGGTTACTTATTTGATTTATTAAATTTATATGCTGCTCATCTAGCTATCCAAAGCAACTCTGGGTGGACATGGGGGGTTCTTTGTAGCTTCCTGCTTAATCCAGGTCTGCAAACTGGACTAGAAACTTGAAAAAGCAAATTGAAGAATGCAATTGTGTCTATGATATTTCCAGAAATAAATCTCTGCTCGGAGAATGTGGTTTAATTTTGAGTGAAATAAGAGAAAGGAAGTCAGAAAAATCAAGATGGTGATTGGGATTAAAAGGCCTCTCCTTTTATGGCTGCCATTTTGACTTTTTTGACCTTTTTGACTCCCTGCCGAGCTGGAAAACCACCCGCTTGCTACTGTTGTGTCTAATCCACTTGTTGTGCCTTCTGGGTTACAAACATTTGATATATAAATGTGTTTTTGCAACCAGGTTCAATCCAGGTCTGTAAACTGGACTAGAAACTTGAAAAGGCAAATTGAAGGATGCAGTGTGTCTGTGATATTACCAGGAATTGAGCTCAGCTTGGAGAGTTTGATTTCAACTGAAATATGGGGTGGAAGCTCAGGTGGCAATTGGGATGAAACAAAATGGCAGCCCTTTGTGGCTGCCATTTTGATTTTTTTGACTCCCTGCCCATTGCTGCCACGTCGAAGCCCCTTGTTGCTTCTTCTGGTTGACGAATGTCCGATATTTAGACGTGTTTTTCCTTTGCAACCAGGCTCAATCCTGCCTCTCTTCTTTTTCCTTCCACCCTCTCTTGGCGCATCAAACCCAGGCAGATCCCAAACACCACACCTCACCTGGGCAGGTAGGTGTGACCCACTGCAGAATGACTGGACTTCCTTTCTCTTTACTCAGTTGCTGTGTTCTTAATATTTTTTTTCTTTTTTCTCCTGGTTTTTGGGGGGCTTTCCTTTGATATGGGTTTATTTCCTAAGATCACAAGATTCTAGGTTCCTAGAGGTCTTTCTTCACAGGGTGGACTTCAACTCCCAGAATTCCCCAGCCAGCAAGGCCACACCCCCTGCTGAGAATTCTGGGAACTGGAAGCCACAAAGTTGGATTGGAAAATGTTATAGATTCTCAATCTCGGACTCTTTAAATTGTGTGGACTTCAACTCCCAGAATTCCCCAGCAAGCTGGCTGGCGAATTCTGGGAATTGAAGTCCACAAACCATGAAGTGGCCAAGGTTCAGAAATACAGTAATTTAATCCAATTCAGTGGTCTCTGTAAAGACAGGGTCACAAAAAAATTGAGATGGTGGCCACAATCACACGATTGTTTGTTTTTTAACATGTGACCTATGGTTATGGCCTCCATTTTGACTCTTTTGACCCTTTCGGCCTGAACTCCATTCCACTTCCTGCTGTCTTTCAAGACGAATGGATTTTTTCTTTTTAGTCAGGATTATACCACTTTCCATTCTGCCTTCCCCGAGGTGCAATTAGACTACATTTCCCATCATTCTCCACCGGTAACCTGGTGTAACCTGGTGTAAAGTTAAGCAAAATTGGAGGGAAGGTCACTGTGAGTCATAGATGGAGAATGAAAAGTCCTTGAAGAGAACATCCTTAGCCAATGATGAGATAGTCCTGGGATAATAGAGAGGATAAAAGAGGGAAAAGTCATTCCGGGTTGATGCCCTCAGGAAGTTATAGTGACAGATAGACTTTTCTTGTCCATGGAGCTTCAATAGATACATGGATGGATGTTTCTATGGATAGATTGGTAGATGGATAAGTGGAAAGATAAGTGAATGGATGGATAAATGGATAGATGGATGATATATGGAAGGATGGATGGATGGTTCTATGGATAAATTGATGGGTGGCTAGATGAAAAGATAAATGGATGGATGGATGGAGGAAGGATAGATGGATGGATAGATAGAAAGACGGATGGATGGATGGATAAATGGAAAGATGAATGGATGGATAGATGGATGATATATGGAAGGATGGATGGATAGATGGAAAGATAAATGAATGGACTAGTGGATGGAGGAAGAATATAGATGGATGGATAGATGGAAAGATAAATGAATGGGTGGATTGATGGATAGATGGATGATATATGGAAGGGTGGATGGATGATTCTATGGATAGATGGATGGATAGATAGAAAGACAAATAGATGGATGGATCTATGGATAGATGGATGGATGGATAAATGGAAAGATAAATGAATGGATGGATAGATGGATGATATATGGAAGGATGGATGGATTGGTGGATAGATGGAAGATATATGGAAGGATGGATGGAGAGTTCTATGGATAGATTGATGGATGGGTAGATGAAAGGATAAATGAATGGAGGAAGCATAAATGGATGGATAAATAGACGGATGGATGGATGGATCTATGGATGGGTAAATGGAAAGATAAATGAATGGATGGATAAATGAATTTTATATGGAAGGATGGATGGATGATGGATGGAGGAAGGATATAGATGGATGGAAAGCTGGAAAGATGAATAAATGGATTAATGGATAGATGGATGATATATGGAAGGTTGGATAGATAGATGGATCTCTTTCTCTTCCATAACTCCCACTAATCCAGCTTTTTATCCAAATACATCCAACAGTTCCCATTTTTTTCTGGAGATCGAAGCCTTCGAGAGCAACGTATCGCCAAGCCGGACGTCTCCCCCCATCTTCTCCAAGCCAATGGACTCCAACATCCGCCCATGGTGGGTACCGATGGATTCCTCTGTTTTATTGGATTGATAAGCCCCCCCTCCGGCCCTCCCCCACCCAAATCCCCCAAAGCAAGGTGGGATGAACACTGCACGGAAGCATTAAATCAGCACATGTCCCACCTCCATTCAGACGTCCTCCTCTTCCAGGGTGGGGGAGGGGAAGGAATGGAAGAGCTAAGGGTTCAAAAAAGATGAATGATGTAGCCACAACCATGGGATAAAAATCCTTTTTATTTACAATTGTTCCCTCTTAAAATTTATAACCCCCCCCTGCGCAAGATTCAATCCTATGTAGAGGCTAATTGTGATGACCCAAAAGGGCGTGGCACAAAGGCAACATAGTTAAATAAGCAATAAGAGTCCCTTTAATGCCTCCAACTTTGCCCCCAATGTCCAGGTTACCTTCGGCTGGAGAAAAAAATAACTCTCCCAAGAACAGCCTTTAAGTGGCGAAAATTCAGTCCAAAAACAAAGTACATACAAACTGTAACTAAAAATCCACACAAACTTTGCTGCAGTAATTAACTTGACAAGTCAGGAGAAGGAATTGCAGACTTTAAACACTGAGTTCCCAGCTGCAGCTCATGAAGGGAATCAGGGCCCTTTCCTCTCCCGTAAGCCACGCAACTCTTGTTGCTCCCTTCTCCCTTCTTCCCTGTGTGCCCTAAGATGAAGAGAGGGTGGACCTGGGTCTTCCTCCAAACTCCCTCTGCCTTGATCTACCTCCCCCCACCGCTCTGCCCAGCCGGACTTTGCCCATCCTCGGTTTCTTCCACAGCGAACGGAGCCACATTCCCACTCCCTGTCAGCTGCTCAGCCTCCCCCTCCGAATCAGATTCTGACAGGGGCATGACACTAATAGTTGGAATAGACTCTCCTGCTTGAGCAGGGGGTTGGACTAGATGACCTCCAAGGTCCCTCCCAACTCTGTTATTCTATGATTAAACACAGTTATGAAATTCGGCCTGTCGGCTAGTCCTTGACATATGACCACGACGGAGCCCCAAATGTCCATTGCTAAGCGAGACAGTGGTTGGGAGTCCTGCCCCGTTTTCCACGACCTTTCTTGCCACTGTTATTAAGCGAATCACTGCAGACGTTAAGTGAGTAACAGGGGTTGTTGAGTGAATCTGGCCTCCCCGTTGACTCAGCTTGTCCGAAGGTTGTAAAAAGGGGATCATGTGACCGCAGCAAAACTGCGACCGTCATAAGCATGAGTTGATTGCCAAACATCTGAATTTTGATCATGGGGCCATGCAACGGTCCTAAGTGTGAAAAATGGTCATAAGTTTTTCAGTGGTGTTATAACTTCAAACAGTCACTAACTGAGCCGGTTGTAAGTCTAGGACTACCGGAATATACCCTATCTGTCTGTGGCAACGAGGACCTAAGTTTGTTCAGGGTGCATCCTATCCTGGCCCTAAGCAGAAAAGCTTCTCCCCCACTTCCTCAAACTTTGAAATCTCAGAGGATTTCCTTAAGAGCATTGAACCTAGCATGGGAAGGGCACCCTGGAGGTCATCTAGTCCAACCCCCCTTGCTCGGTGCAGGAATCCAAGGGAAGGTATCCCAGAACAGAAGAGGTTGTGCAACCAACCTCTTCTTGAACATGTCCAGCTTCTTCTACAACCACAATTTCCACAATTCTTGGAAACTTGGGAATTTTAATTTGGGGGTTCCAAGGAGGAGAAATTCAGACAGGATGTTGCCCGCAGATTCGCAAAAGTCGTCGTCTTCTTCCAAGAATTGACTGATGGCAGAAATAATCCGATCGTTGGTTCAGACGTACTCTTGGCCTTGGCATTTTTTTTCCATTTCTTTTCCACGCAGTGCTTCCGCCAACTGTGAGGATATGGATTCCCCTCAGTCAATCCAGGATGACATCACGGAATACACCCCAAATGCTGAGAGTTGTTGGTAAGGCAAGACGTGGATTGTTGGGGTGGCAGTGGAAGGCTTTGTGAGGTGGGGGGCCCATAGGTCAGCCTTGGTGACTTGAAGATGAGTGGGCTTCATTTCCCAGAATTCCCCAGTTAGCATGCTTTAAAATGATGGGGGAACTACTCCCAGAATCCCCCAGCCAACTTCCTTTAAGAGGGGTGGGCTTCCACTCCCAGAATTCCCCAGCCAGGATGCTTTAAGAGGGGTGGACTTCA
This sequence comes from Notechis scutatus, assembly GCF_900518725.1. The sequence goes on along the minus strand of NW_020717045.1, from coordinate 128,351 downwards.
ACTCCCAGAATTCCCCAGCCAGGATGCTTTAAGAGGGATGGACTTCAACTCCCAGAATTCCCCAGCCAGGATGCTTTAAGAGGGGAGGACTTCCACTCCCAGAATTCCTCAGCCAGGATGTTTTAAGAGGGGTGGACTTCAACTCCCAGAATTCCCCAGCCAGCCATGCTTTAAGAGGGGAGGACTTCAACTCCCAGAATTCCCCAGCCAGCCTACTTTAAGAGGGGTGGACTTCCACTCCCAGAATCCCCCAGCCAGCCTGCTTTAAGAGGGGTGGACTTCCACTCCCAGAATCCCCCAGCCAGGATGCTTTAAGAGGGGTGGACTTCCACTCCCAGAATCCCCCAGCCAGCATGCTTTAAAAGAGGTGGACTTCCACTCCCAGAATCCCCCAACCAGTATGTTTCAGTCCACCCATGTTCGAATTGCCAAGGTCAGGGAAACTCAGCTATAGATTAATTGCTTACTTGATTAGAATTATTGATTATGTCTCCTTCTCCTGATGTGGCCTGACCTCAAGGTTTCCAAAAATTGATTGAAAGGCATGTATACGAAACGTGGGTCCAGTTATTTGTGTATGTTACGTTTTTCTGTTTGTGTCTGTTTTACTGATAACAGATAACAGATAATCAGAGTTGGAAGGGACCTTGCAGGTCATCTAGTCCAACCCCCTGCTCAAGCAGGAGACCTTACACCATTTCTGACAAATGGCAGTCCAATCTCTTCTTGAAAGTCTCAAGTGATGATGCTCCCACAACTTCCAAGCTGTTCGATTGGTTGAATTCCCGCCCCCCAAACCTCATAGCATTTGTAGAGACCCTTCCAAGCAATTTTATTATTGGTTGCACAACAGCCTGCCTAGGTAGGCCAGTCTGATGGACGCCTCGTGCCAAAAAACCACCCACCTTCCCCAAACAGGGGGAGATGTGGCTTGCCCCCTTTCTTAATCTGCACCCCGAAAAGGCACCCAACTTGTTTTCCCTTTTCCGCAGCATCAACTCAACCCAAAATTGTCAGCCGAATTCTCGTCGTAAGAAGCTGAAAAAATATCTCTTCCGGGCGGTTTCGGAAGGAAATCTGGACGACTTACAGAGCGTTCTGGCAGAAATGAAGGACCGGTCACACAGGTGCCAAAATCTGACCGTCAAAGGTTGGTGGCTTTTGTTCTACACTGCTCAAAAAAATAAAGGGAACACTTCAACAACACAATGGAACTCCAAGTCAATCACACTTCTGTGAAATCAAACTGTCCACTTAGGTAGCAACACTGATTGACAATCAATTTCACATGCTGTTGTGCAAATGGAATAGACAACAGGTGGAAAGCAGAGGCAGGTAGCAAGACATCCCCAATGAAGGAGTGGTTCTGCAGGTGGTGACCACAGACCACTTCTCAGTTCCTATGCTTTCTGGCTGATGGTTTGGTCACTTTTGAATGCTGGCGGTGCTTTCACTCTAGTGGTAGCATGAGACGGAGTCTACAACCCACACAAGTGGCTCAGGTAGTGCAGCTCATCCAGGATGGCACATCAATGCGAGCTGCGGCAAGAAGGTTTGCTGTGTCTGTCAGCGTAGTGTCCAGAGCATGGAGGCGCTACCAGGAGACAGGCCAGTACATCAGGAGACGTGGAGGAGGCCATAGGAGGGCAACAACCCAGCATCAGGACCGCTACCTCCGCCTTTGTGTAAGGAGGGACAGGAGGAGCACTGCCAGAGCCCTGCAAAATGACCTCTAGCGGGCCACAAATGTGCATGTGGCTGCTCAAACGGTCAGAAACAGACTCCATGAGGGTGGTATGAGGGCCCGACATCCACAGGTGGGGGTTGTGCTTACAGCCCAACACCATGCAGGACGTTTGGCATTTGCCAGAGAACACCAAGATTGGCAAATTCGCCACTGGCGCCCTGTGCTCTTCACAGATGAAAGCAGGTTCACACTGAGCACATGTGACAGACATGACAGGGTCTGGAGACGCCGTGGAGAACGTTCTGCTGCCTGCAACATCCTCCAGCATGACCGGTTTGGCAGTGGGTCAGTAATGGTGTGGGGTGGCATTTCTTTCGGGGGCCGCACAGCCCTCCATGTGCTCGCCAGAGGTAGCCTGACTGCCATTAGGTACCGAGATGAGATCCTCAGACCCCTTGTGAGACCATATGCTGGTCCGGTTGGCCCTGGGTTCCTCCTAATGCAAGACAATGCTAGACCTCATGTGGCTGGAGTGTGTCAGCAGTTCCTGCAAGACGAAGGCATTGATGCTATGGACTGGCCTGCCCATTCCCCAGACCTAAATCCAATTGAGCACATCTGGGACATCATGTCTGGCTCCATCCACCAACGCCACGTTGCACCACAGACTGTCCAATAGTTGGGGGATGCTTTAGTCCAGGTATGGGAGGAGATCCCTCAGGAGACCATCCGCCACCTCATCAGGAGCATGCCCAGGCGTTGTAGGGAGGTCATACAGGCATGTGGAGGCCACACACACTACCGAGCCTCATTTTGACTTGTTTTAAGGACGTCACATCAAAGTTGGATCAGCCTGTAGTGTTTTTTTCCACTTTAATTTTGAGTGTAACTCCACATCCAGACTTCCATGGGTTGCTAAATTTGATTTCCATTGATAATTTTTGTGTGATTTTGTTGTCAGCACATTCAACTATGTAATGAACAAAGTATTTAATAAGAATATTGCATTCATTCAGATCTAGGATGTCTTATTTTTGTGTTCCCTTTATTTTTTTGAGCAGTGTACTTCTGCAAGGGAGGAAAAGGTGAATTCCGTGGCTGGAATAATTTTCGGGGGTGGGTGGGTTGGATGCCCAGAATGAATTTGGCACCCCCTTCCAGGGGACTACAAGGGTTGGATTTAGGAGCATCCTTGTCAGAAATGTCCAGAGAAGCATGGAAGAACGACCCTATTTTTTGTTAGTTTGGTCCAGTGGTCAAGGCACCAAGTTAGAAACTAGGAGTCGGCGAGTTATAGTTTTGCCTTAAGTAGGAAAGTTGGCTTTGTGACTTTGGACCAATCACCAGGAGATAGTGAGTTCTAGTCCCACCTTAGCCATCAAAGACAGCTCGGTGACTTTGGGCCAATCACCAGGAGACAATGAGTTCTAGTGCCGTCTTAGGTACGAAAATTGGGTTGGTGACTCTAAGTCAATCATTAATAGACTGTGAATTCTAATTCTAATCCCGCCTTAGACAGGAAAAGGGCCTGGGTGACTTTGAGCCAGTCCCTCTCTCTCAGCCCAATCCACCTCACAGGGTTGTTGTTGTAGTAGGGAGAACGGGAAGAGGAAGACGTATTGGATATGTTTCTCGCTTTGATGCATTTGTAAAATATAAAGGTGGGATATAAACAAACAAACAAACAAACACATTGTAAAAATGTTATCTGACTGGGGACATGGTAGGACATCGACTTTCTGGGAGGGGATCCAGTAGTTTTATGAAGTAACTCTTTCAAAGCAAGAAATAGTTTCTGGTAGTTTAAGATGAGGTGAATGGTCACATTCTAGGAGAAATAGGGAATTTTCCAGAGTCCCCTGTAATGTTCTGCTATTCCCCAGGATGTTCTGGTTCTCCCTAGAAAGTTCTGGCCTTCTCTAAAATGGTCTGCTTTGCGTTGAATGTCCTGGTTTTCTCCGGAATGTTCTGGCTTAATCTAGAACAGGGGTGGGCAAACTTTTTGGCTCGGGGGCCTCATTGACTTTTAAAATTTGACAGACGGGCCACCACCTGGTGTCGAAATTCCTGTCATTACAAGTCAAAATCAAATGAATGCAATCATTCAATCATTCACATCAAACCTTAATTCTGTACCAATCTTCGGCGGGCCGGATTAAAAAGACCAACGGGCCGGATGTGGCCCGCGGGCCGTAGTTTGCCCACCCCTGATCTAGAATGATCTGGTTTTCTCCAGGAAGGTTAGTGATCTCCAGGATGGTCTGGTTTTCTTAGGAAAGTTCTGGTATTCTCCAGAACATTCTGTTCTGGTTTTTCTCTAGAAAATTCTGCCATTCTTCAGAATGTTCCGGCCTTCCTTCCAGAATGTTTCTGGCTTTTCTCTAGAAAGTTCTTGCTTTCTTCAGAATGTTTTCCATAGAATGTTCTGGTTTCCTCTAGAAAGTTCTCCAGAATGTTTTCTTTCCTTCAGAAAGTTCTGGGTTTCTGTAGAAATTCTCTAGAAAGTTCTCCAGAATGTTTTCTTTCCTTCAGAAAGTTCTGGGTTTCTCTAGAAATTTCTGGTTTCCTCCAGAATGTCCTGGCTTTCCTTCGCAATGGTCTGGTTTTCTCTGGAAAGTTCTGTTATTATCCAGAACATTCTGTGCTTGTTTTTTCCTCTAGAAAATTCTGGCTTTCTTCAGTGTTCTTGTTTTCTGTGGAATGTTCTGGTTTTCTCTAGAAAGTTCTGGTTTTCTCCAGAACATTCCAGTTTTCATTCCGTGAATGTTTTTCCCCAGCATGGCAAGCTTTGTCCATTCACAATAATTTAATTAATTCTTTAATTAATTTAATTAATTCATTAATTCTTTTTGTGCCCCGCCCTATAAACAACTGTTTGGATCCACATCACCACATGACTGGACACCTAAAATTACTTTATTAATTTTTTTAAAACGAGCTTTTGGTTTACAATGATGCCTTCTCATTTGCCTCCCAACAAAGGGATCGGTAATTTCCTCCTAGTTACACAGCCGTAGCGTTCCCAATCAGCCTTAATTAACACAGAGGGACACCTGGGATAATTTCTCCTTATTTTACAGAATATCTGATGAATAAAATGACCTCTTCAGACACCGGGAAGACCTGCCTAATGAAAGCTCTGCTGAACATCAACCAGAACACCAAGGAAATTGTGAAGATGCTGCTGTCGTTTGCAGAAGAAAACCAAATCCTCGAAAAACTCATTAACGCGTCCTACACGGAGGAAGCCTATAGAGGTAAATTGGTGCCAGGGTTGAAAATTTTGCAAAAAAAAAGAAGCGTCAGAGAATTGCTTCTCTTCTGCACCCTGGGAAGGCTCCAAAAGGTGGAGAACAGATAACAGATAATCAGAGTTCAAAGGGACCTTGTAGGTCATCTAGTCCATCCCCCTGCCCAAGCAGGAGACCCTACACCATTTCTGACCAGAGGGCAGTCCAGTCTCTTCTTGAGAGCCTCCAGGGATGAAGCTCCCACAACTTCCCAAGGCAACTTCTGTTCCATTGGTTGAAGTTGTCAAAAAGTTTCTCCTTATTTCCAGGTTGAATCTCTCCTTGTTCAGTTTCCATCCATTATTTCCTATCTGGCCTTCAGGTGCCTTGGAAAATAGCCTGACCCCTCCCTCTCTGTGGCAGCCCCTCAAATACTGGAAGATTGCTCTCCTGTCTCCCCTGGTCCTTCTCTTCCCTGGACTAGGCAGGCCCAGTTCCTGCAACCGTTCTTCATATGTTTTAGTCTCCAGTACCCTCATCATCCTGGTTGCTCTTCTCTGTACTCTTTCCAGAGTCTCAACATCTTTTTTGACATCTCTTCTTCGTGGCAAGCCCTGAGATATTGGAAGACTGCTATCATGTCACCCCATCCTTCTTTTCCTTAAACTTGACATGTCTTTTGTCCATCCATGGTTTGCTCAGATATTTTTTCTTTCTTTCTTTCTTTCTTTCTTTTCTTTCTTTCTTTCTTTCTTTCTTTCTTTCTTTCTTTCT
>NW_020717045.1:98821-122560 GCF_900518725.1 Notechis scutatus | reverse complement strand
CTTTCTTTCTTTCTTTCTTTCTTTCTTTCTTTCTTTCTTTCTCTTTCCTTCCTTCCTTTCTCCATCTCTCTCTCTCTCATCTTTCTTTCTTTCTCTCCTTCCTTCCTTCCTTCCTTCCTTCCTTCCTTCCTTCCTTCCTTCCTTCCTTCCTTCCTTCCTTCCTTCGGAGAATAGCTTGACCCCCTCCTCGCAAATATTGGAAGACTGCTCTCCTGTCTCCCCTGGTCCTTCTCTTCCCTAGACTAGCCAGGCCCAGTTCCTGCAACCGTTCATCGTATGTTTTAGCCTGTAGTCCTCACATCATCCTGGTTGCTCTTCTCTGCACTCTTTCTAGAGTCTAAGTTTAAGACCACAACTGAGCCCAAAATTTTATGTTGTTGAGTGAGAAATTTGTTAAGTGAGTCTTGCCCCATTTTGTGACTTTCCTCGCCACATTTGTTAAGCGAATCACTGCGGTTCTTGAATTAAGTAACCCGGTTGTTAAGTGAATCTGGCGCGCACACACACACACACTCCCCGTTGACTAGGCTTGTCAGAAGGTCGCCAAAGGGGATCACGTGACCCGAGGACACTGCAACTGTCATAAATGTGAGTCAATTGTCAAGCATCTGAAGGAAAACTATGCGATCCCTGGGGATTGCCATAGTGGTCATAGGTATGAAAAACGGTCGTAAGTCACTTTTTTCAGGGCTGTTGTAACTTCGAACGGTCACTAAATGAACTATTGTAAGTCAAGGACTACCTGTATTTTGGCTGGATAGCGGAGAAAAAATGATAGCACTCACACAATGCCCTCAATCCTCCTCCTCCTCCTTTTAACGACCCCATAATCCCTTGCAGCGTGGACTCTGGGCAACTGATTGGAGCTGAGTGTTTACTGGCCGGATGCCTTTCCTGTCGCTAGTGCGGAGTTATATACAGCAGATAAATTCTCATCATGCCCAGAGAGAGAAATATCTGCCTCTACTGAGGATCGAACTCTCAACCTCCTGATTGTGAGGCGAAAGATGTCCACTTCTAGGCTGTACCACTCCCACAATACCTTCAGCCTAGTGAGAAATTCACCCAGAAGATAAATGGAAGTATAAGTTTAGTTTAGTTTAGTTTAAGTTTAAGTTTAAGTTTAAGTTTAAGTTTAAGTTTAAGTTTAAGTTTTAGTTTTAGTTTTAGTTTTAGTTTTAGTTTTAGTTTTAGTTTTAGTTTATTGTCATTGCACCTCGTACCATGAAATCAAACACCATCTTCAGTGCACATCACGACCATGAAAATAAACACAAACACACATCCTTCACACTCCACACATTGAATGGAAAACCCCTGATATTGCATTCATATTGCACTATTATACAGCAGAATTCAAAAGAGCTACTGCCCTGGGATAGAAGTTGTTTTTCAGCCTATTTGTCCTTGTTTTTAATTATCCTGTACCAGCTGCCAGATGGTAATAGTTAAAAAAAAAGGGGGGGTGCCCAGGATGAGATGGATCTTTGAGGATGTTTTGAACTTTCTTAAGGCAGCGGGAGCTATAAAGCTCTTCCAAAGAGGGGAGAGGGCAACCCATGATCCTCTGAGGGGCAATGACCTTCACCCTCTGGAGTGGCTGCCCTATCTGCCCCTGTGCAATTGGCAAACCAGACAGAGGTGCAGTATGTTAAAATGCTCTCTCTGGTGCAGCGGTAGAAGGTCACCAGCAGTTTTTCATTCAGTTGTTTCCTGAGAAGTCTCAGGTAGTATAATCTCTGCGGGGGCCTTTTGACCAGGGCTGCAGTGTGACCACCCCAGGTCAGGTCCTCTTTTATGGTAACACCCAGAAACTTAAAACTGGCCACTTGCTCCATTTGGTCTCCATGGTTAAGCAAGGGTTGAATGTCTGATCTGTTCCTTCTATAGTCCACTATAAGCTCCTTGGTCTTATTGGTGTTGAGGACCACGTTACTGTCTTATTTTTCATTCTTGTAAGTCCTTGACTTACAACAGTCCATTCAGTGACTGTTCAAAGTTACAATATCACCAAAAGAAATGACCATTTTTCACAATTACAACCGTGGCAGTGTCCCCATGGTCACACTATTAGAATTCAGATAGTTGGAAACTGACTCGTATTTATGACGTTTGCCGTGTTCCAGGGATCACCTGATCCCCTTTTGCGACCTTCTGGCCAGCAACGTCCACGGGGAAGAGAGATCCACTTAACAACCGTGTTCCTAACTTAACAACTGTGGTGATTCACTTAACAACGGTGGCAAGAAAGGTTGTAAAATGGGGCAAAACTCACAAGCCTCGCTCAGTAACGGAAATTGTGGGCTCTTGTGGCTGTAAATCAAGGAGTACCTATAGATTAAATCATAGACTAGCAAAAGTTATCCCAGTTTCTTCAGATACATCATTTCAGGTTGAGATCTGTTATTAACGCCTCATGGTAGAGGTGAAAAAAGTCAAAATGGCAGCCTCCACGGTGCAATGATTCAAAAATCGGATCAGAGTTGGAAGGAACCTTGTAGGTCATCTAGTCCAACCCCCTGTCCAAGCAAGAGACCCTGCCTACACCATTTTTGACCAATGGCATACCAGTCTTTTCTTGAAAGCTTCCAGATTTTTCTGACCTCCTCCAGCATGGATGTTCCTGGCCATCTTCTTTTTATTGTAAAAACGGGGTACATCTGACATCCCAGAATATGTGGCTCCCAAAAGCGGGCTCCATTCCTGAGATTTCCTTGGGCCTCAGTGTACCCCCATTGCTTCTGGAGAGCCCCGAAAATGGGAAAGAGCAAAGCTTGAATAGGTAAACCATGTTTGTGTAAAGGTTTAACCACGTTTAGCAACACCCCAAGTGTGTCATAGCCACAACAAACATTTAATGTCATAGAATAAGTGTCCAGGGTGGACAGGGAAAAAAAACTGTACTGCAAGTTAGCCAAGGAAGCAAATTATAAGCATAAAGACGCTTCCTGGAAGATAATTTTTGAAAGAGAAGCTTGATGGAAGGTTAATATGGAAGAAACCACAATTGGATGAATGACACAGGCTCACAGCAAGTCCAAAAACAAAGGAGGTTTACCATTTAAATCAGGGTTTTTCGAGCTTGGCCACTTTAAGGAGTATGGACTTCAACTCCCAGAATTGCCCAGCTTACATGGGAGTTGAAGTCCACCCATGTTAAAGTAAGCAGGCTGAGGAATTCTGGGAGTTGAAATCCACAGGTCTTAGGGCATTCTGGCTGGAGGATTCTGGGAGTTGAAGTCTACCCATCTTAAAACATGTTGGCTGGGGAATTCTGAGAGTGGAAATCCACCCTTCTTAAAGCAGGCTGGCTGGGGAATTCTGGGAGTTGAAGTCCATCCATCTTAAAGTAAATAAGCTGGGGAATTCTGGGAGTGGAAGTCCACTTATCTTAAAGCATGTTGGCTGAGGAATTCTGGGACTTGAAGTCCATCCATCTCAAAGTAAATAAGCTGGGGAATTCTGGGAGTTGAAGTCCACCCTTCTTAAAGCAGGCTGGCTGAGGAATTTTGGAAGTTGAAGTCCACCCCTCTTAAAGTGGCCAGCATTGAGAAACACCAATCTGAATTATTATTATTATTATTATTATTATTATTATTATTATTATTATTGCTGTTGTTATTGCTGTTGTTATTATTGTTGTTGTTTTGTTGTTTTGTTGTTGTTGTTACTACTATTACTATTACTACTTTTACTATTACTACTACTATTATTACTACTATTACTATTACTACTATTACTACTACTATTACTATTATCATCATCATTATTATTATTACTATTATTATTATTATTACTATTATTATTACTACTATTACTATTACTACTATTACTATTACTACTATTACTATTATTACTACTATTACTACTACTATTACTATTATCATCATCATCATCATTATTATTACTATTATTATTACTACTATTACTATTACTACTATTATTATATATATTTTTAATATGGAAACTTGCAAACCAAGATGATGATTCTGGATTTGTTCCTCCATCCCAGGACAAACAGCTCTAAACATTGCCATCGAGAGGCGTCAGTACGACATCACTCAGACCCTGATCGAGAAAGGCGCGGACGTCAACGCCCATGCCCAGGGCGTGTTCTTTAATCCCAAACGCAAACATGAAGGGTTTTATTTTGGTAAGGGTCTGACAGAAGCTGAGTATGGTGAAAAGAAGCTGTTCAACAGGTCGAGCCAGAGTGGTCAACTAACACAAAGTCACCGAGCTGGCTTTCATGGCTAAAGTGGGACTAGAACTCACCATCTCCTGGTGATTGGCCCAAAGTCACCCAGCTGGCTTTCATGGCTAAGGCAGGACTAGAACTCACAGTCTCCTAGTGATTGTCCCAAAGTCACCCAGCTTGTCTTCATGGCTAAGGGGAGACTAGAACTCACAATCTCCTGGTGATTGGCCCCAAGTTACCCAGCTGGCTTTCATGCCTAAGGCAGGACTAGAACTCACAGTCTCCCGGTGATTGGCCCAGCCAGTTTTCATACCTAAAGCAGGACTAGAACTCAACTTTGAGCCTGACCCTCTCTCTCAGTCCAACCTACCTCACAGGGGTTGTTGTTGTGGGGAAAATCAGAGGAGGAATATGTGTTGGATACATTTGCCACCTTGTGTTATTTGTAAAAATAATAAAGGCGGGATATGAATAAATAATATAAATCACATAATATGGCAACGTCCGGACAGCAATGACCAAAAGTTACATCCTTGACATGCAATGCTAATTTAGCCTCGCAATTATCCTAAATTGTGACAGTCGTTTTTGTGGTCCTCCAAACTCCAGTGTGTGGTTTTAAAAGTTGTGTATAGTCATGCTGTTATTTTTGGTTTTGTTTTGTTTCTATTTTGTGTTTATTAACTGCCCATCTTCCTTTAATATAAAGATTTGTTTCCTGGGATGGGAATTGTACTGAATTCCAATTTGTTATGTTCCCTTTGTTGTTTTTGTTCCACTCCTTAATAAATGCATAATAATACCGGTAACCCATCTTAAATAATAAATCAAGATTTAATCATGATAGTTTATGTTATTGATCAAGGTGTGGTTACAAATGAAACATGACAAAGAAAATATTATTTTTAGCAATCGCTGATCAATCTTAGTTCTTCTGTCTGGTGAAATAAATGTGTGATTGTTGGCTTCATAATTATTTTATTCCTTGCTTGACAGAAAAATACTTGTGTATTCGGATACCATGCAAAGCTCCCAAACTTTTTCTTAAGGCAAATTATCACATCATTTTTCAAACTGCTGTCAAACTACGATCTGATGATGTCTGTTGCATTCCAAATTCTGCCAGTCTGTCTATTTATCTATGTGCCTATTTCTCTCCCTCTCTCTCTCTCCCTTTTTATTTTTATTTTTCCTTCTTTCCTTCTTTCTTTCTTTCTTTCTTTCTTTCTTTCTTTCTTTCTTTCTTTCTTTCTTTCTTTCTTTCTTTCTTTCTTTCTTTCTTTCTCTTTCCATTTTTTATCAATTCTTATCTACTATCTACAAATCCATCCACCCATCCTTATCTCTGTCTCTCTGCCCCTCTGTCTCCCTTTCTATGTATCCATCCTTACCTATCTCCTATCTGTCTATTTCTGTCTTTCTTTCTCTTTCTCTCTCTATCTGTCTATCTACCTTATCTAACCATCCTACCCTATCTCCTTTTTTTGTATCTGCCTGCCTGCCTGCCTGTTTGTCTGTCTGCCTGTGTATCTACATCATCTATCTATATCTTTCTATCCATCTGTCAACTCTCTGTCTCTCTATCTATTGTTTATGTATGTATGTGTGTATGTATGTGTGTATGTATGTATGTATGTATGAATGAATGAATGTATGTATGTATGTATGTATGAATGAATGAATGAATGAATGAATGAATGAATGAATGAATGAATGAATGAACAACTTGCCACCAGAAGTTGTGAATGCTCCAACACTGGAAGTTTTTAAAAAAGATGTTGGATAACCATTTTTCTGAAGTGGTGGAGGGTTTCCTGCCTAGGCAGGGGGTTGGACTAGAAGACCTCCAAGGTCCCTTCCAACTCTGTTTATTCTATTCTATTCTATTCTATTCTATTCTATTCTATTCTATTCTATTCTATTCTATTCTATTCTAAATTCTATTCTATTCATGTATCTATCTGCCTGCCTGTCTGTCTTGTCTGTCTGTCTATCTATATCTATTTATCTATGTATCCATCCATCCATCCATTCATCCACCCACCCACCCACCCACCGATCTATCCACCTACCAATCCATCCATCCATCCATCCATATTATTTTAATTAAACTTGTATCCGTGTTCCTTTAAATCTTGTGAGATTTTTGAAGTTTTTGAGCTTTCATGGACCTGAACAAAAAAAAATGAAAATTATATTGCAGGCGAGACTCCTCTGGCGTTAGCCGCCTGCACCAACCAGCCAGACATCGTCCAGCTCTTGATGGAGAACAGTAAGACGGACATCATGTCTCAGGATGCCCGCGGGAACAATATCCTCCACGCCTTGGTGACCGTGGCGGAAGACTTTAAGACCCAAAACGACTTTGTCCGGCGGATGTACGACGCCATCCTCTTGAAAAGCAGAAGCCGGGATTTGGAGACAATGAAGAATAAAGACGGTTTAACGCCTCTGCAGCTGGCAGCCAAAACAGGGAAGTTAGAGGTAGGCCAAACTACGGGGTAATCCTCGACTTATGACAGTTCAGTTAGTGACCGTTACAACGGCACTGAAAAAAGTGACTTAACGGCCGTTTTTCACACTTAACAACCTCTGCACCAGCCCCAGGTGTCAACTCATAAAACATTTTCTATGCCCGTTTTATAGTTGCCAACAGAAAGGGGAGAAGGAGATGGAACAGCTGACAGGGAGTGGGAGTGTGGCTCCGGTGGTTGCGGAGGAAACTGGGGAAGGGCACAGGTCGGCTGGGCAGTCAGAGGAAAACTCAGGCCCATCCCCTTTTCATCCTAGGGCACACAGGGAGGAGTGGATAAGGGAGAAACGCGAGTGGCATGGTCTAAGGGGGAGGAAGGGGCCCTGATCCCCTTAAATGGGCTGCAGCTGGGAGGACTGGTTAAAAGAACAAACTGCGCATGGCAAAAGTTGCTGGAAGTTGCCGTTTTTCACACTTAACAACCTCTGCACCAGCCCCAGGTGTCAACTCATAAAACATTTTCTATGGCCGTTTTATAGTTGCCAACAGAAAGGGGAGAAGGAGATGGAACAGCTGACAGGGAGTGGGAGTGTGGCTCCGGTGGTTGCGGAGGAAACTGGGGAAGGGCACAGTCTGGCTGGGCATTCAGAGGAAAACTCAGGCCCATCCCCTTTCATCCTAGGGCACGCAGGGAGGAGTGGATAAGGGAGAAACACGAGTGGCATGGTCTAAGGGGGAGGAAGGGGCCCTGATCCCCTTAAATGGGCTGCAGCTGGGAGGACTGGTTAAAAGGACAAACTGCGCATGGCAAAAGTTGCTGGAAGCAACGTGTGCATTATTCTTGTCGGACCTTATCACTGTTTTGGCTTCCTCCCAACTGTGGTTGCTGCGTTATCTGGTAGAAGTCTGCCATTAATCATCCTTGCCTGTCAGTAGTAATTCCTTCAGTGCGGTTTGTGTTGGGTTTTTTTAAATTTCGAATTAACTTTACTTTGGGTGCGGACTGCATTTACTCCTTCCGTAAACTGTTTTCTTTAAGAGTTTGATTTCCAGCCAAGGATAGTTGGACACTGGGGCCAAGTTGGAGGCATTAAAGGAACTTCCTTCTATTTTTGTGCCTTGGTTATTTTTGTGTCACACCCCGGGTCATCACAACGTGTTTCATTGGACAATATGAATTATGTGTCAGGGCTCCAACAAATCCACCCCCATTCAAATCATAAGTCTCTGGTCGCATCTCTCAGAGTTAAAAAAAATTGATTTATTAGGAGTGGCCGTGTTGGCATTACCTGGGTGCAGCCGATACTAAAATACACCATTCATTCCCCCCTTGACCCTGGTCTTCCCCCCCACCCCCTGGATGTATATTCTCCAATGGGACACATCCATAGCCAAGAGTCATCAATCATGCTCTCCAGTAATAATCTTGCGCGCCAACAGCTTTGGGCGAATATCTGAGGCATTTATGGAATGCACTGCTTTCCCCCACTCCCTTTCTGCTGGCAACTAAAAAGACCAAAGGAGTATTTTTTTTAGTTGACATTATGATATACCCAGAGGGGTGATGTTGTGGTTCGCCAGCAGCAGGTGCAGACGGCGGAGGTCTCGGAGAGCGAGGACTCAGATGAGGGGCCTGCGTGGGATGCAGGGATGGGGACAGGATCATCAGGGAGTGGAGTGTTGCCTTCGGAGGGGCACTTGTGGCGGCTGGCAGCAGTGAGGAAGAGGACCCCGAGGAGCCTGTGCCCAGTGTGCATGCGCACAAGGCTGCTCAAGGAAAGAGCCGCTTCAGCAGCATGGGTGACTCGGGAGTAAGGCTGCAAGAGATAAAAGAGATAAAAGCCAGCTGAGAAACCACAGTTCTTTGCAGGAAGCAAAGAAGTTTTTGCACTCAAGCCTTGCGGACATTCGGACTCTCTTGGTTGGTGTTTGGACTATTTCTTGGCAACTTTATCTAGTGTTCTTGGCAGCCTTGCACCACCTTGGCAAGGCTCATTCTTACCAGAGACAATTAGTTTGAAATAGCCTTTTAATCGGGAAGGAACGGAATTCGTAAAGAATCATGAAAAGTTACCTCTGTTTCATGGTTGTTTCCTTGGAACAAGGTTTGGATCAGAACAGGTGGAGGGGAAACCAGGATCAAGGGTGATAGTGAATTATGTGTCTCAGAATCAGCTACATCCAGGTCATGCCAACATGTTTGCTCCTAATGAATTCTTTGAAGCTTTTTGAAGTTTGGCTCAAGGCTCATGATTTAATTAGGGCGATCGCTGGAATCCAGGATCATGTGAGCAAAATTCAGATGCTTGGCAACTGACTCATACTTATGACAGTTGCTGTGTTCCAAGGTCACGTGATCCCCTTTTGCGACCGGGTTACTAACTTAACAAAGGCTATGATTCACTTAACAATCGCAGCCAGAAAGGTCGTAAAATGGGGCAACATACATTTTGGACTCCATGGTAGTCGTAACTCGAGGACTACCTGTACATAAAAGTAGTCCTTGACTTACGACCATTTGTTTAGTAACTTTTTGAAGTTACCACATCGGTGAAAAAAAGGGACTTACGACCAGTCCTCACGTTTACGACGGTCGCAGCATCTCCGTGGTTGCGTGGTCAAAATTTGGGCACTTGGCAACTGGTTCACATTTATGATAGGTGGCAGCATCCCGGGGCCATAGGATCACCATTTGTGACCTTTCCAGATGGCTGGATTCACTTAACGACTGTGTGATTCTCTTCACAACTGCAGTGATTTGCTTAACAACCATGGCAAAATGGTCATAAAAATCAGGGATGTCAATGCACACTGGTTGCCAAGTGCCAAAATTTTGATCACATGACCACAGGGTTGCTATGTCAGTTATAAGTGTGAGGACTGGTCATTTTTTTTCTGTGCTATTATAACTTTGAAATGTGCTAAATGAACGGTTGTAAGTTGAGGACTAACTGTATTATACATTAAGTAGGAGATATTTTTAAAAAATCAAGATGCTGTCCAGAGCTTTCATTGCATCATTGTGGCTCCATCTTGACTCTTTTGACCCCTTCCATGAGAACATCCTGCCCTTAACTTGAACCTCTGTTTTCTTCAGAGAAGAGGGCTCAAATTTTTGAGCAGAGTTCATATCCAGGAACCCCCATTTTACTTTTCGTAGTGCCTATGTGTAACCCTAAAACAGCGTTTGTTAACCTCAGCAACTTTAAGCTATATGGACTTCCAGAATTTTCCAGCCAGCAAGGATTCTGCTTGAGAAAATCCTGATTCTGGACAGGCTGACAACCCTGATCTGGATTTTGGAACTCTGGACTGGATTTTGACTATTCATCTGCGTATAAGGCTAGCTGGGCAATTCCAGGAGTTGAAATCCACCCCGCTTAAAGCACTCTGGCTTGGGAATGGTGGGAGTTAAAGCCCACTCATCTTAAAGCATACTGGCTGGGGAATTCTGGGAGTTGAAGTCCACTTATTTTAAAGAAAATTGGCTGGGCAATTCTGGGAGTTGAAGTCCACATGGCTTAAAGTCAGGGGTGAGATTCAATTTTTTTAACAACCGGTTCTGTGGGCGTGGCTTAGGTGGTGGGTGTGGCTCAGTGGTCATGTTATTGGCTGGGCATGGCCAACTCAATATCACTCACATTGAGGCACGCATCTCCTCGCCTGGCCTCTCATGACTGTGGGGATGCTGCAATAGTCGTAAGTGTGAAAAATGGTCATGTCACTTTTTTCAGTGCCATTGTAACTTTGAATGGTCCCTCCACACAAGCAAAGTACCAGCAAAGGAGGGAAAAATAACTCCAGAGACGTTCCTGAAACAGGAAGTCTAGTCCTGCCAAGAATGTAATAAGGGTTAACGGAGAGGCAGTTTCTGTAAGCAACACCAGAATGTTTCCTTCCTGCCTTCCTTACAGGATTAGTCCAGTAATTTCTTCTAACAACCAGTTCTCCGAACTGCTTAGAATGTTAACAACCAGTTCTAGCGAATAGGTGTGAACTGGTAGAATCCCACCCCTGCTTAAAGATATTGAAACCTCCCTTCCTTGTCTTTATGCAGTCTGGACTCTTAACTTGTCCTTTTCTTGACTTGGATCGTTTTAGATTCTGAAGTACATTCTCAGCAGAGAAATCAAGGAAAAACCCATCCGTAGCCTTTCCAGGAAGTTCACCGACTGGGCTTATGGCCCCGTCCAGTCCTCTCTTTATGACCTCACAGAATTGGACACCACTTCAGAAAACTCATTACTGGATATCATTGTCTATAATGCAAATATTGGGGTAAGTCCTTGGATCAGAGTGTTCTCAAAGTAACTGTGCTTCCGTTTTTCAAGGTCTTTCTTTCTTTCTTTCTTTCTTTCTTTCTTTCTTTCTTTCTTTCTTTCTTTCTTTCTTTCTTTCTTTTGTCTCTCTCTCTGTTTCTCTCTCTCTCTGTTTCTCTCTCTCTTTCCTCTCTTTCTCTTTGTCTTTTCTTCCTCTCTCTCCTTTCCCTTCCGCTCTCCTTTTCTCCCTTTCTCTCTCTCTCTCTTTCTCTCTCTCTCTCTCCCTCTCCCTCCCTCTCTCTCTCTCTCTCTCTCACACACACACACACACACACACACACACACACATTTTCTCTCTGTATCTATCTTTTCATTAGGGGCTATAAGGATTGAAATGGATACTTACAGCACTTTTCAAACTTTATCACGCTCCTGTTTGGTACATTTTCACATTTGGGGGAGGTGTGTAAGGATTGAATTTCAGGAAACCCCTGTTAAAAGCCTGAGCCAGTGTTTCTCGATCTTAGCAGATTTCAGATGTGTGAACTTCACCTCCCAGAAATGGGGAATTGCCACAGACAACGAATGCAAAACAGGCTGTCTGAAAGAGGTTGACATAAATGGTTATATAATAGATGCACATGGAACAATAATCAAAAAACAGTCCCAAGTCCTGAGATCCAGGTCAGGGTTCCCAGCCAGTCCATATGTCAGCATCTCACAAATAGAATCCACACAAATATCACACAAGAGCTGGAGATCTGATCTTGTTTCCAGCAAAGAGAACATGACTCAGGAACAAAGGGAATTATTAAATCAGGTCTCGGCCAGCGGCCTTTAATCAAGAGATTTACAGGTAGTCCTCGACTTACAACCAACATTGAACTCAAAATTTCCATTGCTCCCACATGATCCACACAATTTTACAACCCTTTTAAGCGAATCACTGCAGGTATTAAGGGAATCATAAGGCCATTAAGTGAATCCGGCTTGCTAAGTGAGAAATGTGTTGAGTGAGTCTGCCCCATTTTACAACCTTGGTTGCCACAGTTGTTAAGCGAATCACTGCAGTTGTTAAGTTAGGAACAGGGTTGTTAAGTGAATCAGGCTTACCCATTGACTTTACTTGTCAGAAGGTCGCAAAAGGGGATCTCAAAACCACGGGACACTGTGACCGTCATAAACATGAGTCAGTTGTCTGAATTTTGATCATGTGACCACGGGGATGCTGCAATGGTCATACGTGTGAAAACGGCCATAAATCACTTTTTCCAGTGCTGTCGCAACTTCTAACAGTCACTGAACAAAGTCTTATAAGTCGAGGACTAACTGGTTTTATGTATGGATGTAGGGATGCAATGGCTCAAGTGCTAAGGCGCAAAGCTTGTCGATCAGAAAGGTCGGCAGTTCGGCAGTTCGAATCCCTAGCGCCGCGTAACGGAGTGAGCCCCCGTTCCTTGTCCCAGCTTCTGCCAACCTAGCAGTTTGAAAGCATGTAAAAAAAAAATGCAAGTAGAAAAATAGGAGCCATTTTGATGGGAAGCTGGGGGTGGGATTCTACCCGGTTCAGACCGGTTCGGGTGAACCGGATGTTAAAGTTACAGCTGGTTCGCCGAACTGATATTTCAACCAACTAGTTGGCCCCGCCCCTCCCACCCCTCTCCTCCCCTCTCCAAGCATCCCATTTTCAATGGAGCTAAGTGCAGGATCCGTGCAGAGGCTCTGGGAGGAGGGAGAAATGGGCCTTCTGGAAGTCCAGAAATGGGCCTGTTTCGGGCTTCCAGTGGGCCTCCAGAGATTGGGGGAGGCTGTTTTCACCCTCCCAGATGCCCGGGAGAGGCCTCTGGGCCCTTGGGAGAGTGAAAACGGCCTCCCCTGAGCTCTGGAGACCCATCTGAAGCCGGAAACAGCAAATTCCGGTAGCCTCCCCCCCCCCCCTACCATGGCCCCACCCACCCAGCAACCGGGCAGCGAACTGGTCGCTGGGATTTTTGAATCCCAACCCGGTGGGAATGGAAACGGCGTTCCGTGCGCCTTCGGTGTTTAGTCATGCTGGCCGTATGACCACGGAGACGTCTTCGGATAGTGCTTGCTTTGAAACGGAGATGAGCACCGCCCCCTAGAGCCGGAAACGACTAGCACGCATGTGCAAGGGGAACTTTTACCTTGTGTGTGTGTGTGTGTGTGTTTGTTTGTTTATTGTGGGTCTGTTTCCTGACCTGGCCTCCCTCAAAGATGCATAAGGTCTTTCCACCCGTCCTGCCCCTGTCACTATTTTGAACTGAATTTCCTGAATACAAATGCCCAAAGTTATATATATATATATAACTTTTATATACATAAATACTGTGTGTGTGTGTGTATATATAATATATGTTTTCTGAGGTTCTCGCGGGTATTTGTATGTGGATCTTTGGTTATTCGGGTTTTCTCCCGCGTAAGATTGGAAGTATCTAGGCAACGTTTCGATGAAGTCTCATTCATCATCTTCAGGCTTGTGTCTTCAGCTCTGTGCTTCTCAGATTGAAGTTGAGTCAACTTCAATGGCACCAAAACCCTAGCCACTATAGAAAACCCCAGCCACAGAATCATCAGAGAAGCCATAGAGATTGAAAAAAGACCAGAAAGCATGAATAGAAGAGATGATTCCACCAGACTGTCAATCATTTGGAAGCCTGCACTCACCAACAAAAAAATCTCCACACCACTAGCCAGGCAAACACCTGGGCACAAACAGATCCCCCCTGATACCTCCAGCTCAAACACACCCCAACCAGGCACCCAGATGAAACCTAGCTTCCTAACAAATGATAGCCGTCCATTTACTCAGAGTCAAGCTTCACTAAAGGCCTCCAATACTGGAACACAATGTTGCCAGCCAATCAAGACACAAAAAGAGCCACAAAACAGACAGAAGATATTAGAAACACCAATCAAGCAGAACACAGCAAACTCCAAGACCAATAAACACAGACCAAGACTAACAACCAATCAGGATGAAGAAAAAACCATTCTGGCACAGCAGTAGGCTGCCCCAAATTTAAAACTGAAATGGCTGTGAAAGTCTGACTCACAGATGAACACTATACAGAAGCCTGATGATGGCAGATGAGATTCTGCCGAAACATTGCTACAACTTTAAAAGCACAACTACAATGACGTGGGAAAATACCCGAACAAAGCTGAATACCATGCATGTAAGTACCCGCGAAAACTTAAGAAAACATATATATCACAGCCAATGACCCAAGAGATTACAGCACAAGACCCAGGATGTCAAAACAATAGAACTCAGAAGGTCATCACACAGCCCATTACCCAGGTCGTTACAACACAGGAGGCTGATAGACACATAGCCAGTACGTCAGCCACACAGGTTCTTACGAAAAAGCCAACTAATCTGCAAACATCAACTCCATCAACCAATCAAGAAATAACAACACAGACAACCAGCCCGCTTACAACAGAGCTAGCACCTCCCCACCAGTCTTTATAGAGAGACAGCAGCTCCGATCACGCTTTGCTCCCACAAGCACGAAGCCAAAAGCACCAGCCTGAAGATGGCGAGTGGGACCTATATATATGTATATATTTGGCATTTGTATTCAGGAATTTTATAGATATCTTTTAATGCTGCATTCATCATATTCAGTTGGCAGCCCAGCTGTCGTGGCTTGACAAGTTGTATTCCTGGGGTGAAGACCTCTTTAAAAAAATGTTGTTGTGGCTTTTGATCCAGCTGGTAGTGGAGACAGAATCAAAACCAACCCAGGCCTTCCTTGCAGGCTTCCAAAAATCTTGGAAACATCCCAGAGGCATCAGAAGGGAGGGGTTCAAATCCGTAAGACAACAGATGCAGCATCAGTCTTGAAGCTTCACATCTCCCGTAAACCTTAGTTTAATTCTGGTTTATTTACCAGGGTGGACAGGCTAAAAAATTCAGTGTCACTCTTGATGTTCTCATTCATTTGAGATGCCTTCAGGGCCCCACGTTTCTTAATTTCTAGCATAAATTGTGCCACTTGCTGAATAAAATGTCTGTTTGGACAGGAAGTGCAATTATTTTCAGCAGTCCTTGACTTATAATGACAATTGAAGCTTAAATTTTTTTTTATGCTAAACCAAACAGTTGTTAAATGAATTTTGCCCCTGATGGGGAGTCAGGCTTAAAAACACAAAAAGAAATAGAAATAGAAATATATATATAATAGAAATATATAAAAATAGTAGAAATAAATAGAAATAGAAATATATAGTAGTAATAGAAATATAGAAATAATATGTAGAAATATATAAAAATAATAGAAATATATAAAGTAATGGAAATAAATATAAATATATATATAAAAATAATGGAAATAAATAGAGATATATATAAAAATAATGGAATTAAATAGAAATATAAGTATATAGTAATATTAGAAATATAGAAATGTAGAAGTAGAAGTATATAGAAATAACAAATATATAAATAATGGAAATAAATAGAAATATATAAAAATAATGGAAATAAATAGAAATAGATAGTAATATTAGAAATATAGAAATAATATGTAGAAATATATAAAAATAACAGAAATATTAAAATAATAAATAGAAATATATATAAAAATAATGGAAATAAATATAAACCGAAATAGATAGAAATAATGTGTAGATTATTATTAATTTGTCGAAATGGGAGAAATCCATTTTGATCTTCAGGGATATGTGTGTTTAAAACCTGTTTTAGTCTATTGGCTATTATAGAAGAGAATAGTTTGTAATCTGCATTCAGGAGCGAGATTGGTCTATAATTATTAATACGTCTATGATCTAGGTCCTCCTTCGGGATCAGCGAAATTAAGGCTCCCCTCCACGAGTCCGGCATCTTGGCTACTAGGAGTACCTCATTGAATACTTCCAGCATCAGTGGTCCAATTTGTTCTATGATTGTTTTGTAAAGTTCTACAGGTATCCCATCCGGTCCTGGCGCTTTATTGTTACTTTGCTTCTCTATTGCTGACTTCAGTTCGGACCATGTTATATTTTTGTTTAATAATTCTATCTCTTCCTCTCCAATTGCTTTATCGTTCGCTTCCTCTAGGTATTTCATTATTTTGTCCTCACAGACTTCTTTCTTTTTGTATAATTTCCCAAAGTATTTGAAAGTGATCTCTTTTTTCTTCTCTATCTCCTCTTGCAAATTGCCCCTCTCGTCTATTAATTGGTGTATTGTTCTTTTTTCTTTCGTTTTTTTAAGTTTGTGGGCTAGCCATCTCCCTGGCTTGTTTGCATGCTCAAAATAAATTTGTTTGGTCATTTTCAGACTAATCTCCAATTTTTCTTGTTCCAGTAAATTTAGTTTATGTTTAGTTGTTATTAACTGATTCTGTATTCTTTGATTTTTGGGGTTCTTTTGTAGTTGGGTTTCTAAATCCTTAATTTCTTGTTGTAAGTTACTTTGTTGGGCATACTTTCTTTTATTTCTCATAGCGTTGTAAGAGATTGTTATTCCTCTTATAAATGCCTTCATTGTGTCCCATATATTTTGTTTCGAAGTTAGTTCATTATTATTTTCCTTTAAGAAGAATTTCAGTTCTTCTTTCACTTTATTAGTATATTCTTCTTCTTTTATTAAGTGAGTATTAAGAGTCCATCTTCTCTTTGGTTTTCTTCTACCTCTCCAGGTTATTTGAATTGGGTTGTGGTCAGCCCAGTAGTTTGGTAAGATTTCGCTATCTTTGATTTCATTAATTAATTCACCATTTATCCAAGCCATATCTATTCTTGTCCAAATTTTGTGTGGGTTAGAGTAATAAGTAAACTGTTCTTTTTGGGGGTTTAGTTTTCTCCAGATATCTACCAGATTCAGTTCATTCATCATATCCTTACATGGCTTCGAAAATTCTCTTTTTCCTTTTTTATTCTTACTCATGTTACTATGATCCTTCCGGTAGTCAGCAATAGAGTTAAAATCGCCAATCAGACAAATATTGCCTTTTTCGAAATCTATTATTTTTTGGTGGAGATGTTTGAAAAATTTACCTTGATCATCATTTGGGGCATAGATTACTACCAGTAAAAATGTAATGCCATTAATTGAAGTTTGTACCACCAGAGTTCTTCCTTCAGGGTCCGCCCAGATTAATTCCGCTTTTAAATCATCTCTCATATATATTGCAATACCTTTCTTTTTGTGCTTATCTGCTGGTGCTGTAAATAATTTTCCCAGTTTTGGACAATCTAGAAATTTCTCCTCACTTTTCCTAATGTGTGTTTCTTGTATGCAAATTATATCAACGTTTTGTTTTATTAGTTTGGTTAGAATCCTCTTCCTTTTAGCTCTTGAATTTAGGCCGTTTATATTGATGGAAAGGATTTTCCTTCCTTCCTCCATTTACTTAAGTCTGCCTCGCTTTTTGTCTCGTAATTATACGACTCTCTTCTTGTGGTTGATATGGGGATGTTTCTACTCTTTCTTGTTGTAAGTTGTCTTTCCCTTGAGTTTGGACGGGTCTTTCTTCTTTGTTCCTATGGCGACATTTCAGAATTCTATGAAGCCCATCCGGAAAAACAATTTGCATTTATGTTTTTGGACGCTGAAAAAGCATTCGACAATTTAAATTGGCATTTTTTAATTCAAAAAATATACAAGATGAACCTCGGCACTAGATTCGAAAACGTCGTCACTACAATTTACCACACCCAACAGGCAAATATTCTAATAAATGGGGAACAAACTGGCCCGATAAAAATAGAAAAAGGGGTAAGACAGGGTTGCCCTCTCTCTCCTCTGCTTTTCATATTCGCCCTAGAATCTCTTTTGACGTATATTAGGCAAAATTCGAGAATTAGAGGACTGAGGATTAAATCAGAAGAGTATAAAGTACAAGCCTTCGCTGACGATTTGGGTTTTTTTCTGGAGGAGCCCATAGAAAAAGGACATATCTTATTAGAAGAACTAGAACGATTTGGAGAAGTCGCAGGATTTAAAATTAATAGGGGAAAAACGAAATTAATGTCTAAAAATTTAACAGGAGACCAGAATAAAGAACTGGAGACAATAATGGGAATACAGGAGAAATAATGTGTAGAAATAGATGGAAATATATAAAAATACAGATCATCCTCAACTTACAACCACAATTGAGCCCAGAATTTCTGTTGCTACGCGAGACAGTTGCTAAGTGAATTTTGCCCCATTTTACGACTATTCTTGCCACATTTGTTCAGTGAATTGCTGTAGTTGTTGAACTAGTGTCACGGTTGTTAAGCAAGAATTGTGAAGTGCCTTTTGGCTCATTTTGCCACCTTTCTTGCCGTGCTCGTTAAGGGAATCACAGTTGTTAAGTTTGTCATATGGTCATTAAGCGAATCAGGTTTCCCCCCCCCCCTTGACTTTGCTCATCAGAAGGTCTCAAAAGGGGATCACATAACCCCGGGTGGGATTTACCGGTTCACCGAACCGGTAATTAAAAATGATAAAATTAGGGTATCGGTTCGCCCGAACTGATTATTTTGCCTGGATTAACCTGATGTTGTGGTTAGCCGACAGCAGGTGTGGATGGCGGAGGAGAGCGAGGACTCAGATGAGGGGCCAGGACCATTAGGGAGTGGACTGCTGCCTTCAGAGATTGTGGGGGCTGGCAGCAGTGATGAGGAGGTTCCCGAGGAGCCTGTGCTAACTGTATGTGAGCGCAGGATTGCTCGCAGGAAAGAGCAGCTACAACAGCATGGGCGACTCGGGAGTAAGGCTGCAAGATAATGGCCCCTCCTTCAAGAAGATAAAAGCCAGCTGTGAAACAAACATTCTTTGCAGAAGGCAAAGACGTTTTGAAACTCCAGCCTCGTGGACATTCCAGTATCCTGAGTTTGTATTTGAAGATTCTTGTATTGCAAATTATTTCTTGTCTCTTATCTTTTGGCAAGTCTGGCACAGTTTGGCAAGGCTTGTGCTTATCACCGCTAATTATTTTGTAATTATTTTGTAAAAGCATTATAAGGTTTCTGTTCCTTTTGAATTGTGTTTGATTTGTTGGAAAAGGGCATGGGTCAGAACAGCTGAAGAGATAGATGATCTCTCTCCCTTTTTAATCCATTTCCACCCCTCCACAAAACAGAATCGTCACGAAATGCTGGCTCTGGAACCGCTTCATTCCTTACTCCGGATGAAGTGGAAAAGATTCGCCCGGCACCTCTTCTTCCTCTCCTGCTGCCTGTACTTCATCTACAACCTCATCTTGACGTTGATCTCCTACTACAGGCCTCACACGAAGCAGGTATTCTGGGCAGGTGGATCCCCGGGGGAGCCATCTTTCATAAACTCCCATCTATAGGTAGTCCTAGAACAGGGGTGTCCAACCTTGGCAACTTTAAGACTTGTGGACTTCAACTCCCAGAATTCCTCAGCCAAGGTTGGACACCCCTGTCCTAGAATGTACGACCGCAACTGGGAGCAGAATTCCCATGGCTGAGCGAGGTGGGTTGTTGAGTGAGTTGCGCCTGCTTTTATGACCTCTTGCCTGGCATGGTCGCTGAGTGCATTGCTGCCATTGTTAAGTGAATCACGGCATTGTTAAGCGAATCTGGTGTCCTCCACTGACTTTGTCGGTTGGAAGCTGGCTGGGGAAGCTGCAAAGGGCAAATCACGTAACCTCGGGATGCGGCAAGGATTATAAATAGAGGTAGCCAGAATCAGAATAGAGCTGGAAGGGACCTTGGAGGTCTTCTAGTCCAACCCCCTGCTCAAGCAGGAGATCTGATACCAGTGGTGGCCAACCAGTGGGCTGGGGACCACTGGTGGTCCGCGAGAAAATTTTGGTAGTCCGCAGAGAAATGTCACCCCCAAAGCAATTAATCCAGGCTGCGCGGGAACACGAGGCTGCGCCGCCCTCATGGCCCACGGGAACACAAGGCTTGCGTTGCTTGCATTAGGAACAACATGAGGTAGTGAGGGGAGGAGGGAAAGGGAGGAAGGTGGGGGAACTTGCCCCACTTGCCCCACACGCCTGGCCTGGCCACCAGGTTGCTTCTCTCCGCTTCTTTCTTTCTTCTTCTGCTTTTGGCTACATACAAGGAAAGCAGCAAAAGTCTCTCTTTCTCTCCCCCAAACTCCGCCAGAAATGAGTCTTTGGGACCCTGCAAGGCATCCCGCTCCAAGAGGCTCCGCCGGTGCAACAAGTCTCACAAAGACTCATTTCTGGCAGAGTTTGGGGGAGAGAAAGAAAGACTTCTGCTGCTTCTGCTGCTTTCCTTGCATGAAATCAAAAGTCTCTCTCTCTCTCCCTCTCCCTCCCTCCCTCTCTCTCTCTCTCTCACTCTGAGAACAGGGCTGGAGATGGTATCCTGCGATCCCAAATAAAGAACGATCAATAGGTAGGAAAATAGGGTGGGGAATTTTCCTGCAGACTTTTTGGGGGATTTTCCCAGGGTCTCTGGTCTGCAGGATTTTAAATTATGAGTTTGGTGTTCCCTGAGGTCCAAAAGGTGCCCTATACCATTTCAGACAAGCGATTGTCCAGTCTCTTCTTAAAAACCTCCAGTGATGAAGCACCCACAACTTCTGGTGGCAAGCTGTTCCACTGATTAATTGCCCTCACTGTTAGGAAGTCACACAGAATGAATGTTTGTAAGGTGAGGACTGCCTCTAATTCTGATTTTTTTTCTGATTTTCTTTTTCGTCTCTAGCCTCCCCCATACCCTCTGGCGCTGATCGGAGAACTGAATTGGCTGCAGTTGGCGGGACAAGCCATGGTTATTTTGGGAGCCGTGTTTATTGCTATTAAAGAGGTAAGCACTGATCGGAATATTCCTCATGAATGAAAGTGAATCTACACGTCCCAGGATAAAAGTTGCAGGATCCAATCTGGGGTCGGTCCCCGGGAGGGAAGATTTTGTCTTCTGAGTTTTCAGATACCTGCTGGAATTTCACCTTCAGGGAAAATTTCTCTCTAACAGAGGATTTAATATTCTTATTGGGGATCTTGCGTGAAATTTATAGTAAAGAGAATGCATGTGTCAGGATTCCGGCAGTTGCCCCAATTAAATCATGAGTCTCAAGTCAAACTTTCAAAACTTCAAAAGGATTTATTGGGAGTTAACGTGTCCGGCACTGCCTGGGTGTAGCCGACTCTGAAGCACATCATTCATTGTCAGCCTTGACCCTGGTTTTTCCCCCCACCCCCCCTGGGTGTATCATCATTCATATTCTCCAATGGGACACATCCATAGCCCAGAGTCATCAATCATGCTCTCCAGTTAGATATTTCCGTGCAGAAACTTCAGTCACCTGGTTACTATCTTTGAAAAACCATTTATGGAATTCACTTTCGATTTCCAAGCTGCCGCACGGCTCTTTCAAACCCCTTTCCTCCCCTCCCTTTCTGTTGGCAACTCTAAAAAGACCATGGAAATATTTTATGAGTTGACAGTATATTTGATTATTCATGTATTAACTGCAGCTAGAATTCTATTTGCACAAAATTGGAAAAGTGAAGAGATCCCTACTGAAGAGAATGTGATCAGGAAAATATTAGTAGAATGTGCAGAAATGAATAAGTTAACACTTGCAATTAAAGAGAAGGAACAAACTGAGTATTGTATGATAGGGGAATCATTCCATCGATGGTTAGAGAATAAGTTTGAAAGTTAGAAACAAAAGAAGATGAGTGAAATATAGAAAATATGTTCATAGAGATAAATATGCTAATATGAGGATTTTATAATAATTAGATATATTATGTATATCAGTAATAAGCAGGGGTGAGATTCTACCTGGTCAGACTGGTTCTATAGAACCAGTTGTTATGATTCTGCGCAGTTTGGGAGACTGGCAAATTGCACCACTGGCTGGTCCCTCCCTACCCCTACCACTCTTTACCTGGCATGCGCCGCCATCAAACTTGTCTGCATTTGGTAAATTGCTATTTTTCCTTTTTTCCCCCCGACCATCAGCTGTTCTGACAATCAGCTGTGCTGGGATATTTAGATTAGCTAGAAAGCAGGAAATGGTTGGATTTCTTGCTTTCTAGCTAATCTAAAAGCAGAGCTGAACCTTCCTTAGGACTGAAGCTTCTATTTTTCAGTGCAGACTCAGGTAGCAGATGGCAGAAAGATAGATCTCTGAGTGAATCTGTGATTCTGTGAGCAACCCAATCTGCCTGCCTGCTTTGCCTGATTTTGGGTAAAAGTTGCTCTTTTTTTTTAATAAAAAAAATCAATATTTACATACATGGTGTGTTGTGAGTTAATTTTGTGAGTTTGCTTGCTAGCAAATTTTATGAGTTTGCTTGCAAGCAAATTTTATGTGACAGACTCAGGTAGCAGATTGCAGAATGGTATATCTCTGAGTGAATCTGTGATTCTGTGAGCAATTCAATCTGCCTGCCTGCTTTGTGTAATTTTGGGTAAGAGTTGCTTTTTTATATAAAAAAAATCAATATTTACATAAATATTTATAATACAAGCCATGCTCAGCCAGTCACACAACCACCAAGCCACACCCACAAATTAGGCCATGCCCACCGAACCGGTTGTTAAGAAATATGAATCCCACCCCTGGTAATAAGTTAAGAGTAGAGAATTAATACTAATGTAATAATTATGGCTGGAGACTTCAATTGTTATTGCACAAGATATTTGTACCCAACCAATATACTGTTTAATGGACGATGGATGGTTTGTGTTAAAAATAAAATAAAAAATTTACAAAATAAATAAATACATCTTTTGTATCCTGTGTGTATTTCCTCCTGCAGAGTGTAGCCATATTCTTGCTACGGCCTTCCGATCTGCAAACGATCCTCTCGGACGCCTGGTTCCATTTTGCCTTGTAAGTAACGCGATGACTTTGCTTTGCTATCCTCACGATTTAGGATGGCGATGGGAGGCTCCATTAGGGTCATAAGTCAAGGACTACCTGTAGGCGTGCTCTTTTAAGGATATTTCATTTGCCTCCAACCCCAAACACCAACCTAGGTTTGCAAGATTACAGAAATCTTCCTTTTAAACCAGTGGGGTTTTTTTTCCAATCTCAGGACAGTTTAAGACGGGTGGACTTCAACTCCCAGAATTCCCCAGCCAGCCAAACTGGCAGAGATTGAAAAATAACACTGTTTTTTACACAGACTTGCATCTTGGGGAAACATTCCTTCTGCCTAAATTGTTAAATTTAATCAAATCAGAGTTTCTTCCAGATTTGGTCACTAATCCGTCAATGTTTCTTGTGCTCAGAAGCCCCTAGATTTAATCAGCTATTAGGGAAATGCATTGCCCTGTCAGTTTTATTTAGCGGTGATAGATTCTCTAATTCATGGATCTTTAAAAGGAATAATTGTTTAACCAACCTTATCTTACTATTTAAAGCAGTTAAAAAAAACTGGGAATGCTGTAATCACTATTAGTATTTTATCTGTTTTTCTCTATCCTTTTTATATTCTTTTACTGTATTGTTTACCATTTGTATCTTTTCTTGCTTCTGTTATTGATTTTAATTGGGTTAACAGGATATTTTTACAGTTCAATAGAGAGAGAGCTTGAACTATCTATCATCTATCTATATCTACCTCTTTATCTTTATATCTCTCTAACTCAGTCTATCTATCCTCTTTATCTCTCTCCTTCTCTATCTCTCTCCTTCTCTCTCTCTCTCTCTCTTTCTTTCTTTCTATCTCTATCATCTATATCTTTATCTTTCTATCATCACTATCATATATATATATATATATCTCCCTACCTACCTACCACCTATAATCTCTCTCTATATATATATCTCCTTCTCTCTCTTTCTCTCTGTCCATCTCTCTATCTCTATCATCCATCATCTATCT
>NW_020717045.1:62457-74259 GCF_900518725.1 Notechis scutatus | reverse complement strand
CCTTTCCTTTCCTTTCCTTTCCTTTCCTTTCCTTTCCTTTCCTTTCCCTTCTCTTCTCTTACTTTCCTTTCTTCCTTTTCTTTCCCTTCCCTCCCTCCCTCCCTCCCTTCCTTTCCTTTCTTTCCTTCCCTCTTTCCTTTCCTTTCCTTCCTTCCTTCTT
The DNA here is from genome assembly GCF_900518725.1 of Notechis scutatus. Next base: position 74,099 of record NW_020717045.1, on the reverse strand, counting down.
CCCTTCCCTTCCCTTTCCTTTTTCCTGCCTTTCCTTTCCTTTTCCTTTCCATTCCTTTGTTATATCATAAATTATTTCTCTAGTTATAATTTGCAGAGATACGGAGAATCAAATTACACACGATCTCTCTCTCTCTCTCTCTCTCTCTCTCTCTCTCTCTCTCTCTCTCTCTCTCTCTCTTTCTTTCTCTCTCTCTCTCTCTCTCTCTCTCTTGCATTTTGAAATGAAAAGCAGCTGCTGGGAGCTGAAATAGGAGCGGGGAGGATTGAGCCACGATAGCAAGGGAAAGGTATTTGGCAAAACGAATTGATTTCAAAGTTTCTTGGGTTACAGCCCTTCTGGTTGTAGAAGGACTTAAGAAAAACCATCATTATGTGTGATCAGCAAGAAATTCCACTGAGCAGCTGTTAGGGGGGGTAGGAAGAAAGAAATTCCCCCAACTTTTCTTCCAAACTATGTCAGAACTATTTTTATTGGGAAAGTATCTTCTGTCAGTGCCTTTCTCATTCCTCAGTGCATTGATCGACAGAGTTGGAAAGGAACTTGGAAGTCTTCTACTCCAGAATTATCGTTTCCAAACAAGGCCGCTGTTAAGTGAATCATGTCTGATATTAGGACCTTTTTTTTGCCACGGTTGTTAAGTGAATCGCTGCAGTTGTTAATTGAATCAAAAAGTCATTAAGTGAATCTGGATTCCCCCATTGACTTTGCTTGTTTGACGTCAGGTGGGAAGATTGCAAAAGGAGATAACGTGACTTGACTTATGACCACAATTGTGCCCAAAATTTATGTGATGACCCAAAGGGGCGTGGCACAAAAGCAACAAACTCACAAAAATAGGTAAAGTCCCTTTAATTCCTCTAACTTGGCCTCCAATGTCCAGTTATCTTTGGCTGGAGAAAAAAAAAACCCTCCCAAGAACAGTTTTTAAAGGGAAGAAATTCAGTCGAACCCAAAATTAATCTAGATTATAAATAAAAACCAACACAAACCACGCTGCAGCCATTAATGAGACAGGGCAAGATAAGGAATTGCAGACTTCAAAAGATAATGAAACACACACAGTTGGGAGGACGCTAGAACCCAGATAAGACTTAACAAACAAAGATAATACAAGCTTTGCTTCCAGCAAGGTGCTATGTGCAAACCCCTTCTTTATCCTGTTTCCCCAGCTGCAGCTAATGGAGAGGATCAGGGCCCTTTCCTCCCCCGTAAACTACATAACCCACCTTGCTCCCTTCTCCGTTCCTCCCTGCGTGCCCTAGGATGAAGAGGGGGTGGCCCTGGGTCTTCCTCTGAATGCCCAGCCAGACTGTGCCCTTCCCCAGTTTCCTCCACAGCCACCAGAGCCACACTCCCACTCCCTGGCAGCTGCTCGTCCTCCCCCTCAGAATCAGATTCCAACAGGGGGCATGGCAATTTATGTTGCTAAGTGAGAAATTTGTTAAGTAAGTTTTGCCCCATTTTACAACTCCCCCCCCCAAAAAAACAAGCAAGCTCTGAGAGCACCAAGGACCCCTCATTTCAACCCTGAGCTATTAATATTTTCCTTTATTGGTACAGGACTTGAACTTACTGTCTCCTGGCTTGTAGCTTGGTGTCCTAATCACTAGGCCAAAGTGAGCCTCAAACCTAAAATTCGGTTTAATGTCTGTAGAGATTCTCTGTCATCCATGTCATGGCTGTCCCCAAAGGTTTTTATTCTGGAGGCAACTGGACTTTCTAGTTTTTTAGATAACAGAGTTGGAAGGGACCTTGTAGGTCATCTAGTCCAACCCCCCGCCCAAGCAGGAGACCCTACACCATTTCTGACAAATGGGAGTCCAATCTCTTCTTGAAAGTCTCAAGTGATGGCGCTCCCACAACTTCCGAGGGCAACTTCTGTTCCATCGGTCGATTGTTCTCAACTGTCAGAAAGTTTCTCCTTATTTCCAGGTTAAATCTCTCCTTGTTCAGTTTCCATCCTTCCTTTGAAGACATTCCAAGAAGCTTCTTTAGCTCTGACTGGATGCTGAGGAATGGAGGGATTTATATTTCTTGCAGACAGTTGTTGTTTTTTAAAATAAATATTTTATTGAACGAAACAATTAAAAACATTGAACATGGTCAGGTCGGTTTGACATAATTTTGGGTCGATATCGCATATATATATATATGTATTTTCCTATAAACAATTATCCAACTATATACATATATCCATTTGTTCATTCATATATTACATTTCTAACATCCTTCGTCTTTTTTTTATCTCATCCAATCATTTACTCTTTCTGCAACTCCTTTCCCGACTTAAGACCTTCCTCTCTGCTCCCACCAGTGATAGAATTTATTCCAAATCGCATAATATGCCGATTCATCTTTGTTTTCCATTTCTAGCGTTAACTTGTCCATTTCAGCGCATATCAAGATTTTGTTTATTACTTCTTCTTCACTTGGTATAATTGTCTTTTTCCAGTTCTGGGCAAATGCTAGTCTTGCTGCAGTAATAATGTGTATAATCAAATAAAGCTCATCTTTCTGGTATCTTTTTTGACATCATTCCTAAGAGAAAACATTCCGGTCGGTGATCTACTTTAAAAACCAACATTTCCTCCAGCCGCTTACCCGTCCTAAGCCAATATTCCTGCCAGGGGTAGGATTCAAATTTTGTAACAACCGATTCTGTGGGCGTGGCTTAATTTGTGGGTGTGGCTTGGTGGTCTTGTGACTGGGTGGGCATGGCTTGGTGGTCACGTGACCGGGTGGGGCATAGCTTGATAGCCATGTGACTGGGTAGGCGTGGCCAAGTGGCCATTCGACTGGCAAATCAAATACAAGTGGTCCTCGCTTAATGGCCGGTTGCTTAGCAAGTGTTTTAATTTATGACTGATCTCCCCAGAACTACCTGACCTCTTTTTGGAGTTTTGACAGCCATGCACACACACACACACACCCTTCTAACCCTGCTATTCTTTGAATGGTGTGGAAGTATGAATGGATTTCTAGAAGAAGAAAAAATGCAGACTACAGGAACCATTTGCACCACTCAGGTGACCCTGAGGACACAGATAAACCTGCAGGTGGCCTCTACGACCCTCTAAAAAGGATGCAAATGACCAGCTCTCTGCAAGGAATATAAATCCTTCCATCTTCCACCATCCAATCAGAGCTGAAGAAGATTCTTGGATGAGGAGCAAGACGTCTTCAAAGAAAACGAGAAGTCCAAGCACCTCCAGAATAAGCAAACTAAAATTTGGGTTGCTTCAGCCACCCAAATTTATTCTGCAGGTACAGATTTCCACAACGGTTCAACGTACTCAGGGGGGAGAATGAGTGAAGTAGACCACTGTCAATATAAGATCTATTTTAGGGGCTCCAGGGCAATCAAATGCACCTAGCAAGCAGTTTTTGCAAATTTATCTTTTTTTCAAAATGTTGTATGTTCAAAAAACATACCTCTTGGCCTGCCTGCAGCCAAGAGAATAGCAAGGTTACTCCAGCAAACAGACTAAATGGGTTTAAGGCCAAAGAACCTTTAGAGGTTGTTTTTGCTGACATAATTGGTCCTGAGAAACCTAGTTTAGGAGGTGCAATATGCAGTACCTGCCTGCTGTGTCCAAATAATCATTAGCTGCGTGGAATTGGCTGCCCCGTTCTTGGTATTTAGCAAAAAGGCTGTGAGCCAAGGAAAGCATTTTTCAAAAGCTGTAAAAACAGGATTTTCTCCCGCCGAGGATTATGACTTATTTCAACACTGAAGTTTCAAATTGCTGTCCCCACCAGCTCTCCGAGTGCAGGCGACGTCGGGGAGGCCAAAGACGGAAACGGAGCGTGTCAGGGGTTAAAGAAGTGTCAGATTTGATTCCCAAATTTTACGGATTCTTTGGCGCATGCAAATAATGGCATAAAAGATTGCAGAGCCTGTGAACTTTGGAGGCATACATTCTTACTGGAAGGGAAAGTCATGGGTCAAGCTATTCTCCAAAGCACCAGAAGGCAGGACAAGAAGCAATGGGTGGAAACTAATCAAGGAGAGAAGCAACCTGGAATTAAGGAGGAATTTCTCAACAAAACAATGAATCGGCGTTGCCTCCAGAAGTTGTAGATGCTCTCCTCCCACCAGCAAGATTAGCTAGAATGTTCCCCAATATGTCACCCAAATGTTGGAAGTGTAAACTATCTATGGTTGGCTTCATAACCTACAAAAAATAACTTCTTAGCTCTATGTTGCCCTTTCAGTCTTACTTGTGAGAGAATATGCACCCATGCTGGAGCTCCAAATATGTGCAGGTAACTTAAATTTGGCTTTCTGCCATGCCAACGAGTGAATGGCAATTATCCAGTTGTTGTATTAACTACATTGTTTAAAACATGGTTACTACACATTATGGCTTCACCCCACAGTGTTTCAGGTAAACCTGAATCAGATAACATAGTGCGAGCCATGGCTTGTAATGTTTGCCCTCTTTGTTCTACAAACGAGTTATGTTGTGGTCTGTAAGGTGCAGAATGTTTATGCTCAACACTAGCCAATTTCAACATAGTTTGGAATCTTTTGTTAACAAATTCAGTCCCATTATCAGTAACTAAAGTAATTACTTTACTCCTCATTTTTCTCTCAGCAAACCTTAGCCAGTTAAAGAAATGTTGGAATGTTTCTGTTTTGTTTTTCATAAGATAGCAGAAACCGTATCGTGAGTAATGGTCCATAATACTCAAAATATAACAGGCACTTCCTAAACTTGGTTTCTTAGGACCAATTATGTTAGCAAAAACAACCTCTAAAGGTTCTTTGGTCTTAAACCCATTTAGTCTGTTTGCTGGAGTAACCTTGCTATTCTCTTGGCTACAGGCATTACAGTTTAAATACTTGCTACAGGGTTTCAATTTTACTGCCTCTGACAATTTAACAGTTTGTTTGAGCATTTTGAAATTAATGTGCCCTAGACGTCTATGCAGTAAATTTATACATGCATCATGTGGCTTAACATTATTATAAACTGAGTTAGCCATCTTCAACTGGTCATCATGTATCACATATAAATCATTCTCTAAAGTAGCAGTAACACTTTTACCCTCTTTCTCTATTATACAGTTATCTCCCCTAAAGCCCCTACTGATAATAAATTAAATTTCAGTTTAGGTACATATAACATAGTTAAATGTTCGTTTATACAAGAACAATATGCAGTACCTTCACCAGAGGCCTTCATCTTCCATTCATTTGCCAATGATACATGTTGTTTACTCATGGACATCTTTACAAACCTCTTTCTATCTTTAGTAATGCATTGCAATGCTCCACTATCAACAACCCACAAATCATGGTTTACAGTTGAATTGCTAGACATAGCTAAACTAACATTCTTCTTAGCCTTCTGGTGATTACCAGTATTCTGTTGTTTTCCCTTCTTACAGAATCTAGCTATATGTTCCCAGGCCCCACAAGAAATACATTTCCTAACAGTATAGACAGTTGAACACAAAGCCTCTTATTGTGGTTGTTCCTTCCTTAGTTGGTCCCTATCCAGCAGTCTTCTTGCTTCTTTTAATAACTTTCTGGTTATGTCAGTCAATGTTAGTTCATCTTTGGTCAGGACTTCCAGTGAAGATACGTAATCATCATAACTTTCATCCAATGAGGAAAGAATGATGCAAACTTGATTGCAGGAAATACGACTTCAGCAATAGAGTGGTCAATGTCTGGAATACTCTACCTGACTCTGTAGTTTCTTCCCCAAACCCCAAAAATTTTAACCTTAGACTGTCTACTCTTGACCTCACCCCTTTCCTAAGAGGTCTGTAGGGGGCGTGCATAAGCGCATCAACGTGCCTACCGTCCCTGTCCTATTGTTTCTCTTATTCTTTTATTTTTCATATATGTACCCATTTCATGTATTCACAACTATGTATACTCTTATACTTATTATCTTGTAAACAATTGGCAAATCAAATAAATAAATAAAATAAATAAATAAATAAATAAATGATGCAAACTTGATGCAGCTCTGAAAATATCAGTTCCTTTTCATGTAGCTCTTGAAAAGTTCTTTTCAAATGAGCTAACATATCTCCACCTTTCAGAAGACATGCTCTAAACAGTTTACGTGTAAGATGTATGTGTGCACCTACACTGTCACGAACATAAATCCTCTTCAAATTCTCCCAACACCTAGCAGCAGACTCTTCTCCACGAATAGGGACTAGCTGCTGATCACACAGTGTTAGTCCAATTATACAAAGAGCTCGTTCGTTGTTCTGTTTAAAGTCAGCAAGCTTTTTGGCATCGTCCTCATTTTCTGGATCCCAAGCATTTACATCCGGTGGGTCTTGAACTACATTCCATAACCTTTCTCTACCCAGAGATACCATAAGATTTTAGTTTTAGGAGTAGTTTGTTGTGTACCACTGAATCAAAGGCTTTACAAAAGTCTATGTAGATTGAGTCTATTGCTTTGCCTTAATCGAGTTGTGTAGTCCATATGTTTTTGCAGTGTAAGAGTTGCAGATTACATGATAGTTTTTTTTTCTAAAACCAAATTGTTTATTAGAGAGTAGGTTGTTTGTTTCTAAGTGGAGGATGATGGATTGGTTAATAATTGATTCCATGACTTTACAGGTGATGCAGCATAAAGAGATTGGTCTGTAATTTTCAACTAGGCTGGGGTCTCCCTTTTTGAAGATGGGGATGACCGTGGCTTGTGACCATAGTTGGAGGAGCTGGTCCTGAAAGATTTTTCAAAGATTATGCTTAGAGGTTTGGCTATGGCAGTGGATAGCTTTTTTAAGAAGTAGGCACATATTCCATCCGGTCCAATAGATAGAGATGGTTTTAGATTGCGTAGTGCTTTTTCAACATTGCCTACTGTAAAATCAATACATATTAGATCATTGTAGTTGGCTATGGTTCAACTAGGAAATACTGGGCATGATCCATTGCTGTTTACAAATACTGAGCCAAAGAATGTGTTAAAGAGGTTGGCTTTAATGGTGTCGTCATTGCAGTCTTTACCATTAGGTCCTATTAGGGGTGGGATGGACCTTGAGTCTTTTAGTTTGTTGTTTACAAAATTGTAGAAAGCGCGGGTGGAATTGGTGCGTAGAAGGTTTTCCTCTTGTTTAATGTGATAATTGGTGCATTCAGTCTTTATCTGGTGGCATACATTTTTGTATCAGCTTTTGAAGTTGGCAACGTGACCAGATTTGTTTTTCCGCCAAAGTGATCTCTTTTTGGATTGAAGCTTCCTTATTGTTATGGGTAATCTGTTTTTTCTGGTTTTGGGAGTTGTTATTGGTACATATAGTTTGATGACTCTTTTGACTTCAAGTAAAAATATATTGTAATGGTCTTCAACAGTATTGCATCCAGTGAATAGAAATTTATTTTTATTTATTTATTTGATTTATATTGCTGCCTATTCGCCCATGGCGACTCAAGGTGGCTTACACAATGTAAAATCATATTTAAAACAAAAAATAAAAATAAAAACAATAAGAACTAACAAAAAGAATCAAATAAATTAGTAAAGTACAATAAAACAAAATTTGGAGAAAAAACCCTTATTTCTCTTCCTGATATTTTTTTTAAATCGGTTTTTAATGTCTTTTAATTAACCTCCTGCCCGATGAAGCCAGATGTATTTGCCAGGGAGATAGATTCCAGCATTGGCACAAGACTCCAGTCGCCAGGGGCAGCTTCCCAACCTGGGTGTGTCGTCCAACATTCCTTCACTAAGCAGCACCCATTTGCTTAAATTGCAAAAAACGCTGCAAAGGTTTAATTGCTGTGGCCGCTTTGAGGTCTCTTCTGGAATTCTGAGATGGGATGTGAGTTTTTTTTCCCCCTCCTTTGCTGGTACTTTGCTTGTGTGGAGTGACCATTCAAAGTTACAATGGCACTGAAAAAAGTGACTTATGACCCTTTTTCACACTTACGACTGTTGCAGCATCCCCACAGTCATGAGAGGCCAGGCGAGGAGATACGTGCCTCGATGTGAGTGAGGTTGAGTTCGCCACGCCCAGCCAATAACATAACCACCCAGTCACATGACCACCAAGCCACGCCTACCACCTAAGTCATGCCTACCACCTAAGCCACGCCCACAGAACCGGTTGTTAAAAAATTTGAATCCTACCCCTGGATATAGGCAGAGGTGGTAGTCAGCCGGTTTGGACCAGTTCTGGAGAACCGGTAGTGGAAATTTTGAGTAGTTTGGAGAACCGGCCAATCCCACCTCTGACTGGCCCCGCCAACCCCATCTATTCTCTGCCTCCTATCGAGGCCCAGCTGATGGGCTGGGTCTTCTTTGGTTGCCCTGCACAGGAGAATGGAGCTGGAAAGCAGGTTCGTGGGCTGGGGAGGGAATGGGGAATTTGCAGTCACCTTCCCCTGCCATGCCCACCAAGCTACGCCCACCAAGCCACACCCACAGAACCGGTAGTAACCATCTTTTAATCCCATTGCTGGATATAGGGTCTTGCTTGAGTAGTGGGTTGGACTAGAAGACCTCCAAGTCCCTTCCAACTCTGTTATTATCTTAATTCTGTGATGGAGAACCTATGGCATGCAAGCTGCAGGGGAACTTACCTCACTGCGCCTGCGCGTGCTTCACAGTTGATTTTCAGCTGGTTTGAGGCCTTTTTCGGCCTCCCGAGGCTTGAGGAAGGTTTCTGCAGGCTTCTGCAGGCTTTGCAGGCTGAAAACTAGCCCCGTTTCATGACTTCCTGTTTTTCCAACAATACCGGAAGTGACAAAACGGGGCTAGTTTTCAGCCTGCAAAGCCTGCAGAAGCCTTCCTCAAGCCTTTGGGAGGCTGGAAAAGGCCTCAAACCAGCCGAAAATCAGCCGTGAGGCGCAGTGCAGGTAATGGGGTGGCGGGAGGGTGGGTCGGTGGGTGGGGATTGTTTCTGGATGCTGGCATGCCCAAAAAGGTTAGCCACCGCTGTCTTAATTAATCGGTGGAACAGCTTATCTTCAGAAGTTGAGGGTGCTCCGTCACTAAAGGTTTTTAAAGAAGAGATTGGACAATCATTTGTTTGAGATGGTATATAGGGCAGGGGCGTCTGGCCCGCAGGGCTGTCCTGGAAAATGTAAGGGGCCAGCCCACATCGCTTTGGCCCAGTATACTCAGTGCGAACAGGAAACAGGGTTGCCAGATCGCAGTTTGGCTCTGCGGCCAAACTCAAGTCAACATACGGCCAAATTCGGCCAAATTATTTTTTGCTCATGGTGACGCGCATGCGCGAGGGAAGGAGAGCGCCAGAGGACGCGCTTGTCCTCCTTTTGCTCATGGTGACGCGCATGCGCGAGGGAAGGAGAGCTCGGGATGGGTGGGGAAGCCGAGGGGCGTGGCGTTGGAACGAGCTGTAATAGGAATGGGTGTGGTGTTGATGGAGGAGGAGCCGCCCCTGCTCGGGTCACAGGCGGGAAGGGGGCGTGGCCGGGCGCCAAGGTCCCGAAGGGGTGTGTGACGGGAGTTGAGAGGAAGCGGGCGTGTTGGAGAACTGAGAGGACGCGCTTGTCCTCCTTTTGCTCATGGTGACACGCATGCGCGAGGGAAGGAGAGCGGCTGGGTTGCCATCTGGCCAATTTCACGGCCAAGCAACTTTCGTACGGCCAAATAAAATTGAGTTTGACACCTGTGCATTACATGAACATGACAAAATACATAAATAAATAAATACAAAATGATGCATGTCCAGTGGGGGAAAGCAAATATTTCACTTAGCAACCTAAGTTTTGGGCTCTGTTGTCGTCGCAACTCAAGGACTCACCTGTACTAATTTGAACGGCCTGAATCTCCTGATTTCCCCCGGCATTTGATAAGGGATTCACTTAACAACGGTGGCAGGAAAGGTTGCAAAACGGGGCAAAACGCACTCGCCCACTTGCTTCGCTTAGCAAGGGAAATTTTGGGCTCCGTTGTAACAGATAACAGATAATCAGAATTGGAAGGGACCTTGTAGGTCATCTAATCCAACCCCCTGTTGTGGTCGTAAATTGAGAACTAACCTGCATAAACCTTTTAAATACATAAATAATATCTATTCCCTAAATCATACATAAATAAAGATGATACCTCAGGATATCTAAACCCAGTCCAGTGTTCTAGCGTTGCGCACGCGTTCATTCACACAACCCACACCCGGTTTAAGCTTACCCAAGATTTTCGGAATCAAACACCCGGTTCAGGTCACAGTCTATATATCGGCAGCATTTTTCCACAGCTCGTGGGTTAGCCAGGAAAGGCCGTACCTCCAACCCCAGCCTTTCGATTTCCACTCCATTTTCCTGCCAAGATTTGACCAGAAACACCCCCGAGAGCTCATTGCCGTGTGTGCCGCCAAAGATGGCAATTTTTCGGACGGGGGCATCTTGCAGAATTTGGCCAGGATTCATTCTGCTGGTCGGCTGCCACCCAACTCAGAAAATGATTCCGAGGAAATAAAAAGTTTGAATAGCTAGAGGACTTTGGCCTGCTGGATGGGCCGGGGAAGTGAAAAACTAAACCTCTTTTCTAAACTCTTCTCAGTTTAGAGTTTTGATGCCACTCCCCTCTTGCTATATTTGGAGAGTTACGTCTTGAAACAAACTTGGAGAGAAGCAACAGGAGGTGTGTTTTGTGTTTTTTTCCCTTTAGACTCAAAACAAAAACCTACCCGATTTTATTTTCAAATTCACCGGTGCAAATAATTTTATTTTCAAATTCACCAGTACATATAATTTTATTTTCAAATTCACCAATGGTGCAAATAATTTTATTTTCAAATTCACCAATGGTGCAAATAATTTTATTTTCAAATTCACCAATGGTGCAAAATAATTTTATTTTCAAATTCACCGGTGGTGCAAAATAATTTTATTTTCAAATTCACCGGTGGTGCAAATAATATCAGGGAGATTGATAAGGCTGCGGGGTTTTAAAAGAAATAGAAGCAGTCCTACACTTACGACCAGAATTTTCATGGCAAAAGGAGGTTGTTAAGTGAATCACGTTCAATTTAATGACCCTTTTTTTGGCATGGTTGGTAAGCAACTCGGCACAGTTTTTTCAACAATTTCACGATCACGGGATCAAAAATTGGGTGCTAGGTAACAGGCATGTATTTATAATGTTTGTGGCATCTCAGGACCACATGATGGTCACAGGTGGCCTTCCCAGCCAGCTTCTGACAAACAAAGGCAATGAAGCAACTTGGATTCACTTAATGACCACGGGGTTCGTTTAACGCTGCAGTAATTTACTTAATGGCAAAAAAGGTCATAAAATGAGGCATGACTTAACAACTGCCTTGCTTAACAACAGAAATCCTGCTCCCAATTGTGGTCATAACTTGGGGACAATCTTTATCAACTTTATCCATCTGTCTGATTTATTTATCATCTATAATCTATCTATCTATCTATCTATCTATCTATCTATCTATCTATCTATCTATCTCTTGTCTAATCTCTTGTCTAATCTCTTGTCTAATATATATATATATGTATGTATGTATGTATGTGTATGTATGTGTATATATGTGTGTGTGTGTGTGTGTGTGTGAGAGAGAGAGAGAGAGAGAGGCGGGGGGGATATATATACAAATACATATGTATGGCATTCAGCTTTGTTCGGGTATTTTCCCACGTCATTGTAGTTGTGCTTTTAAAGTTGTAGCAA